>CM067381.1:59888993-60488993 GCA_034510155.1 Eucriotettix oculatus
CAATGTTAACGCCAGTTTTCCTCCCAGGGGTACTTTCATACTAATCACAATAGTTCCCCTCCACATCAGCCTTCTCTCTGCGCAACAGATATTTCTAAAAGGGAATACTAAAGTTCAACCATTTTAGTTAATCTTGTGCTAATCTTTCTTTACTTTTTTATCCATATAATACAAATTTCAATTCATCACACATTATTGTTTACTTCATTATCATCGTTCGTATTAACCGTTTTCATTCTCTTTTGATTGTGTAATATCAAAGTTATGCATGTCTTTTAACGTGCGGCTTCTAACATATAGCTTTCCTAAACGTTTGCGGAGTAAATAGTATTATTCAGTATATTCACACGATTTTAATTTAAAATAAATTGTCTACGGCTATGAGGCTGGAACTCAATATTTCTTACTCATCATACATTCGATAATTTACCATATATTAATATAAAACGCAGATTTGTAGATATCCATTACTCGAAATTATTTCCACCCTCAGATAAATTACAGCGTGAAGTTGAAAAATCACCACGAAATTGACTTTTCGGAGAAACTATTCATTTGGATTATCTTGTGGGCTCCACGTGAGATTCAAACCCCCCTCCTCCGGTTCCGTGTTTCGGTATGGAAACTCGAAAAGAAAATAAATAGATAATAAAAGTTAATAAACTTAGCGTGGCAAAAACTCCGGTACAGAAACTTTTGACGGTTTACCAGAACAGGATTTCTGCCACAGGACTGGTAGCAACGTCAGGTTCATTCGGCCACGATCCTTGCTCCGTCAATTCTAACCAAAAACCGTCTCCCTTAATCTCCTGCCAATTTCGGCCTCTCTGTTCTCTCCTCTCCCTTGATTTTACAGTTCATTTAATTGATGTTAACTGGTCTTAGCAACACCATCCAAATCTGTTTCCAATTTCCTGATTGGTTGATAGAAATTGCCCCCTCTGGCTGCTTCCGGGAAATTGTGAACTATTCTTGGCTGGAAGCTAATTTCCTGAGATTTGCGACTCTTTTAACAGACGTACATTTACGGCAGTAATTTACAATAAATGTAATTAAATATAATAAATAAAATAACAATTTATCAAACGAGAAAAGTGCGCTATAAGTTTGAAGTTGACCGTGACTCTAACGGAACCAGACATTATTTTCCCTGTACAGTTAATTATATTTCTCCTAAGACAACATAATGCAAAACTGTAATTAAGAAATAAATTTCGATAATGATATTTTTGGGGTCACATTTGACCAGTTCTGTATCCTTGACCAGTAATATTCAAATATGGAGTTTCTCCTACAATTAAATCTCATATTTTACAATTTTCTGTGACTATGTTCGTTTTGTTTAATATAATTTTTTCTTGTGACCCTTAGAGTAATTAATTCATTTTTCAATTATCGTTCTCCCAGAAAGGTTTAGTAAGGAATGTTTTCAAATTATGGATAAGAGAAACATTTTTTTTCTCCAGTTTTCTTCGGTAAGAATTCAAATCAATTTTTGAGTTTTCCTTTATTATTTATTATAAAGGAGCAGCTAAATTGAACATGAAATGAATGTCAGAATAATGTTTTAAGATGGACCTTATGTCTATTTTGGGAATATCCTTATCGTTTATTTTTTTTCTAATGTGAATTACTTCTTTTCTTCAGCGAAGATGTTCAGCACCGGTGTCCATCCGAGTAAGAGAGATAGAGGAAAGGAAATATATAGCGATGTTAAAAGAAGAGGAGGGGGGAAGGTTTTGCGAAGTTGCCGTGTTTGGTGTCATCGTAAAAGTCTCAATTTTTTCAAGGTGGCATTCGGTTGGTGGTACATTCCTCCCGAACATGTTGCTAATAATTCTGCTGCTGGTTGGAGACACACAAGTAAGTTTCTTGCCAAATACAATACACGAGCTTAAATACGAGTCTTAGGAAGAAGCTATTGGCTCACAACATTCCACGGTTGCGCTGTTTGAATTTTTATGGGCTTCCACTACATTCGTAACCTGACCTTCTGTCCTGTCCAATTCTTATTTCTGTATCCCGCTGCTGACAAGAGCGTTTTATGAATTTTGCCTACCACGGCGAATCCACTGCGGACTTACCGTTTCCTGAAGTCGTAAAAGGAGGACTGAACACATAAATTCAAACAAAGTAGCGTAAATAAATTCAGCAAAATTGCTAAAAATAAACATCTAAAATTGATAGGAATCCATAATTTTATAATTTCAATATTTTCTGAATTTTGTTTTAATTAGTCTCCATCTCGTAAGAAAAAACAATAATTTTTTCTTTTTTTACCGGTTCCGATTGGAGGGACTGGATTCCTTTACTGTCTTTACACTTCACTGAACTATCATTTAATGTAATATCCTGCAATATTAATGCATTTTCAGATTTTAACACAATATTAATAGAGATTAACAAAAACCATACAATAAATGAATTGACAGTAATTTTAATTTTAAACATTACGTTTCGTCTCTGATTCGAGAATTCTTCAGGCAAAAATTTAGCTGTACATGGACTCCTTCTGTCGGAAAAAAAATATTTTTTCGGTCGGAGTCATAGAGAGAGAGAGGTTCCATGTACAGCTAAATTTTTACCTGAAGCCTCAAATGCGAGACGAAACGTTTCAATGTCAAATAATTTAAATTAAAAACCTGACAAAGAGGCTGATTAACTCATTTATTTCATATTTAATTGTCAGATAAACTATTCAAAAATCATACAATTACTTGAAAAATAAGCAAAATAATATAACTCACATAAAGTAAATGTTCTTTTTGAATATTTACTACAGTACATAATTACTGACGTAAACCTTGAAATGTACTGCGTTATGTTTGCGGTGTCACAGAAGTCCGTCTGCTCATTGGTTCACTGACTTTGTTGATGTGTGACCCAAGATGTTTAGCTCAGTTTCTCAAAAAAACCACCTAATTTTTTTGGGACGAATACAAAAGTGATGCAAAAGATAATATTGAATTTTTTTTGCATTATATAATTATAAAGACAAGTTTAATTAAAATATTGTATAAATTTTATTAAAACAATATAAATTTAGTATAAAATTTAAATATATTTAAAAATAGTGGAACCATAATTGAATCAAATAAAAAGTTATGGAATTCTAGTTGAACAAAAATTAAATCAATACATGATTTTATCTTGTTAAAATTATATTATTCTATAAAAATTCTCTTTGTATTTACAATGATAACAGAAATATCTGTTTTACATCAGTCCCAATTTTAATAGTAATTATATTTTTTATAATTTTATTACAAAATTTATAGAGGAGCCTTCAGCACATGCCATAGTGAGTCACCTACTAATAAAAATACCAAATTTATTAAAACATTACAAAAATAATACATATTAGAATTTTATATTATAAGGGAATAATTTTACTATAATTTGTTTTAAAAATCATTGTACATACCTTCTTTTAGTCAAATCTATTTTTTTTACTTAGTTGTTTACAAAATACTACATCACACATCCTCCCTATTCCATCCTTGGCCTTCCTCTTATGTTCTTATTCCCAACCACTTCCCTCTAATTCTAATTTTACAGGACCGTCATGTCTCAAAACGTGGTTTATTAATCTATCCTTCCTCCATTTTGTTCTGTCTTCCCTTATTCTGCTTCCTGGTTAGTTACTCTATCCACAAATCGGATTTTCAGCATTTCAGATATTATTATGTTTCTAAAATGTGTCGACTCACACGCGCCACTTGTCGACTTTGTCTAAATCAGCATTCCTGTGATTTTTAATCATTCTACAACAATCAGTCATTTAATACACAAGAAAATCATTGAAGTCATTCTATTTTAATTTAATGAAAGGCTAACACTTTCATATATTTTTCCTGATATATAGTAATATACTCGTTCCGATCCTAGTCAATTATTTGACATGAACAAAAATTTCATTAATTTTATTACATATAATGGACTATTTATTTTATATCGCATTTCCTTTAATGTGTTAAATAATCAAATTTTGTTTAGTTTTTTTTCAATTTTTTCAGCAGGTTTCCACAATATTTTCATTGTTGACACTTATCAAATGAAGGCCACAATTATATATATATATATATAAACTTCTAAATTTACGAAAACCGTTCCTCTATATGTTGTGAAACAGCTCTTTCAAGATGGGTTTCATTCATATTTGAACAGTTTTCGGTAGCATATGCGGGGTTCCGGTTAGGGTAGGTACGAGTAACTTCTCCTGGTTCTCTCATGGCACAGCGGGGATTCCTTTATCTATGGAACTTTAAACGGACAGATTTATGTAGCTAATGCGTGACTCCTCCTTCCACCGTCGGCTATTAAAAAACAGTTATTTTCACTTAACACTTTGAGGAAGGCAGATAACGTCATGGAGGGACAGCAATTTACACTTTAGTAGCTCGCGTCTTGGATTTCTGTATGTGCATTTGAACACATACACAAGAGACACGCGAGCCGCTTCCAAAACTGTCATGCCTTTCTGCCCCGTGTACTTCTTTTCCGTTTATTCTTTTACTCCTCAGAACCTGGTCCAGTGATAAAATGGTACGTGAAGGTATGTTTCAATTCGGGGCACATCATTTATGTCAAAAATTCTTTCAAGTTGAGAATTTCCTTAGAATAATCAAGCTATTAACTCTTTTTTTTTCACCCCCAATCAAATAATATTCTCTTCTGGAGAAGGAACAGAATCATAATAAATGATCACATTCGTTATCATCTAATATAGTGTAGAATTACAAATGTTTCCCAGAGCTCACTGTCAAGTTAAAATGAAAGGTAAGGGATAACAACATTAAGAACATAAAAACAGGTAAAGTTATTGATTACAACAAATTATAAAGTATGAGAACGATACCACGATTGTAAATGTAAGATAACATATATATATATACTTTGTCATAGATGAACGTCAATACATATAAACAAAATCTTTTTTGACTTAAATACTGACATGAATATACAGGTTTTAAAGTTAAAAAATAAACTATTACATAAAAATGAAAAATCCATTTACTCAAAATTCATCAATTAAAAATATACAGTAATTTAATAAATTTTAATTCATAAAGCCGATTTTTTTATGATTTATACTAAATCCTTTGCACATTAATCACAAACATTTGAAATCTCATCAACTAGAAATATAATATACACATAACAGGACTACTCAAAGAAACAGAATACATACACAATATGTGGAATTTGAAGTACAAGGAAATCGTCAAAAGGTTGCAAACAATGTAATTACCTATTCTTAGACTTAGCCCACAATTGGCCGCTGGAGTCAGAGACAATAAACATGATCGGCGTCTGATTGGAGTGTTAGCGTCGTCTGGCTGGCGCTATTAAAGAATTTTTCATCCACTGATTGAATAAAATAGCAATCGCCACCTTAATTCATTACAGAAGGTGATATAGAAAGTTAACCAGGAAAACAAAAACAATGAGATACATTAAAGAATCAAATCACTAAAATGTTTTATTTTAATACTAAGGAGGCTAATTTTATAGATGTGAAGGGAAACGTTTGTTAAAACAACTTAAATGATAATATGATTTATTTCATGATTAAATACTTTTTCTACGTAAACTAAGCCAGACAGCTTTTCGAGATTTTTATGCGTACAGTAAACCTTCCCCCCACTCTATAACTCGTCCATATACAGAAACTAAGTAAGGAAACATCAGGAAAGAAATTAAATTGGTATATATAAAATAATGAAAATTTTCTGACTTAATTATAAATAAAATACAGAAACTGGCCAAAAGTCTGAAATGAAAGACATTTCGTCCCAAACTTTCAGGACATCTTCAATTATTACTACAAGAAAACTGAATACAATTACATATGTACATAGTTGAATGGAAAAAAATTTACTTGGCATAATATAGTGGCTTACTATTAAAAGTTTTTTATTTTATTAAAAATTCGTCTATTTCTGACTTTTGGGCAGTTAATTGGATTGGTTTAATTTGAATAAATCGTACTCTATTCGTTTGTTAACAATAAGCAGTCAGAATACAAGTGCATAACATGAGTGGGCACAAACTCACATATTTATATATTTGAAACTCAATTTTTCAATAATTTTTTTCACGAATGATTAATTTTAAAATACATAATTCTAATATTCTTTACTTAAACTATTTTGTTTAACAGCTAATAACGTAAATGAGCTCACTCAGTCTTAATTTTTTGTCGCATTGCAGCTTCACAATAAGTTAAAATCAAATTTGGAAACATTTGATTACTGTCCCTAGCTGATGGATGGCAGTTTTTGAATTCTAAAATTCTTTTAACGATTCTGTATAACAACTGCTAATGTTTCGTCGAATTACTTGTACTGGAGTGTGTGGTGTAACTTTCCGCTTGCATGTCGTATAGTCAAACAGTTCCTTGCCAACTCGTACGTTCTGCAAACAAACATGAGTCACATGAGGTCGTAATGGTACCCTGAAGCTAACATACTCCAATATGTAAATATGTTACGACGAAGTACATCTTTCCTGAGCACGCCCATCTGTCTTACCTCTCACTCAAGTCACGCGTCCAATTATTCCGCTGCCAATTGTTCGCTAATTGTTTGAACAATCCGTCTCTACGCGTACACATACATACACGCGCATTGCTAAAGTGACTATGTCAGACTACAACAACAAGCGACCAGAAAGTTAATTATTTCGTATCTCTGAAAAGTGGCACGAGCGTGATTTATTACCCGTTTAATAAATCTCAGCTTAATTTGCATTCAAGATTCATAGGCACTAACTTTCGAAAAAAAAAAGTTACCGCCCCTCGAGCTATCGTCGTTCGTTCTCGGTCCTCGAAAATTTAAATATTTGCACAGCATAATTTATTTCGGGAAGGTAGTAAATAAATACCTGATGGCTTTACGAACGTAACCAGACTGTAGAAATAATTAATAGCGAATTAGAAACTAGTTTGACCTGCAAATTTCTGGAAGGAGGAAAAAGTAAACGTCTTTGTGTTTGCTGGCCGTCATAAATCTTTCTCGAACTTTGTGTATCATTAGTCTTTGGGGAAAATTAAACGTTTTTCATTCAGCCGACGACTTGATTAAAACTTGAATTGAGTTTCTGGGCCCATGATTAATGAAGGAAACGAGTAATTTTGCGGTTCCATTGCCAATATAGTTTGTAGTATAGGAATAGCTTTATGACTAAATTAAGCTACCTTTGAATATTTATGAGCTTGTTGGAGAAATTCGTTTTTTTTTCTTTAGTTGCCGGAGCCACGAGAAACTGAATCTGGAAAGAAATGTTGATAAACCTTATAAGTCACTGCTTTTCAAAAATATTAATTGATTGCATTTGGAAGCTTCTGTACGAGCTTCTCATATTCATGCATTTTTTCCTAATTATAAATAAAATTTTCATACGTGCTAAAAGATTTTTGCTATGTTGTCCAGTTTTCAGACTTAATAACGGGTTAATTTATATCTTGATCGGAATTTAACTTAATTTTGTAAAGATAATAGTGTCTTGTAGTTTTTAAATACTTCTAATTGCTCGTTAAATCCTGATCATCGTGAACTAACAGACTGGTTATGTCTTAAAAAGATGAAACAAAATATATAAAACTTCAATTAAATAATTTATACAATTTTTATATTCTTAAAATTCACCTGAAAAAAATTATTCTCTGTCCGGAATATTGTAAGCAAAAAAAATTAATAAGACCAATCAAATAATGACTTACAAATAATATCAAACATTGAAACATTGTATATTAAATATTCTTCATTTCTAAGATATCATTATGTGAATTGAGTGTGCAAAAATGATTTTAATATTTAATAATTTGGATTTTAATAAACTTTATATGACCGAATGAAATGGCCATTAGAAAATTATTTGTTTCGAGATGACGTGCTTTCAAAGACCAGTTATGTTATTACACTTTCGCTATTTCTCTTTCATAAAACTCATTTATATTTAAAAATACGGAAAATGATTACTTAGCACAGTAAATGTGGAAAAGGAAACAATAAAATATATAAATTTAGATTTTAATATAAATTTTTAGAATATAAAAAATAAGTTATTCTTCACACCACGTATGACAAAACATATATATGATATACGGATAATCATTTGAGTGTATTCAGGGATCAGTAACAGGAGAACATGGGTTACTGGTTTTAAAGGTTGTGTTCTATAACGACCTGATGATCAAATTTATCATACTTTTAATAATTTGTTCAAGGGGCTACTTTAATGGTAAAACACATCTCAATACGGAATTTGTGGGTAAAAAATAAAAAGCAGTCGGCTTGAGAGAAATTGAAGGCTGAAAACAGGGTAGTAAAAGTGGCACTGGTCTGGCTGGGGTTTCTGAAGTCGTTGATACATGACTGTGACGAGGCCTGGTATTTTCTCCAAAATACGGTAAGAGGGGTGAATGTTTCCTCCCAACAACTAAATGTAAGTACTTTTGATACGAGAGCATTTTGTCCCCGCCGGAACTTAAATAATTCAGTGGAAAAATTTATTTTATGTATTACTCTACATTAATATCTAGCACATGTGGTTTACTACATTTGATCCCTTCATTTCTTGGAGTTTTTACTTGGTTTTTGTTATGCTAAGCTATCGTTTCGTGAATAAAAATAAAAAGCTCGTTTCATTGAGTGTTAAGGAGCATAGGTATTAAAAACATAAAGAATCAGATGTAAAAAACATATATTCAGATGACTATGATAATGTTTCTATTATTATTTTAAAAAATAAGGAAAATAATATGTAATAAATTATGTTTAATGACTAAAATTACAATATTATTTATGGTTTTGTGAATAAAAAGTAGAAAGCTCGTTTCATTGAGTGTTAAGGAGCAGAAGGTTTTTAAAAACATAAAGAATCAGATGTAAAAAACATATTCAGATGACTGTGATAATGTTTCTATTATTAAAAATAAGGAATATAATATGTAATAAATTATGTATAATGACTAAAATTACAATATTATTTATGGTTTTGTGAATAAAAAGTAGAAAGCTCGTTTCATTGAGTGTTAAGGAGCAGAAGGTTTTTAAAAACATAAAGAATCAGATGTAAAAAACATATTCAGATGACTGTGATAATGTTTCTATTATTATTTTAAAAAATAAGGAAAATAATATGTAATAAATTATGTATAATGACTAAAATTACAATATTATTTATGGTTTTCTTCTAAGGTGTGCATAGTGACAACATTATGATTGATATGTTTTAATTTTTATAATCTGCTTGTTAGCGATTCCCGATTGAGGGGCAATTAGTCTCTATACAGTATACAAGGATGGTGATTTTTTTATATTTCAGAGGCGAGCTAAATCTCGGCCCTTGACACTGTCCAAAGAGTATCACATTTTGCGGCGGGTCCCAGTAACACGATAGCCCTTTCGAGAACCTCGTTTCCTACGTCAACCTCGCCGCTAATAGCATCACCTGTCGCCCTAAGGAGCCTCACTTAACGCGCACGGACCGCCCAAGAATTCCCGTAAAGTACGTTCTATTACAAAAGACGAACACGCCCTCGGGAGACGTGTCCGCCGTAAATCAAATCGCAAAAGGGCGCGGGTAGACGGGGAAATAACTGGCGCATAGTATTCCGTTTAATCCCCCACTCCTCATTCCTGTTGCCTTACTTCTCTCCCGCGCATTCCGCCTTGTTAAAGTGAAACATATTCCCCTCCCTCGACCTGACGTCAAATGAATGACTATCTAAGTGAAGTCTCATTGTGCTCATTACATACGCTTGACGAATTCATTACGGGACTTGGGGAGAATATTTAATGAGTACGCGACTAGAATACATCTGTCATGCCCTCGTCTTGGCTATCCACGTGCTTGTGTTTATCATGTTCCAGATTTACTTCAACAGTACCAACAGCGATTGCTTCTGGATACAGCCATGAGCAATGTCTCAATTCTGGGTTATAATGTTGCAAATTCACTCGATCTCAACCATTCTTTTACATTCTTTGGTCCTTTAAAGAATAACTAATTTGATACGGTCATGTTTTTATATTCATATTTTCTCGCTCTCCCCAGTCTCTAATTCCTCAATAATCACTGTAACATCTCGTTCTGTATAAATATTCTTTACGTATGCTGTATACACATTTTCTAATTTGACAAAATGGTGTATTAAAAAGTCTAATGATTACGACATTCTGTAGGAGTTAAAAAAATAAGCGATTAAAGGAACGTTGGTTTTAAGTTTTCGAGTACAATATGTCTGTGTTGTGGTATTCTGACTGGTCTGATGCGCAAGCCTTTTCATTTCCGCATACCAACAATATCTCACATGGTCTCTAAGCTGCTAAGCCTATACCATCCTTGGCTTCTTTCTTCTGTTATTACCCTAAACACTTCCGTCTGATGCTAATTTTACAATACCCTCATGTCTTAAAACGTGGCCTATTATTCTACCCCTTTCTTGGTCAACGTCCTTCATATTGTTCGCTCTTCCCCTATTCTGCTTAGACTTTCTTCGAACTTCCACCCATCTGATTTTCAGCATTCTGCTAGAGCACCACATTTCAAAGGTTTGTATTATTTTCCTTTCTGCAACTTCTACCATCCTTGTTTCGCATCCATACTCGCACCTACATTCCATATGAGCATTTTTAGCAGTGATATATTCACACTTAAATTAATAGTAAGAAAATTCTTCTTTTAGCTATAGCCTTCCTTGCCCATACTATAATTCTATTTCTGTCCACTATACTTCTACCATCCCTATTTATTTACATGCTTCTCAAGCAGAATTCCTAAACTTCCTTTAAAATATCCCTTTCCAATACAATTGTTATTCCACTTTTTTCCATCAATATTATCAATCAATCAATATTACATTCCATTACCTTGGTTTTCCCTTTATTAATTTCTTCAGTACCTCGTTTATGCCATTTATTATGTTTTTCAAGTCTTCTTCTGACTCCCCCAATACTATAATATCTTCGGCAAAGCGTAGGGTTTTTTAAATCTTCTCCTTGGAGTATGATCCCTTTTCCATATTCCGTTTTAACAGCACACTCTCAATTATTCGCCCGCGGTTTAATCGCTTCGCTTAACAACCGCTGCAATTTATATTTCAAGAAACAAAGGAACCAAGAAAGACGCTGGCAGACCTAACTTTGTAACCTGTCAATCGGTAGGAGGAAGGAGAGTTTGAAAGAAAGAAGAGTACGATCCTGTCGATCACTGAATTCATTATTCAGTTGTTATTAATGTAGTATGAAATAGTGTAGTTCAGTTGTATGGAAAAGTATTTAAGTTTTTGTGTGAGAAAACACCTAATTAATAAGTTTTTTATTGTTATTGTAACTGGACCTTCAACTTTAAAGCATTAGAATATTAGTACGTTTAAGGTTACTGTGCACTTCATCAATAAATCGACAATAGAACAGTTTAAACTACAATAGTGTATGAATTTTTATGATCAACATTGGGCCTGTACCAAAAACAGATAAGGTTTTATGGCATAAAAAACGTCGTTAATTTTATACCTATATTTATGGCTTACATATGACTACTTTTTTCTGTCCATTGATTCTTCACGACAAATCTCTTTACAATTACCACGAATAATAGAGGCTACTGTATAACTTCTCACAATCCTAATCAACAAAACTGAGCACGCCTTTCGGCGTATGCAACACTTCATACGCCACAGTATGGGAGCGTTTGTACGACTCTAAGTGCTTTAAAGGAAAAAAGATTCTTCTATTAGAACAAGTATAGCAATTAACGTAGTTAACTCGCTATTTTTCAATCAGATTATTCAGGGTTTTTTGAAGGCATTAAAATCCCGATTAATCTAAATTTAACTTCTAAAACAGTGTAGACTATAACGAAATAGGGAATAATAGTTCTTTATTTAGAAAAATGGTAAAAAAACTGTATTTAAATGCGTTTAGTAGAAACAAAGAATAATATTAAAGAGCATGTATTTCAGAATCTATTCGATACTATAAGGTAAGACAAACCGTAATTAACAATTTTAAAGAAATTTTCCCCGGTTTCCAACCGGGTAATCTCCGTAGATAACAACGTTTCGATGGATAGCACTTCCATCGTCTTCCACGATGACGATGATAGAAGTGATATACATCGAAACGTCACTGTGTACGGAGATTATCCGGTTGGAAACCCTAGAATTTTTCCTTAATTCTCTTCATCGGAAAAGCCTACGTTCATTAAATCTTCAATTTTTTTACAATATTTATTATTTACCGTCTCCCAATTGTACAGTTCCTTTCGGTCTCATCATTGGACTATAAACATCTGTATGTATGCAATTAGGTTAGACGTAATTCTATGGGTCATTAGCTACAATAGAGAATTAAGTTGTGTATCACAAAAGAAGAACCAATAGGCCTTAGCGCATGTTACACTTGTCAACGTGGCCATACTATGGTATCTGAAACTGAGAGAAACGTAGAAACGTATTTTTTTTCATCAAATTTGTAAAACTGAATGAACAGAATTAATTTTAATTGCTCACTCAAATTTCGACATGCATACACGCTTTAAGATTAACGTAATTTAATAATGTTAACGACTCAATAATTTAATTGACTGGTGGTATAAACAATAGTGTTCCGGCAAGACGTGTTTGGTTATAAACCGTAATTTGAAATGTCTTCAATGTGACTCAATTATTATTCCTGGCACTAATTTGTATTAACAGTGTCGTGCCTGAAGTTCTTTTTTGAAGTAATGAGGAAAAGATAATTTTCTGTTGTGATTTTATGATAAGAATCAACCCCGTGATGATTTTTGTAGTTTATCTGTAACAAGTTACTCCTGTATACATTAACGGTTACGTTTTTGTCTTCCTGTTCTCTGGGCGTAGGATTGAATTAAACTTAAAGAACGTGAATATTTTATGAACTATACTATTACTTTGAAATATGTTATTCAATAAAAAAACGATAGATCGTTTTATATTGCTAATTCATTTGCTGTTTAATACTGTAAATTGAATTTAAAAAATAAGTAAAATGCATAAATATTTATAAAATATTTACAAGTTTAATTAAATATTGTTTAATTCTGATTCGTTTATCTGCTACGTCCAATTAATTTTTATATTTTATAAATTAAGCGAATTAATTATTCAGAAGTCGACACGCCACTGCCTCGTCTCACAGAAGTCCTTGGTTCGAATCCTGGCAAAGGAACGGATGTTGTGTGTGTGAGTTTATATATTCTGAAAGCCTAAATGAGTTCATATAAACAAATAATAAACTCGATAGCGACTTAAGCAGTTGATGGAACTGGAAATAATATATTTAAAAAAATAATAATACAAAGAAAGATTCGGGAAATGACAGTACAATTATGCCAGAATGATTAAATATGGGTCACCAAGACAAAAAGGCCGGTGAAATGTAAATTCTTTCTTTGCAATGAATATTAATAGTGTTGGTAGTAGAGATATAGATTTCTCAGAGAATTGGTTGTTCCAGGTGGATAAGGAATGAAATATTCCAACATGGTTGTCGCTCGCCTGAAGTGTCCGCGTGTGTTGTTATGTGCCGGAAATGTTGCTGCTGTTGCAATGGAATGTGTGTTGGTTGAGGAAGAAAGAGGTCCTAACCCTAAGAGGAAAGTTGCCGGTAAACGGCCAGTCCATATATATCGTACATCAGTTGCATTTCAGTTCAGGGCGCCAACCTAACACATTCTACAGTCGTTATTTTTCCCACCTTGTCACTGAGACGTTCGAAATTAATTTGGAGGCGAAGGAGGAGGATTGTGAAAGACAGGGACAACCAGCCAACTTCCTGACTATTCATGAACTAAGATGAAGTAGTTACAACTGAATTCGTTTCAAATTGGCTTCTGCCATTTTGTGGACCCTTAATAATACATCAGTCCATCAAATTGACATTTCAATTTACTGTAGTTTTATTTTGTCGTTTTAAGCTTGTGGCTCTTTCAGAAGTTGCAGTGGTTACTAGTAAAGTTATAAATCAAAATTTCCAAATCATTCCAAGAATATATTAATCATGCACTGGAAAATTAAATACTATTAGAAGACTATAAATATCGTACTAAATAAACTTACAAAATTGAACATATATTGGCTACGACAAAATGATTCGTTTTGACTTCTTTCTCTCTCCTGTTCATATATTGTCATACCCTATATTATTTTCCCACTTTTAATAATCCGATATACATTCCTTAGTGCGTCATAAGGAAAATATTAACTACGTAGTATGGCTAATATTAAGAAATTTATTATTAGGTTTTTAACTGCCGTCAGATTTCCTTTATATTTTCAGGACAAATGTTCTCTGCTTATCGTTTTCAATTCCACACTAAATCCTGCTGCACTATTATTGGTCAACTCCCACATTTCTACGTTACTAAATGACTGACTAAATAAGTACTTCGAGTCTGACCATTGTTAACTATCTGGGGTACTTATATTCATAACCCGGTACAGTTTTCGACACAAACGTAATTTAATCTGTATAGAGCGCGTTGGTTCTAAGAAATAATTTTGAAAGTATTATTAATTATTTGAATCTGTTCTTATTTGCCTTTATAGATATTCAACATGATTCCAATACCAGTAAATTTTTGTTTCAAGTCCTACTCGTAATTACGAAGATATGTCACTGTGACGTCACCACTCCGCTACAATCTACATTATGCGAACTCTACCCAAAAGATAACCTCAGAACTCGAAATTATGTTTCAAACAAAACCACGGCACACAGGGGGTGCATTTTAGTTCAAATTAGTTACTTAATGTTATTTCTACTTTTATAAATTTAAGACTTCTATAAATTAACCTATTTTATGATCTAAGATCATCCTCGAAATAAATATCAAGTATAAAATTTTGCTTCCACTAAAACTAGCAATGTTAATTCATAGATTGTTAACCTATTTTATGAACTAAAGCTCAATATTTAAATAAAAAAATACGAACACATAAAAGATGATAATAAATACGAAAGATGAAATAGAACTATGTAAATATCTTATTCTTAGCCATTTATAGATACTCGTCCAATTCTTGTCAATATTTTTTTCAGTTCCCACTCGTAGTTATGGAGGTGACGTCACCACTCACTTCTCTACAATCTCAAACCGTTTACATGATGCATACTCAACTCAAAACATAATCTCTAACCTCAAAATTGTGTTTTGAACAACTTTTGAATGTTATCATAATGTCAAAAGCATACAATTATAAAAAAAATTAAATTTGAAATACACAAACAAGTTTTTCGAAAATTCTCACTTATTAAATTGGCAAAAGATCTATTAAATTATAATGATTCAAAATCTTATCTTTGGTTTTTCAAGTTTGTCTTAGGCAAATGCAGTTTTAAATCTGCCGTGATTACTTGCATTCTGCGAAAAATTTAAGGATTTAAAAAAATCTTTCGTATTTACTATCATTATTTTTCCATGTGCTCGAATTTCAGTTTGAAATGCTTAGTTTCAGTTCATAAAATAGGTTAATTTATAGAAGGAGATAATTTAAGTAACGCTAACTACTTTTAACTCAGGATTACTCTCTGTACCGTGGTTTCTTTGAAGAAGCTAAAGTCAAGCATACTCAATGTGATCGAACGTTTCACGAAGAGCACATGGAAAAATAATAAATAACTCAGGACTATTATAGACATAATAGTCTACGGTACTACTAAAATATACCCATTGACGTGTTCCCTAGATTTCACAAAATCAGAATCTTAATCTTCATGTGTCTATGATGATCCGTTAAATTCTTAGTTTCTTTTCTAGTTAATCTAGTTCTTACGGTTCGTTTTACTTATCCGATTTAAGATTCACTTAGTAAATTATTTCACATAATTATATATTTTTTTCATTTGACGTTTCCGATAGACTGTGGCCTCGAGGAGGGAAAGTTGAGTATCGGTCACACGCTACTTCTACCCTCTCATTTGTCAGCTTCGCTCTGCCCGCAACGAGACATGGTAATCAATTTGTGACCCTCGAGGCCTTCACTCATTCATTCTCTCTCATTGTTGCACGAGCGAATCTTTGACTCGACAGCTTATTAACAAGATTCAAACACGTCCATTTGCGATCTATTGGCCTGGAGAATTATTACTTAATTTTCGAAAACAACTGATACAAAATAAATGTGTTTTATAAAACTAACGTTTTTGCAAAATTTGAATAACTTGGTGAGGAACAAGTGAGATCGAAAACAGCTGACAGCAATTTAAAAAAATTTCCTACGACAGTTAATTTTATTTTCTATAATAAGCACTATAATTCCAATCTGTTTTTATGTTTTTTCTATATTCATTATAAATGCAGTATGACATATAAATATAAGAAAATGTATGCGTCGTCCTATTATATACAGTGGAACAAACGCCTGCAATGTGGCTTAAAATATTTTCTCCTTATTTGTTGATACACATTCATTAGATTGCCCTGATCAATATCAATTTTGCACAAGTTTTCTCTCGACCCATTGATATCGGTTTCAGGCCAAAAATAGTGCAACCCTAAATACATGATGAACTTGCAACAAGACGGATTATTCCCTCATGTGACAAGCAAGATGATTGTGTGCAGTAAATATAATTAACATTTTAGTTAAGTAATGATACTTTTTGTTTTTTGTAAACGTCGTCGACGCCGCCGCTTAAATACAATTGAATAGTTGTTTAAGTAATAATACTTTTTTATTCTTTTTCGCAGGAGTGTAATGGATAAGTGACTGCGTGCGATCGGCGATAAAGAATTAAAAATATTATTAGTTATATTTAAGCAGTGTTTAACTCTTGACAAGCTATGTGACGGATCAAACATTATTTCCAGCTAATCAGCGTATAAAGACAAGAGCCGCACATACTCAAGTATCTTATTCTCATAAATAAAAATGTCTGTTTCTGAGTATTTTTCTGTATTCATGTGCTTATTGAAGTTAACAGCAAACTACTTGACGCGATTAAGATACTGAGTCATCGGGTTAGTAAAGTAGGTGTCGTGAAAAAGTAAATTTTCAAAAATGTGACGCTCTCGTTGATGGTTTAGTGACATGTTGACAAAGAGATTATTGTTTCGTTAAATACTGTAGCGGGTTGATATAAATTCATTCCCCTGGCAACGCCGGGTACTTAGCTAGTTACGACATAAATATACTGTAAGTTCCGTCTAATTATATATAATTATAACATTCTGAAACTTTTAACATGTTTTTCAATTTTATAGTGTAAATTTGACGAAACAATATATTTGATTTAATTAATATTCACCCCATGAATCCAAAGGAGGCTAGATAAAAAACTAATTTACTGAAGTATCGTGTTTAATAGTGTTAGTAAGAGTTCTATTAATATTATGCCTTATTTCGTAAAAGTAACAGTCCGTCTAAAGCGATTCCTGATTCATTGTGTAATTGACCTTCGAGAAAATGGCGGGATACCTTTCTTAAAGACTGGATTATAGATTATGTATACAGATTATACTCCATTTATTTTAGTTACTTGCATATCAAATTTTTAAAAAATTGAGTGAAGGAATTACATCTATATTCAAATAACTAATGCTTTCCCAGTATATAGATTTTCTAAGAGAGTCTCGGTTTATCAACACGGTAAATTCATTATTCAAATTTGATGAAATTCATGTGCGCGGTCATCACCATGAATCTGATGGCGGGGATGAACTTCGCCAAATAATTGTGTTAAAACAATGAATTTACCCGATTGATTATCTGTGAATCTTAAATTAAAGCACTTTCATTTGTTTTTACAGTTTATTTGCGACGTAATGTCCTTTTAAATACCTTTTCGTTAGTAACTCTGTCTCTCAAACTTAATCATCGTTCTCCATAGAACCTCATCTGGAACACCTCAAGACTGCGTCCTTTCCCGTTTCCTAATTGTCAAGTTTCCTATGCTTTTGATATCCCGGAAAAATAAAAAAATCTACTGTGCAATGACACCGATTGCTTGAATACTTTCCAGCTCTCCTTTATAAAGTGTTGTTTCATATGTTAAGTGAATAAAAATTGGAGTCTAAAATGTTATCACAAAAATAAATTTTAGCAGCCGTGATATGAAAGTGTTTCGAGACATTATTTGTGATTCGGGAATTCGAACTCTGGATCTGTTCCATATTCCACACAATCTTTGTAGCGTAACCGTTAAATGGAATACCAGGGTTATCTGAGCGTGTAAGCTGGTGGAGAAGATGTCCTGATTTATGAGCTCGCTCGCCCATTTCACGGATAAATTGTTAATGGTGGCGTGTATAACCTCGGTGTTTCCTCCAGGGGAATAGAAGCCAAGCGCCCATCCCTGATCTGGAGCTCCGCGGCGCTTCAGCGCGAACATTTTTTAAAAATCAAGTTCACTAGCCTCGGCAGGTTGTTACAACAATCGCACTCTTGGCGCACAGTGCCAATTATTTCTAGTTAGTAGTCCAGTTCGCTCTTGACAGCTTACAACACCTGCTGAATTTCCATTTGCCTTTGGCCCGCCCGCCCAACCCAGATCAACACCTGGATACAATTCCGGATCTCCACAATCAGAAATCGTGTCACGATCGGAGACCAACAAGTGTAATAATTAGTTCATTGGCCTTTGGATACGATGTTATTGTTTTCGACAGACGAGGGGAAGATTCATTACTAGGGCGTTGAAGCTTCCTAGTAGATTCCATACATAATACATTTGGAAATTTAATTAAAACCACGCGGCGAATATATGTCGTTCCCTATGTTCTGCTTGTAGAAATTAAATTTCAATTTAAAAAATTACAGCAGAAATGCAAAGATGTCCTACATGAGCAGATTGAAACTAAATTGCTGAGAGGGAAAAAATAGAACCCAACCCAACTTTTGGATCAACAAACAGGAACCATAGCAAGAAGTAATTATAAGTTAAATTGTCTTTATGAGTGTTTGCGGAGAAGCGCAGTTTTTACGGCATATATATAGATTATTAATAATTATCCATACAAATAAATACAATTGAAGAGTCTGTTTGTATGTTTGTCACGAATAGGCTCCAAAATGGCCGAACGGATTTCAATGAAAATTTGAGGATTTAAAAACAGAAAAATTAAGTTTAATATTAGTGCAAATTTAATTTCGATAACGATATTAATATAATAAAAATATTAGTTCTACGGTAAGATTTCTAGGAAAATGTGCGTTCGAATCTGCAAACCTTGCCTATGCTATTTTTCTATTTATGCTCAATGGATTTTAATGAAAATTTCAGGATTTAGCTTAAATTTTCGTGTATTTTCGATATCTTGCAGAGTTAAAAATATATTAATGTAAATATTTAAAAATCCACCGAATTGCCGCGCGAAAACCAACTGGAAGTTTTAACTCATATTAAGCGTTCCTATACCAGTCATACCACTTACTGTGTTATTATAATTGTAATTTTGGCAGCTAAATCTATTGTTGCAAACGCGAGAAAGCGGCACGTGTTCAAAACCAACTGCGAGTTATAAGATTTGGCGTGAAGTGATCATTAGTAAATGATACCGTTATTTCGTTATTAGGGCAAAATAAAAAGAAATATTTCCGCGCAAACGAAGTCGCGAGCTTTGCTAATAACAGATATCTTTGCAATTGAAATTGCCACTCTACGTTCTATTGGAGATTTGTGTCAGGAATAAATAGAAAATCACCAAGATATACGCTCCTCTGGAGGGACAAATAGAATAGTTATTGTATATTATGATTTTATGTCTCACCAGCTCAGTAGAATCACGGAAATGTAAATGGAAACTCTCATAACTGTCCACCTACAGCTAGTTGAATAATGCCTTGAAAAGTCTGAAACTATAAATAGAATGTTCCACATTTCCTTAAACTCACGACACTGTATTTTCCTGTCCTTACAAAAGAACTAACAACTGTTTATTCCTGATTAAAACGTGGTAGCCGATTTTATTCAAATTACTTCTCTACCTTTTGGACAGTTATTATAGAAGTAATCTATATTAAATATGTTTATGACTCTCTCCTCGTCTAAATAAACACATTGAACTTTTTTTTAAATCACCAATATACATAACGTACCTTCACCGTAGTGTGAATGTAACGCCGTGACATAAGTGTCATATATTTTTAAATCTTTGCAAATCCTACGCATACACTCTGGGATATTGCACTCATATAGTACTGTCTGTGAGTCATAAATTTCTAAGTAGTAGCTACCGACAAAGACCTCGATTAGATCTTTTCATATTGCTGTCAGCAGGAAGCCAGTTGGCTCGACTGCAGTAACATTATGAAACAAGGAACGTAAAGTAGTCTCTGCACTGATAAGTCTGAGTCATTTCATTTACAAATTTTGTTTACTTTCATGCATAGGTATTGATGCAAATATTAAATCTCAGTGGGGATTTAAACGATCCAAAAATATCTGAAAATTAGATTTCAGCCATAAGATAATTCATATCAATTAATTGAGTGTAACATTAATTATAAGTCTTCTTACCATCTTCCAGGTTTCTTAACTAATTTGTGAAACAGATATTTTTACAGATGATGAACGAATAAATAGATGGTAAACTAATAAATAAAGCATGACTTGTAAGAAAAGTCTGTGGCATATAGGAATTTAATTTTGTAGTAAAAATATCGACTTTGGTGCCCGGAACGATCTCTGAGCGTTTTTATCTTAGGATATATATAATATTTTATTGCTTTTTTGTTGGATTGATTCTTATAAATATTATATGTACGTTTTGATGACTATCTGAAGCAAATTGTAAATGAATAAAGAATAAAATAATATTACATTTTAGTTACCTAACGTTTTGGACAAGATTAAATTTATTACAATTTATCACCTAACGTTGGGGCCAGATGTACCTTAATAGAAGGGTGAAGTATTACCGAGATTGTAACCAATCCTTCTTACAGAGTGATCTGTTCTTCCTGAGAGTTGAATTTTACAATAAACTGTATTTAGTATAGCGATATCGCTTTGTAATAATGTATTTAAATTTTAATAATAAATTCGAACACCTCGATTGCCATGTCTCTGGACTTAATTTCTTTAAATAGTGTGCGTCTATTGAGACCAGTTCTGATTCGCAATATTTTTCGTTGAATATGAGCATTGCACATTACTTTTAGAAATGTTAGATTTATTCATCCTCTGAGACAATGGAAAACCAGACTACGACCACGTACCATTATTTGTCAGTTTTTGAGCATTAAAATACTAGCATAGTTTCCCAATTTCAATATTCATTTCCAATTTCCCGATCTTATTTTAAACATATGCATACCTTTTAACAAGCCTGTTATATTCTTTTTTTTAATAGGCAGTTTGAAATAATCTTGTATTTTATGACTTGCCACTAATCTTAAAATTAATTAATTTATAAACTAATATCGGTATAATTCCCTCATGAACGTTGAATAAGAAGGGTTAATTTATTTTATTTACACTTAAATCCATAAATTATTATGTTAATTATACTCCTTTATTTCCGTAGAATACATAAACACCGCTTACCGTTTAAACATTGAGCGGTTTGGTACAAAACAAGAATTAAAAATTAATTCGATTGATTTCAGTAGAATATATAGAGTTTATAACATTTGTACTGAACAAATTTGTTTATATTTTAAATTTCGATACTTATAAGTTATGCACTAATTGTCATTATTATAATTATTTTTCACGGTTAGTTTTTTGCAAGATTTCACAAATCTGTATAGTGCTGCCACACAGGTTTCGTTATAAAATTTTGAAAGTGTTTGATTTTAATAAGTATGGGGAAAATAATTAATAATATAACAGCATAATAAAACCCACATGTTAGGATGAAACTTTGTATGGTTTATTAAATATTACATGCAACTTTATTAATTAATCTTTTCAGACTTATTTAGCGATAAATTATTTTGTTACTACGTTAACTTATTTTTTCGTTTCTGCATTTAGCTCTGAAGCTGCAGGGATTTTAATTCTGTAAACAAGATATAAATTATTGAAATATAATTATAGTTTCGTTACCCATTCCTGTCTCGTTTAAATATATATTCTATTATTGTATTAAAGTGCTGACCCTAATGTATTTATCAGAGATAATTTATGAGTTAATCTAATAAACTGGGACATTTTTAATACGTTAAGATATATACTGATTTGTCCTTTTCCAATCAGCAAGATTTTTTGTAACTTTCACTTAAGTTGAAACAATGTTGGTACCACAATTGTCAAAGTATAGGAATTAAAAAGACGACAAGAATGGAAAAATGTTGACTGGACCCAAGACTGTAACCCAGGACCTCCCACTTTCCTTACTCGAGTTGGAATCCTCTTCTTGGACACTTAAAAAACGGAATAAACGAAATCTGTCCGTAATGGCGACAGACACAGCTCTAGTACATCGACTTTCACATTCCTCGGACTCAAAACATTCGACATTCCTGCCCTAAGATGATAATCCTCCACACAAAGGCCGGTTAATGATGTATGAAAAGTTCAACACGCAACAAACCACGCACACAAATACAACACACACAGGTATCTCTCCGATACTCCGGAATTTGTTCCGGTTCGAAAGTCTTGACCTTTCGGGTTGAACTTTCACACACCGAAAAGAAATCTTATACACACGCACACCCACGCATAGTCCCGAGGACGGAAGAATTAGTGTGAAGGACGGACCTTTGAGGAAAATGCAGATTCATTGCGGCTCATCCAGAGCGAGAAGAAATTATAACGGTTTAAGTAGTATCACATTAATGGTTTAACGTGATTGTGACACTTGATTATTAATTATTTTCAGGGCACAGTTGGCCACTTTTAAGCGAAGGACGGGATATTTCACAATTAATAAATTCTATGCTTTGTCCGTTGACGGCTGATTTTTCTTCCGCTTGGTCCCTTGTCAGTTCTTATAATATCTGATGCCAGCAGCAATTATTAGATTGTTTATCTGTCTATTACTTTTCTGTTTCTCAATACTCTACTAACCTAAGAGTGAACCATTTCTAAGACTCCTAACTCCTCACTACTTCTCCGGCCTACAGCTGTAGGCTGCAGCAACTGCACACATCCTGCGTTCCACACTTCTGTGCCTCATAATTCCTGCTATTCTAACCACCCTCAAATTTGTTCTACCTCTCACATTTTTTCCCATAGGAGCGTCCAATGCCATCATCATTTAATCCTATGAAATTCCTCTAACTGCTGTTATGAAATATTTAGACGTGCATAATTTATTTATGCCATTAATTAGGAAAAATTCCAGCTGTGTTTCAGACAGTGTAATTCATCAATCCAATTAGATAGCAGTATACTTCCATTATAATCCCTTAAAAGTCTTTGTTTTAATGTTTCAAAATCCACATATGTGGCAGTCAATAATAATTACTCTATACCTATTTGTTTGTACTCATTGGAACAATAACCGACAAGTTCGACTACAATGGTGGAAATTATTACCTAAACATACGTTGTTTTCCTTGGTAAATAATTTTAATGGAATACATTTCACGGTCTACATAATTAAGAATATAGTTATAAATAGTAAGACATTGGACATCTTATTATGATAATTTTTGTAATGAGAAAAAATTGCAAATATAAATTAAAAATATAGTACGTCTCGACCTCAGCTGATATAAGAACTAAAATCAAAGTAATGCCTAAACCATAGCACCTGAAATAAGACATCATATAAGATTTAAAATCTTCAATTTCATACATAATATTAATAGTAATTGAATTGTTTTCACATACAAAAGTTCAGAGATTAATCCTCTAATATAGCGTTGTCAAAATCAAACCTGTAATTTAATTTAATAGAATGATAAGTGATAGGGCTTTATTTATATGCTGTCTACTTAAAATTAGATTTATGTTCTTTAATTCTTGTATTGTCAGATATAACAAAGGCATTACATTGAATTACAAAATACTAAAATATGGTTAAAATAGATTCATTATATGTATTAGTCCTTATAACACTGTTCTGGTTGAGGCTGGAATTAAACTAATTTATTTTTTAAATGTTTAAAAATAAATTCAAGAAGATAATTGTTAGCCAGTTAAATTGTTTGGAGAATAAAATAATTTTTTCAAAATGATTGTCATTATACGTGTGCTTTGTCAACCATATTATAAACTGTAGCTTGCATCACTGTATAACAGGATGATCAGATAATTCACCTGAAAAAGGTGGATTTTAGTACCGATTCAATTACAAATTATGATTATTAAGCTGTGTCAAATTGTCTGGTATTTTTAAATTTTCTTTGTAATTGTTTTTCATTCTAAAAGTTGTTTACATTTAAGATCGAAATTTTTCTTATTTATTTTAAGACGGTAATTTCTATGTTATAAGTAGAGTAATAGTTCAATATTGCGCTGCGGTTAAAACATAGTTTCCTTGTTTTTTAAAACGCTAATATGGATACATGAATAAAATAATTAACAATACAGCGTACACTTGAAGCCAGTCAGATTATGTGGCCTAGAAGAGAACTTGTTTTTAACTGGAGTGAGAAAAGGTAACCCAAATTTGAATTACAGATTTGTGTAGTGATTTCACTACGTGTGTTGCAGAATATAAATGTAGGGTTTGTAGCCCCCACACAACGAGGAAGCACAGGGAGCAAGACGATCAAGCATTCGCCATTTACCAATGCGATTTTCTACGATGATGTATTACCTCACGAAGTATTCCACAAGTCTTCACACCTCCTACCTCATCTTCTCTTCCTCCTTTCCTGCCTCTCTTTCTCTCCTTTTATTTTCTCGTTAAGCAAGGAGAAGTTCCTCCTCCTTGTTAGAATACAATGCCTCTGCAACGATTGATGGCGTCTGAAGTTTATTACATCTCCCGAAGGAAGGAGGAACGGAGATGGAAACAGTTTTCTTGCAATATTGACAAAGTCGCTTCAGCTCATTTTATCATCCGTCAATCATCCGCACATGCACACGGCTAGTAACAACGTTGACGTTAACGCCAATCTCACGTCTCGCAGTACATTGGAACTGCAGCTGCTACGTTCAGCTCAGAATAGAGAACTTGAAGCTAAACCGATAATAGAAAATTAGCTTACATCCCAACAATGTGCGCCATGGTTAAGAATGGTGAAAATAAAAATAAACTGGCATATATTTGGGAAGATAGCGGTATTAAAACCAAAAAGATTGCAAATGAATGTTTCTTCTCCCTTTAGTTGCCGAGTTGTCTTTTGTCATCCGTTACCCACAAGTACAATATCCCTAAAAGTTATTACACTTTATAAAATTTATATTCGGGAATCGATTAAATCAAACAGTGCAGGGTTCATGAAGAAATACGTCACCAAGAATATTGTAGACTGATTTTTTTGGAGACTAGTGAAGAGGGAAACTGTTCTCCGTTTCAGTATTGCCATCTGAACGAAAAGGAGTAAGTCGCATAGTTTCAGGAAATTATATAGACACAATAAAGCGTATGGAATGGATTGCTTCAACGTAAGAACTTCACCGAAGCTCGTTTCGTAAAGTTTTTAAAAAGTTTTAGAATATAATAATAATAAATAAAATCCTTCACAGCCTTAGGTTATTAACAACTTTATTTTACATTGTCCGTCACTAATTCAGAAGCTTTCAGCCTTGGTAACACGAAGGATTGTAACGAGTAAAAAATATGCCTAGTAGATAAATATCAGTTAGATGGAAGGATACAGAAGAATATGACCAGTTGCTGAAAGATTCTGAATTCGTGGCAATTTATAATAGATTTGTCATTAATTGAAGACTGTGAAGGGTTTTATTTACTATTATTGTCATTATTCGACCAGTCTATTGAATTTTTGTTTAGATATAGTTATTTACGGAAGGTCTATTTTTTCCTTTTGTATTGAAAGACTGTCTACTTAAAGTTGGGATACATCAATTTTTGGAAAGTACAGCACTGATGAGAAAAAATATAACAAGGAATATATATATTATATATTTTGCTTAGAAGAAAGAAGAAAACCACTTTTATTGCATTTAAAATTTTTAATTCAGAGTATTTTCATAGGCACAAAATGTTGCCATCGTTTGGAATATACTGAAAAAATAAATATTACAACCCATCTAAGTATACACCTCCCAGTGAATAAATCAGCAGACGGCCATTATATTTACTACAAAATATATAAAAACTACCACAAAGTTTAACTAAGTTCTCTGAACTTAAGATCAGATAAAATGAAAAAGCGCTCAAGACTGTTGAGTTGACTGGTTTCTCAAGTAATAGGCCAGTCACAAAAAAACAATGATTGAATGCCATCTGAAACTATTTTACTTCTCAATGTACTTTGAAGTTACTCCACTGTAATTCACTGGATAGTTCTGCCTGAGTACGTAACTTATTATCATAGATGGTGTTCGTATTGTATTTTGCTATATGGCTGGTATTTTTTCGATACGGTTCCAGTTAATCACTTCTACTTACTGTCCTCTATTTTACTTCAAAGGATCTCATTGATAATTCATATAAATAATCTGTACTTTGTATGAATGATTTCTTAGCTTCTGTCACTAATTTTTTATATGTAATATGCATCACATAATACTTAGAATATTTTAGTTGATTTGGATCCATCCTATGTTAGTAGTTTCCGCAGGTTGTTTACTGATGCGGGCTCACAGAACGAGTAGAGGAAGTGTTTTTCACACGAGAACTTTAGAAGTTTTTGTTAGTATTTACTCAGTGCAGGTTCGTCGTTCATTCCTACCACCACTACCTGCTTCCTTAGTTTGGGGCACCATTCACCTTAGCTTCCTGTTGTTATTCCATCCCGTTTCTCTGTAATGTAACTCTACCTGCAGCGGAAATGGAACGATAACCAACACGAGCCCCTTGTATTCAACTTTGATACTCTTTCTATTGTCCCTGAATGCTGTGCGTTCAAGTATTTGAAACTATTCTGTACGAAGATCTGTATAGACATGAGGAATTATGAATGACACGTTTTATCGAAGGAAAACAATTTATTTATCCTCAATAGAATATTTCTCCATAAGAACATCAGTTTTCTGCTATCTCGGAGAAACAATCAGATCTCAGGAACATCAGGATCAACCGTGACTGTTGACCAATGTCAAGTGAAGTCAAGGCTTGAGAAAAATTGGCTGTTAACGTGTGTCCATTTTTCGTCGAATCTGGTCTTGAATGGAGTATTTGATCACACTTCAGCGATAAATTTCTTCAACTACCTCACAGACCATTGATACTCCAGTTCGTCATCATTCCTTAACACCTGTCTAAGCAGCTATAATTTTGTCAAGTACCATGGCCGATATTTCTGGTTCTTAAAAATTCCACGTAAACAAAATATTATTTGTCGGAGGCTAATTTTACTTTCCAGGAATTAAATCAATATTTTATTTAATTTTATCGTTTAAGACTATGACAGTCAGCAAAGGCGTTAGAAAATGCGCTGGAGTTAGTCCGCGACACCAAATTATTCACAAAATAATTAGTTTATACATTCAAAAATTTACGTGAAGAAGTCCACAAAGTTGGATGAAACGTTATATTAATGTTAATTAAATTTATTTGATGATATATTCGGCCGTATTTATTTATGTTGATTAACATCAGAAATTTAATTTTTTTGTGATGGAAAACGACTGAAAATTAAATTTTGAAGCAATATTGCCAAGACAATATTTAGTTTAGTAGAATCTTAATTATTGTTTGTGAGACGTATTGGAAAACTAATTTTTATTTCTTTCAAATATTATCTAGTAGTTTATTTCCGATGCGACTGCAGAATTTATTTTTCCAACTGCGTAATGTACACAGATAATTACGAACACTGGGCTATTTTTTAGCATTCAGATATGAGCCTAACATTTCGTTTTGAAGCACTTTTCCGAATATGTCGTAGACAAACTAATTTTAAGGTAAGCAGGATTAAAATAAAAAATTATTTACAACCTCAAAGCTGAATTTTAATTAGTGGTAACAGATGTTTTAAGAAAAAACTTTATAGAAATAATTAATTTATCACAACATGGACAAAAAAAATATTTTCACTTTATTTATAAGTGTTCGTTCATTTACAATTTTTGAATCTTTGGAGTCATTTAAATCACAATCATCTGTAATTTAAATGTATATATTATCACATTTACCTGATATTTATGGAGTATATAATTTCTATCTTAAACTTCTTCGGAACCTGTGTTAGTCGTCAGGTTGTAGTTATTAGCCATACTCTAAGATAAGCTTTTATGTAATGTTATGTAATTAATTCAAGATGATTATGAGTCGAAAGCTTCTGAAGTTGTAAATGGACGAACATTTAAAAATAAAAAGGAAAACATTTTTCTTTGAGGACGTTGTGGTAAATTAATTTTTTTATATTCACTTGTTATACGAAGTCTAAAAATTGAAAAATCTTTATTTCAATTAAACCTTTCATGAAATGTAAAATCAGTACCTAATTAAGTGAAAGTAAAGGGAGTTGCGATTCGTATTGAAAGCAGATATTGAAGTTGGAAATCCTGGTTATAATTTATTTTACTAAATTTTAATTCAACCTTATTTTTATATTTGGAAGTACTTCTGGCCTTCAAGTAGTTATTTACAAGTCTCCAGTTTACAAGTGAATTCGTGCCACTTCTAATAATATTCCTCCGCAAACACAGAATTACAGCAGATGAAGTTAAGATAGATTTTTTTTCTTACTGTATACTTCTTCTTCTTCGTTGACTCTGTAGCCCATTAAGAACCTTGGCCTACCAAGACGACTGCGGACTGCCATCTTGCACGGCACATTTCGAATTTGGAATGTTACTGTTTACTAACGCAAGTAAAACTAGTATTGAATATAAGCACATTTCTGTTTAAATGTTCCAGTTGTTTTTCTTAATAATTTTACACTACGCATGGACTTAAGACTATTATAGCTAACATATATATTACATTTCAGTCAAGGTCTGTCTACGAGACTAACAATGAACGGTTTAATTTGTAGGTTGTTGGTGTCTTTTGGACAGGATTATGGGCTGTGGTTGTTGGGGTTGGCCGCCTGAAAGTGGTTGGGGTCATCTGCACCCCCACAACACGACACATGGGGTGTCTTCCGTTTCCGTCGTTACACACGTGGCACCCGCACCCTTCCTACAGCAAACGTATAAATAGACTCAAACATCGAGGGAAATGACGTGGTTAACAATTTACGACCAAAACTAAACACGGAAGATATTTCTTCCAAATTGTGGAAACTGTAATAAAAGCATGATTGGTAATAAAGGATTACAACGACGTTTCGTCTCCACATTTGGGACGTTCTCAGGTAACATAAAATTTTGAGGCTTGGATTATTAGTCATTTGCTATATATCTAGTGTGGTGACTCATGATCCCTACATTGAAGCGGTAAAGCAAAAATAATTTAGTTTTTGGTATTCGCGTACAACAGGACGAAAAGCGAGGGTGGTTTGGTCAAGGCCGAGTAGGCGGGAAACTTCACCGTTCACAACATTATTTATTGGCTGGAGTGCATTGTATTTGGACAGTTGGTCCCGGGAGAAGTCCTGAGAAAGACGGGGTGAGAGAGCAGTGGCTGAGGAAACAACATGCGTAAAAGTTAAATTCGGCATGTTCGAGAAAGAAGATTCATTTGATGGGAGCACGGAAAACAAAAAGATAACATTTGATGGAGATTTAATCTGAAGAAGAGGCGCTAGAGGATCTAGAATACGTGATCCAGCAAAGGAACCTCCGGCAACGGCAAACCAAGAACGACGTCACCACGCAGAACATCTGGTAACGGCATTTTTACCCGGCTTTTCCAACAAAACCATTCTCGTTGATTCGCGATTGTTTTTATTTCAATTATATCGTTCGTCACCCGCGTTCCCGGGAGCAGCCGTTTAGAAGCTGCATAGATTCTTTTTGCTTTACCGACTGAGCCAATTTGATAATACATTTTATTCGTAAATTTATATTTTTACTAAAACTTAATTTGAGTTATATTTCTTTTGGAAATTTTATATTGTAATACCACGATTTCGATTTTTATTATCATCATAATTAAATGCAATATATTCAAATTAAATATACTGTTTTTATTATTTAACAATTCCTTGTTATAATAATATTTTTGCGGTGTAAACAAAGAGTAAACACCACACTAGTTTTATCAAAATTTAACATTACTCGAGGAAGCACTAAATGTGGTGATTTAAAGTCTTTTTTTCACGAGTTGTAAAAATTAACCTGCTCATGAAATATCGGTTAACTGGGTCCAGATTATTTTTAATTCCTCCTTCAGGCTCAAACGGGGAGCTGTGAATGTGTAAACGATATGAACGGAATAAAGAAGTTACAGGAAAAGTAAATGCTTTCAAAGAGCGTCACGATTTACGTAAATTGGTAATGATTTGAGTTTAATTGACTTTTAGTGGCAGCACTGATGCTCGTGCAACTCCGGTCCCCAACAAATATTACCATAACTTATCCTCTTTGTTGTTGTCGGTGTTTGTTGGTGGGTTGAAACGCGGACACGAAGAAAAGAAATGAAGCAACATGAGAGAGAGACCGGAGTAATAAAGGAGAAAGAAGGAACAAGACAAATAACTCGGAGTAAACGTCGCCTGCCAGGTTTAGGCTATTGAAGGCCTCACGCGCTGCGGACGATATTTGTTCAGACAGCTATAAACGGTCTTAACCTATGTCACTTTCAGACGGGAACCAAGAAGTCTCCTTCTATTTCCCTTTCCCCACAAAACTAAGACCTTATTTATGGAAGGAGGGGAGTAGTGAGTGGGACTTGCATCCGCGAAGGAATGTTGCCTTCCCCACGAAACACACGTGCTGAAGACGGGAATAAATGAACCAGAAACGGCATCATTCTCAAATCTATTCCTTCTTCCTGGAAAAGGGGGCTGACGAGTTTTATGACACGGACACGACGCAAAAACAATTGATGGAATTAGAACATAGGGGCTTGAGCTACCGTGTTTAGACGAGCATTTGGAGGCGGATACGTCAATGGAACATAATTATTTCTAAAAGAAGAATAAATCGTCCAATTAATGATATAAAACTTCCTTGATTTTAAAGATTAGTGAATAATTTAGGACTATATCTGGTTCGCGTTTGAATAATTTTGGATTTGAATTATTATAAATTATTTGTTCATATTTATAATTTCTTCTATTAATATCTGCCAAAAATCGACTTCTCTAGATTAATTTTTATGACAAACATTTCGGTCATAAACAGTTTGTACAGGAACGTAGTACTGTTTATTATTATTATTTATTAAAACATGGAACATGTCTTAATGGCCGTTAAGATATATTATTTGCCGTACTGAGTCGGTTAAAATAGTAACAAACGTCTTTTTTAATATATTTACTGCGTTACGAAATGGTCAAATCATTCGTTGTGTTATGTAATTTTTAGAACTATAATTTTTTAGCAATATTAAAATTAATTAATGTGTCTTGTCATGAGACTATTTGCAGACTGTTCTGGGTTTCCTGTTGAACGAACGAGAGTATTTCTCTCGACTTTACTGTAACTTACTACTATGTACAAACGTAAAAAATACAAAAATAGCTAAATATATTGCAACACGATTCGATCATATATATCAAGTTATAGCGCTATTGGATTTGTTGGTATTTTTTGGTCAGTAATGGGAAGAGAATGGTCACGGTGACTGGGATTAAAACTGCTTACCACGTATCACTCCAAAATCTAAATCTGTTATGTAATTTGACAGTCCATAGTCGATCCGGTAGGTCAAAGCCCTAAATGGGCTGCAGAGCCAAGGTAGAAGAAGAATGGGTACAGAATCTCATCAAACGATTCATGAAGAAGACAAAAGGATTTACGAACGCTTTCTAAAGTTGTCAGGAATAAAATATTTATCTATACCGGATCAAGTACCTAACAAGTTGTCTTTTCATAGAGGCAGAGCTAGTTAGTCACAGGATTGACTAACGTCGTTAAGCGAAAGTCAGGGTAAAACCTTCACGTACAAATTTGACCGTACGTGATACACCAATCCAATCACGCAATGATTACCCGTTACGAAAAGTACGTATAAAATAATGATTTCTACTCGCAACAGGAAAGCAAATGTTCCTTACGATCTAAAAGATTATGTTCCCACGAAGCCTAAAGAACGTTACTAACAAGCCTGCTGCGTTTTAACGAGTGTTGTGCATCTGTTGAGTAACGCACGTGAATTCCGGTAAATGAAGGTGCACGGAGGTTAAGTTATATTTCTGTTATTAGATTAGTTTACAATTTATTGAAAAGTTAGTCAGTTACAACCGTTCTACGTCAGAGGCACAACTTATTACATTTGATCTGGATGTCCTTTGATACATTTGCTTAATCTTAATTTTTTCTAATACTTTGCATTTGCAAACTTTACCATTAATTTTAATTGGATCTAAAGATAAAATCCCTCATACAGTTCATCATAAAGAAGATCGCAAATATAGATCGGAGTGGAGATAGTGTTCGTCAACGTTGGACTATTTTCAAATAAAAAAAACTTCTTTCTGGAACATTTATTTATTTTAAATTATTTAGTATGGAGCGCAGTAGGACCTGTCCTCAATTTTCACATTTATATTTCCAACGATTAAAATTCGGAGACAGGCAGACAAGAAGAGGAAATACCTAGATTCAGAAAGCACCATAGAAATGTGTCAGCCTTCACGACCAAAGGATTAGCGTTGTTATTCGACCCAGGGTCAATAAACCGAAAAGCCCCAAAGACAACCTTGCCTTCGTCAGCGCAAAAACACCGAGCTTGCCAAAAGATGGAAAAAGATTGGTCACGTGGAATGGCGTTTTCTCTTGGAGAAGGGGAAAGGAAGAGTTTGGCCGAAATATCGGTTATTGTTGCACGGAATTTAAAGGGAACAGGAAGCAGAGGAAATAGGAGAGAAGAATAAATGAACAATTAAATAGTTAGTGTGGCTTGAAAGTTGAAGGAAAGAAGAAGTAGAGGAGGCGACATGTGAGTCTTAGTCGGAAGTTGAAGGGAGGCGAGAAGTTCAGTCTTCTTCGAAGTTGAAGGGAGGAGGAAGCAGGGGAGGAGAAGAAAACGAAGAAACTAACAATTAAACAAGTCAGAGTAGGTAGGAAGGTGAAGGGAGGTGGAAGTAAGAGACAAGAGAAGGAACAGTGTGTGTTAGTTTCAGCAGTAAAGGAGAAGGAAAATTGATTTAGTCAAAACTCCCGCAGCACTAGATCCGTAGCCTTTTCGTCGACCAAGGGTAAGTTCACAATTCGACCTGGACGACGGAATATGCTACGAGGAATTTCCAGAATCCAGGGATGTAATCGCATAGAAGTTGAAGATGAAAACGTAACATCTCTACTGCATTTTGTTACTCCAACTCATAGAAATTTAAAAATATGTAATTATAAATAGTACGCAACCGTCCAAAGAAACTGTTATGATATATAAATAAAATTATTGTATCTCTTAAAAATTTGTTAATTAATTTTAAATAATTACCCCCTCCCATTATATTTTTTACAAGTATACTTTTATTTATTAGCACAATTCAACTTGACGATATTAAGCTTCATAATTTAAAAAAATTCTATTTTTAATAAGGTTTCATCTATGCCGGTTTAATTCATCGATGTTCTATTAAAACACAATGGAGGGAAGATCTACCTTTTTCAAAGATACAACAATACGCGTCCAATTGATATATATGCCCGGTTCCACTGTTAGGCATTGCGAATTGCAAATGATAGCTCTTCGAGAAAATTTGCATACCTAATTCACTTTTTATATCGTGGTTCAACACTCGAGGAATACGCGTAATTGATCCTAAAAAGGTTTATGTTATGGAGAGGACGATTTTATTCATGAGATCGATTTTACGATTTAGGAGGAGACTAATTAAGCATGTTTAATATCCTCAAAGCCATAAAAATTGTGAGGGGGTTATCTATAAAATCCATCCTGATAATTTTGTGTTTGGCTTCGGGTTAACTCTAATAGCACGTCCACACGTCGAACGTTTATGTCATTCTCATCAATGCTGTAACAAAAGGCCCATCGCTCACGTGATACTGTAACATGTTTTATCATTACACCGTTGTAGACAGCTGCTAGCAAAACTTGTAATTCAAGGTAAAGAAGTGAAAATTTAAACAAAAGAATGTGCTCAGACAAAACTAAAAAATAGTATAAAAATAAATAAAACAACGGTCAATTCAACAGAGAAAATAAAAATAACGAACAATATTAACATGATATATCCTTATTTAAAGGCGATTTTAAATCTAAAAATACAAAATAAATTTGTAATATGATAATAAAACGAGTATACACGATATAAGACATTAAATCTGTTTATTATTAAATTTTTAATTGAAAAATCTTATTTTTTAAATCAGATATGAGTCCTATAGTAAGGAAGAAACGGGAAATAATATTTTTATAAATTTATTTATTGAAAACATTTTGTTGCAAATTGCATGCTGATTTTTGCGTTTGCTGTATCTATAATTTTATTCTCAATTTAATGTTGTTGTATTCCATTTACTACAGCCTTTAAGTAATTCTTTGCAGCAGGTGCCGTGACGAAGGCTGAATAAAAGTTAATGAAAGATAATGGCAAGTTAGAGGATAGAGGATAAGTTATTCTACACATTATAATATAAATAGGTTACTTTGCATGCAAATGTATACGTTTACTAATCGCTAAAGGACCTTCTTTTTCTTCCACTTTAGTGTTGTGTGCTACACGTTTCGAATGTTAACACAAATAACACTTATCGATTACCCTGCATTTTGAACACGATCGTTATTTGCTTTGACCGCTGGATATATCCATATTCCATCATTGGCATATTCGATGTCGTCAGAGCTTGCTTCGTTTAAGCAGAAATCATACGCCAACAAGTCAACATTTCGTAGAATGATTATTTTCACTACTACTGACCGTACTTATCATAAAATGACTATAAATTTGATGTGAACATTTATTTAGAATCTTCATTACGTATTTTGGCATTCACCTTAAGGACAAGTTATTTATTTTGTTAATCCGTAGACTTGTGGGAAAAGAATGAGTAACAGATATGATTAAGTAATATTTAAAAGGTGAATAATGAACGAAGGTCAAGATGATTCGATTTTATATTTTTTTAATCCAATAGTTATATACTGAGAACAAGAAACAAGTTAAAGTAAAATTATTACAACACAACAATGACCTACCTAATTACAAGACACCTTCAATGAGAAACTAAGAAAACATATACACAAGTCAGAAAAGTATGAAAATATAAAAAGGAAATACCAAATAAGAAAAATACAAATTAAAGCATCCTATTGAGCAATAAAAGTCCTATCATTAATTAGATACATATTTATATTACATCCATATTATAGAAAACAATTTAGGAGCTTTGGGTCAATAAACTGCAAACATCAGTGAATTGATACATAACATAAACAGAAGTAATTAGTTCAGTAATTTGTAAATAATTCTTTTTTAGTCTACGTACTTTCTGACTAAACCATAAAAAGCACTGTAAAATTTGACAAGGATATCATGAATAAATAAGTGATTAATTAGTGCACAACAGTTAGAATGTAATATTTAGTTTTAACATCAATAAAACCATTAGAACGATATTTCAAGATGTACATTAAACAATAATATTAAAATGAAAACGTAGAAAAATATATCTGTTAAGAAGGATAAAGACATAAAAATAAAAATATAGTGACATATTTAATTTGAGTTGCAAAGTAATTATGTTCTTGAAAGAAGAAAGAGGTTTTCAGAAAGATGATGGCGAATAGTTTATTTTATTCTCACTTATATATTTGTCTTGTATTTCACTTTCAAATTTATTTATATTTTATATTCTTTTAAATGTTTATTGTTTACTGTGTACCTAAATTTATGACTTTTGAAATCACCTGCGTAGACACAATTCTTCTATTTTATTTCTAAGCACTTATGCTACTTTTAATTTTTGTTTATCCGTCTCTGACTTTCATTTCGTATATTTTCTTTAACTACAATTCAATCTATGTTTCTGCTAGAGATTTCTTAACCCCAGTGATTTTCCTCGCATATGTAAAAGATGTGTAACAATTTGTTAACGCGTTTAAAGTACATTCAAACAAATACACATACATTATATAGATTAAAATGATGACGCAACACTATGTAATTTTAAAAAAAACTTTGGAAAGTTATTGAGTACAAGTCTTCAAAGGTTTCTGGTATAGTACATCTATCTCCGATAGTAAGTTCTACATATAAACATGTAAAAAAGTGAAAAGTGAAAAACAATTTACTTTATAAGTTTAGTGGCCTGTACTCTTGATCTATAATCCTATATATTTTTTAAATCATTAACATTTCACGCCTTATCGTTGCAGAGTGCCAACTCCCTGAAAAATAATAAACTTCTCTGGATCGTCGATACGTATACGTAAATTGGTTTTATTTTTCGCGTCAGGTAAATTTTAATATTTAGTAATGGCTCATTTTCAAAAGCTAATTAAATAAATATAATCTATCCCAATACATATACTTGAAGTTTCTGTCTGTTTGGAAGTTTGTCTCGTGAAGGCTCTGAAACGTGAGAAAGCGGCAAATGTTTAAATCCCATTGCGATTTAAGAAGTTTATGCTGAGGATTGGATATTAAATTAAAATAGATAAATAGATACATGAGGGATACCGTACTTTTTGTATAAGCAATGCATTCAACTTTATCAAAATACTGTACCTGTTCATTCTTTTTTTAGGTCTAAATAAAAAGAGATATTTGTCCACGTTCCGCGCTAAAGAAGTCGATGGCGTGGATATCATTGAATAAAAAAGGCAATATAACAATTGTGTATAGTTTTCTATGTAAGGCACCCTGATACGTTTTACTATTTCGACCACTCGAACCTACTAAAATTGTTTCTTTTGTCTGCAATAAGATTTAAATACAGCGACAGCGTGTTCCACTCACCCCACAAGAGTTATACTATTAGTAGTAATAATAATAATGTTCATAACGGTAGGATTTCTTTTGCTGATGCGGAGATAAGATGAAGCACTTTGTCAGGAAAACAATTACTATGAAGTTGTTCCACAAACACGCCGACGATGAGAACGAGTTATGTGGGTGTTTCTTAAGACGATTGTAACAAATGGATAACCCAGGCGTGAAACTGTTAATATTTCTCTCACACACATGCAAAATGCCTCCCGAGTAAGAGAGAAAGATAGTTAAAAAGAAACACAGAGACAGGGTAAGGTTTCGTAGACGATAATTGATGCGTTGCTAGTAGGGAGGGATTTAGTGCTAATGGGGAAGGCGTTCACTTTGAGCGTGACTTATGGATTGGGTTACTCGACCATATGTATTACTTCCATAAGACCACGTCGTGGGTTTGGTAATGGTAATGATAATCGTAAAGCCGCCTTTAGGAAACTGGATACGAACTTTCTACAGTGTCTACGATATAACTGGGAAAGGAGCCTCAAACATTAGAGATATAGTATAAAGAAGCAACAAGGAATTCTATCCGCAGGATAGAAATCGACATATATACCTAAGTCTGTGAAATCCATCTGATGTGAAAATAATTAATTTAATAAGATTATGTGTGGCATATTTTTGATTTAATTTAAATTTATTCTGTGTTCTCTTTTGTTAAAATCTAAAAATCAAATGTAAAGAAGGTAAATAATTAGTTATTGGTAACGAGCAGAAAAATGAATGTTACCAGTATTTTATTATGTAAATTAATAATGGCAAATAATTGTATAATAACATGTAAACAGTAGTCACTGTGATAGCTAATGACCACAGGCAGTCTATGCGACCGTCAGGAATAATTTCATCAAATGAATAATTAAATAAAATTTCCAATGAACTAAATGGTTTAACACTTTATAATTTTTCGTCAAGTGTTTTAAAATTATTATTACTGGTATGTGTATTTTGATTAGTTTTATTTTGTCCCCAAGGATTGTAACGGTCACTATTTAAATACTAAAACTCATGAATATTTTTAAATAAACTTTTAATTTAGAAAACAGCAACTTTCGGCAAAAATTACCACGTTCAACACTCCAAAAAAAATATCCATTTAAATTTTTAGAAGGTTCCCATATATTGTAACAGGAATTTACGAATTAATTGCTTGAATTAGATTATTGATATTTAAAGACATATCCACGGGCGCTATTTAAAAAGTAACGATTTTTCTTTTTAATGTTTTACTTATTCGAAAATAGAAAATAAAATATTTTGGAAGTTTATATACAATGAATTTCAAACCTGGGCTAAATTTTCATTTCATATATATATATATATATATAATTAAATTTACTCAAGGGCACCGTCATCGGGTAAGAACTGTGTACCATCATATTATAAGTGGTAGGTAACTGTCGAGGTGTTTCCATTATGAACTTCTAAATTTAGTTGCATGACCTTTGACTGGGCTTCAATTGTAAGAAATTCTTCTCTCTTTGAATATATAATTATTTTAAACATCATAAAAGTTCCTAGTAAGGTAATTAAAACGTACTATTTTGAACAGTATAATATGTTTATTTTTTATTAACTGTCAGGATATTATAGTTCAAACATCAAATTGATTTGCTAGATTTCTCTAAGGAATATAAATTAAGCTCAAGAATATATACCTTCTAATTTTAGATGATTAAATAATTATTTTCTGACTCGGCAACTACTGTTCTATATTTAAATAAAAGTAAAAAATTGGAGCAGGAATGAAGAAACAAGAAAAAGAATTCTAAGATTATCAGATTACGACGCTTTCTTGTTGGATTTATTAACAGAAAACGTTTAAAATAAAATGATAGAGACCTGATTAAAAATATAATGCAATGTGGTGATAAGGGAAAAAATTAAAAAGACAGAAAAAATAGAAATTCATTGAAACGCTGTTGAAAAAATTGTCGATTTTTTTATTTATTATACATGTTTTACTTATAATCACCAATAAGCACACTATTCAACATATGACGTACGATATATACATATATATTGTTTCTTTTTAATAAGACTGGACACCTCTAGCTTAACACTAAAATTCTAAAATTTATTCATACCACAAGATTTCATATTCATATATTCTTTTTGTTTCTCGTATTCCTGGGAGTTAGTCACATATTCCAATTATGATCTTTAAATATTGATAAGTGTGACCGGCCTGAGGGTTACATTGACGAGAAAATAAAGAAATAGTTTAAATCACTGTACCAATACCTATCTCACAAATTGGTTGTAGTAAACATTACAAGAACGTGAAAATCCAAATAAAGGAACGGAAACAAAACCTTTGTTTTTCATCGTTACACTTTGGAATTGTAAGTCACTATTAAAGTAAAGTGGGCGAGTAAAAAAGTAAAAGAGATTTGGAAATAAAATGGTTTTTTGAAGAGGCGCGGTGATGTAATATCCTTTAAAGTAATTTATGGGCCTGAGTTGTTAAGTAATTGTACTCTAATGGAGATTAGCCTAACCTTTTCATCACGACGGTAAGAAGAGACTAGTTCCAAGACGTTAAAAGAAATCCGACGCGAACATCTTACGAAAGTAGATTTCTTAACAGTGTATGTTATAGTCACTCTTTTATTCACTCTTAAAACCTAAAAAAGAAAAGACTAGATGAAATAAATTTAATGCAAGAAAAAACCTTTTCATTATGTATTATACACTTATACGTCAAATTAAATTATTTTAATGCGTATATTCTGCTGTTTTATTGAACTATAAATATTTTTTTCTTCAACAAATTCTTGATTTCCTAAAACGTATTATGCTACAATAATAATTTAATTGCTGTAATGCCGTAATTTTAAGCGCAGGAAACATTATTTAAACTTAATTTTAAAAGAAATGGTACATATTAAATCATTTGAAACACAGTTCGCAAATTAATATTATAAAATTAAAGAATATTTATAGTAAATATTTTTTTACCTTGTGATATCATTTTATATCTGAAATTATTAGATAAGTTTGCGGATTGAAACAATGATTGCAGATACTCCATTGAACAAAAGGAATGTATTTTTCAATTTTCAGTCTTCAAGTGATAACGTTATTGTAAGATTGTTGCTTGAGTCTAAAATCAAATTTAAACCGTTTTTAATTAAAATATGGGTGAATTAATTTCATCAATTCATGACATTTTTATGTCGTATAATTTTCAATAAATTGCATTAATATAACATTTTTGTAACTGAGTTCTGAAGCTAGATGAAGTTATCATTTTTATATTTTATGAACGTTTCAAAAAATGTTATTTTAACTTTTTTATAAAATAATTTAGTAACCTAAACGAACCAGTATTGTATTTACTTACAAACAGTGCTCAATAATAAGTTATAATTTCAAGTTTCATTGATTTTTAAACGCGTATTTAACTTCTCATTCACGTCAGAATCTGATATAGGAACCGAAATGTTTTCATTATTCTGAATTTTAAAAAAAACAGCCTGTTATTAGTCATAAGATACATTTCATTTTGAATATAAATTTTTTGCTTCATTTCATTACTATTAATATGATTCTCATTAAATCGTTACGTATAAAGGTATGTTTGTTCTATACTTGCTCTTTTCTCGAAGTTGAAATCCCTTATTCCTTATAATTCGTATTCTTAATTTCACACTCCTCGGCATTGTTACATCAATCCAAAATTAATATGAACTGTCGTCGTACTATTTGTGGACTCAGGAGTTTAATTAGTCCTTATCAATTACGTAGAGTAGTAACACGACTTAGAATGTTTGAGAGTTATAGTCGTATGGATAAGAAATATACATTAAAAAAAAATAAAAAGTCAAAAACTATCCATTATCGGAACGACTATGATCACGGAAGAGAACGATGGGGTCAGTTCAGACATTAAGTTTAAATTCTAGAGACCAAAAATATTGTGTAATTTGTTGGATAATGTTTTACCTCTGTATGAGTGCTCAGGCGCCGTTTAATTTTCGCGAGGAGGAAAAAGAAAGTTGTCGCGTTTTGGCGAGGGAATCGAACACCTGTTACTTCAGGGACAATGTGGCGACGGCGTTGAAGACAACTTTCGGATCTACTCGACGTTAATAATTGGCAAAGACCATAATCTATTAATGTGTTTGTGGTTGTAGGTGGACAAGGAGACGAGAAAGTGGCGTCTTCTCTCTCTCGCTTACTCAGAAAAGTGTGAGAGTCACTGATAAACTTTCTACGGCGACCAGTTTTATGCCATCATCTGATGCATAGAACATGCATCTAGCCGAGTCCGTCCCTCGCCATTGCTGACTTCCTTAAGGAAACGAGCATTTTTTAAAACGTAACAAAAACCAATGAGTACGAAATAAGAGAACAGAATTTTCTGCTCCAGTACACAACGTGATACTTGAAATTTTTGATTCATAACTTAGGGATTGTGACGTCACACACGAGGATTGGCGGTTTCGTCGCATGTAGAAATTTTCTTTACGTACTAATTTTGACTCCGTTAAGCCACTCTGCTCTCAATGGTCTCAATATATATTTTCGATCGAAGTTAAATAAATTTTAGACAAAACTAAATTTAGAAATAAAAACCACGGAAAATTCAGGTAACTACACAACAAACCTGGCCACCAACTCTAGTAAGCTCATTGGGCATTTTATTACCCGTAAAATATTCCCAGCCAGATACAGAACGACAAATTAAAACAGATTAAATAATAAATATTTTTGGAAAAATCTATGGATTAATAGCTAACTAAACACAATCTGGTTTTGAAATTTTGACAATAGTGAGGTAATATATATAATTATAACATCAGTGTAAAAAAGAAAGGGACAGACAATGGAAAACCTGAAAAAAACGTTATAAAAATATTACAACACATACTGTCAAATAAGACTAAATTTAACAAATTACTGCAGGGAACACATATAAGTTCTGCATCAATTCATCTTCGACGACAATCGATAACAGCTTTTATAAAATTCAAAGTAAGTCCATACCAATGCGACCGAATTTTAAAACTAATAGTCATATACGAACTTAGTTGTATTGACTTGCAAGGCGTGATATATTTGGCAAACGAAACCCTGTTTAACAACTCGCTCGAATTAACACAAAAATAATTTAATATTTAACGTAGTCCTGGCCTGAAGCATCATTAAATGGTGCCTCTGATATCTATATTGGATTTCCTTATAGTCCATCACGTATCACCTTGTCTTAATCCTTTCCTACTATTCAGTTCTTCCGTAAGCCGATTTTACTTTTAACTTTTCTTAGTGTAGCTTTTACCAGTCTTTCCCACTTAGCTGGGATCTTATGATTATTATAATTCAGAAACTAAGCTACGAAAGAAAAACCGAAACAATTTTTATAAACTAAATATTAATTTAAATTATCGTATACTAAATTTAAATGTAAATTGAAATTATATTCTTTATTTAAATTATAATTAATTTTTTTCTACTTAGTTGAGCAATAGATATTTTGTCGACTGAAGTCAAGAGAACCAAAATTATACTTATCATTTTAATATTATCATTGAAATCATTGTATTGCCATAAATTGAATTATCCACTAAGAATGTTGAAATTGAATAATTATGCCCTATAAATTACCCGTGTAATTTATGTTGGCAATACTTTGTCCTTTCGTAAGGAAGTAATTCAGGGAAACATTTTAATTGACAAATTTGTGAAAAGGTTAACATAAACGCCATTTTTTTATTTCTGTGTATAATTTAGAGCATAAACGTTTTATCTTCTGGTACAGTTGCGGAACATATTGCATTCGTATGTGGAATCAAATCTTTGATGAAAATCTTAATAATTATAACACACATAAGAAATAAATACATCGTCCACAATTCAGAAAGAAAACATAGTGAAGAAGCTGAAACATTGTAACTTCACAACTTCTTGTTATTAATTTAGGATTACCTCGGGCGTAAAATAGATTTGAAATATTATAAATAATTTACTATTAAAATATTAAGTTATGTTAATAAATTTTGAAAAGAATTTCAAAGACTTGTTCTGGCTGAAATGACTATTTGAACGAAAATATTTTTAATATAACTTATGACTTCAGTTACCAAGTAGCTCACGCGGATCCTTATTTGGGCAACTTAAATCGACAGTCTTCCTTCACAGTAAATCTCTCACAGGGGCGAAATATTTCGGTGAGTTCCCATGACTACGGGTAAGGAATCCTGTTTCTATTCCCATCGAAATTTATTCGATTAGTCTTGGCTGTGTATATTTTTGTGGCTAAACCGTGGAAAAAGGAGGGGGAGATGGATACATATAACTAGAAAGCATGACCGAAGTCACGCAACATTAATAGCGGTGCGTCGAAAAGGAAAATTACAAAATAAAGAAAGGAAAGGCTAACCGGAAGTCAACCTTCGACCTTAAATGCACCGTTTTCGTTGCGATCATATCTGCGTTTCTTCACTTGAGGTACTGAAAAAATTTAGCCGTCTCTGTTATATAATTAAAAAATCGTAAATGAGGGAGTATTGCCAATTGAATAACATAGGATCATACAAAGAAAGTAAAGCCACCTAGAAGAGCAGCTTCTTTATTTATAAAAAAAATAACTGACCGAGATAACCGATAAATAATGGGGGGCAAGGGAAAACTTCGTTTTGTAATGATTAAACAGGTTCTAGTGCTCTGTGCAGCAGAGTTTTAAGAAAATACTCCTTGATTTCCGGATTTGTTACCTAACAGGTTTTGCTTGCTTACCTTCCTTGCTAATTGGCCTCTCCCTCTCTCCTTTTATTTCATAAACACACAAGACTTGTGCGTGTAATATTCGAGTAGAGTACACAAATAATTATTATCTGATAAATGATTTCAACAAGCTGCTGAACAACATCTACAATTTCATTAATTATGAAAATTTAATAAAAACAAAGATTAGGACTCATCTCATTGTACTAATAATGTGAGCAGATAAAGAATCGTAACAGGACCGAGGTTAAGCCAACTCTGATGAGGTTTTGTCAAGGAACACACTTTAACGTGAAAATTTAACATTTCGTAGTGTAGAAGCTATTTCTGAAAGCATTGACGATTGTGTTCAGATAATGATATATTGTATGTCAAAGAAATTGTCCTTAAAAATTAAAAATATACAAAGACAGCATAACCATAAATATAATGCTAAGAGCAATACCAAAACAAATACAGCCTTGTCACTACACCATTTAAACCTAAACATAAAATAGATTATGGTAATGTAAAAATTATACATAAAGAAAATAATATAATTAAAAGAAAGATTTTACAATTAATTTACATCTTTAAAAACAATAATGGTAGGAATTCCAGAAAGGAAAGAGACGAAATATCCAAACACTACGCTGAAGTTTTAGAGTAAAACAGAATTTTAGTTAAAAATTTAAAAATGAGATGTTTTGGACTTAGACTTATTGAATCTTGTTCTACAAGCTTCGATAAGGCTTTGATTATTACGATTACTATCCACACGTTGGCTTTTAAATTTTGACGTGTCTAAATTTTAGGACCCACTGAAAAAAGTTTTCATTGCAAATTTTTCGATGATTCATGGATGTAAGCACCTGAGCATCAACTTCTGTAACTCCGAAGTTCGAAAAATGCCCTGTGTATGTCAGCACAGTCTGGAATTGCAGACTAATCCATTTAAGAAAATTAGAAATTATATATGCTTACTAAATACATGAATATTTTTAACCATTATATCATTGGGAGAGAGAGAAAAAAAAGTTTTGTATCCTAATTTTAAACAAATTTCCATATTTATATTAAATTTTTTCCAAGGATGTAGCATCGTGGTTGGTACGTGGAATTAGAAGAATTTTCTTTGAGGTCAACCTGATTGTGGTTCACAGTGTTTAATCGTGTCTTTTTAAACATAAAAATATAGTTCGTCAACCATTATTGTACATATTTAAACCATTATGAAAGAAGTACTTGAATAAAGCAAGGTAGCTAAAATTTGCGAAATTTCTCACAGAATCACGGAACATAATTTACTGCTAATATGAGTAATGAATAATTTTTAAAATAGGATTAATTTGACAGAAGACAGTCCGAACAAAACCTTTTTAAAGATATTTTGTGGGAGAAGTGAATTCAAACAAAATATAATTTGTGTTATTTTGTCGCGGTCGAGTTACTTAACCAATGCGATAAATTAAATTTTTAACAATTCTCTTCAATCATAATTTGTCCTAATCTGCACATATTAAGTGTCATGTTAATATTAAATTTATTATTTTGTTTTCTATAAATATATGTTACATTTCTTGATCACAATTCATAGTAAGTCATTTTTAGAAACGCTTGAAATTAAAATGCAGTGAGAAGGCGGTGTATTATTTGGATATTTGTCTAGGTATTTACTTCAAAATTTTCGTGTTATCCATACTGAGGTTTAAATTTCCTTTCAGTTCGTTGAATGCAATATTCTCAATCGTAAACGCTTGATAGTCTCCTTATATGTATATTAAAAGACATAAAATTGAATAAAAAATACAACTGAAAAAACACCTAATACAGAAAACCACAATAAAACAATGTAATTTGCTTCTGTATGACAGTTAACAAAGAATTAATTTACATAGTAACTTTTTTCTTCAACACATTTAATAATATTAACTAACTAAATATACTCATTGTTATAATGAGAACTTATGTAGTAAAATAGTCTGAAACAAAATTGCGTGTTACAGAAATTAAACTTTTATAATTTCAGAAAGAAAATTTTCTGGTATTCATCAAGTCTCATAAATCAAATTCCAGAGATATAAATCTTAAATTTTCATTTCATTGTTTTAATTTCCTGTTCTGTATAATTTCTCATTTCTTATCTTTGTATTTTCTTAGGTGATAAAATTATACGTTTATGTATATAATCCTATTTTGACTCATCATAGGATCTTTAATATGTGCCTATTTCTTGGCAGTCTGATAAATATATCTCATTTCGATTATTTCTTGTCAAATTTTCTATGTCGGACCTACAATAATTTATATAACGATTCTATGTCTTATATAAATCCTATGTATATTGAACTCATGTATATAGGTCTCCACTTTTTTGAAAAAAATTCAGCACACAATTTATTGACTTTTTAAAAAATGATGAGTTGTAACTTCAAATCTTATAATTTATATATTTTTAGAAATATTGAAGAGAAAATTTATAAATTCTATAAAAATAACGTTGTATACCGATTTAAATGTTTAAACCGAAATTCCTGTTTTTAGATTTATTATTCAATCCATTTGTCCTCATAAAAATAATTTATGATATAATGTACAAAATTATTCAGTCTTCGAAGATCGAAGGTTTTCCCGGTGTTTATTCTTTATTCAGTCACGTGGAAGCATATATATTTAACTAATAATAAGATTGTTAGCAAAATGTAAATATTTTGATGTAATCTTTTTTCTAGACTGATTAGTGAGATGCTTCTCACTCGTCTACAAATTCGGATATTAATGTTAAAAATACAAAAGCACTTTAACAAAATTTACGATTTTCTTCCATTATAAAGTTTGTGTTTCACTCATTGTTAAACTTTCCATTGTTATTCTGAACTCTTAACAATACCCTTATGAGCTGTTCTTCTAAATCTTCAAAATACTTAATATATTTTATAATTATCATATAATTTTATTTTTCAACTTAGTTTTCTGACTTATATTTTTAATAAATAAAAAAGATGGCCAATAATTCAGCATATATAGTTATTACTATTTTAAAAAAATATTCATTTCTTCTCCCTGTTGAGACTTCCTCAGACATGAAATTTAGCAATTCATGTCATTTACCGTCGCTGAAGATGGTCCGGGACACCAAATTCTTCACAAGTAAGTAAATTTAATTATGTTTTCGGCTGAGCGAGTCAAGAAGTAAATTACATGAATTGATAAATTTTATTTCTGAGGAAACGTCGTATTTCATTAAATAGTAATAATAGTTTTTTATTTATTGTAAATTTTATTTTATATGTTATACATATTATGTTGTAGATATTTTATTTTGGTTAAAATTCACCAGATGAGGTTCAAAAGTTAGGAACTAAACGTCGTGTAAGGGTTAATGTAAATAAATTTTATATTACATTTGTTTTGAGTTTAGGTTGATTTACCATTTATTTCATAATCTGTACAATAAAATAGGATGGATGGTTGACCTTTTTTCTGTATAATTTAAAACTGATGGACTCCTAGCAACATTGATAAAAAATGTAATACAATTTTGGTCCGTCGTACTCTAGCAGTCTGTTTTTCTCTGTCACCGTAGTGATTACACTTCGCTAATCGCGTAAACTACGACCTGAACGGGATTGTTTCGTGAGAAGGTGACCCACTTGCCGCAGCGAGTGTGCGTTCTCCATCGTACGAAGGAAGAAAAAACGTCGAAAACACCGCCCTTCTTTTTTTATCTCCTTCCACTAACATTCTCGTAGAGGAACACACACACACAGGTGGAGTATTGACCCAGTCAGTTGCGAAACTAGTGTGTTATTTGCGCGTGTGAAAACTAAGCCATTGCGATCGGACGTTGGTCAGACACCTGTTATTAGAAGGCGAGCTTTCGTAACAACCCCATGCAATTAAACTTTACTCTCTCTCTCTCTTTCTCAGTCTCCTCCCTACCTCTTTCTATCTTGAAGGTGTGAATTGTACGTAACAACGCAAGCCTGACTTCCGGTACCTCGGCGAAGGCAGACTAAAAGGAACAAGTGTTGTGCACGAGATCGAAGACAAGATTCTCATGATTACTGAATTAAGATATAATGTCTGTATGAGCGTTGAGATGTTCAAACTGTAGTTGTATGAATCAAGGGTGTGTTTTACTGTCAATATAGTTTATTTTATTTATTTATTCAAATTAGCTTAAAGCTAATTACATATTCTCAAATCTATTTTTTTCTACATAATACAAAACCTGTTCTAAATACAAGTTCACTCTTTATATTAAATGTCTTAAACTATTTTTAAATACGTTTATACTTTTGGGGTCGTTAATAGCTACTCGGGTATGTATGTACTCGGGTCGCAGAACTTGGACATACGGTAAAATTTGTCCGCTGATCCCATTGAATCAGTCGGCCAACTGCCTCCTAAAACTGATGAAGACACGAAAAAGGCAATGCTGCGACCCCACAGCAGACTCATCTCCCGTCATTCGGAAGGGCGTGAGAATAGTGCCCAATAGCCTGGTGCAGGTTTTCTTTGGTTTTCCCAGCAACTCCTTTAGGTGAAACACCGGGTAGGATCCTTAAACTATAGCCCGGGGACGCTAGTCAACCTTTGGCTACCTTGTTCTACCTTCCCCATCCCCCCTTTTTAAATTTCCTTCCTATGCTATTAACGGAAAAATTCCTGTTCCAGGATCACCATCATGTAGCCTAAAAATATAAATCCCTACATTCCACTATTGGTATGATAAAAAAAGAGGTGCTATCAGTTAATGTTCAGTAAAAATAAATTATAATTACGTTGGTGTAATTCTGTATGGGTTTACACTTGAAAATGGCAGCTGTTGAAAGTTCCTGAAGGAAATTCTTGTAGAATATTTTGTTATTAATAATTAAACACAAAATAAGAACTTAGGTAATTTTTTAACTACGAAATTCACATTTTTTTTTACTAAAGAGTGAGTGCTTGAGCCTGTGAAATATTTAAATGCCTTATTGTTCTAGTTACAAACGAAAATATCCCAACTACTGATCCCGGATATTTTAGTTTAAATTTATTTTGTGATATAGTTCATCAAATCTCATTTATATATGCTTTAAAAATGCTAAAACTATTTTATTTTTCTTCAAGTAGAATATAATTTACCATTCTTTCCAGTTTTCCTCGCACTTCTGAATTTTGACACACTCAAAAAATTGAATGATTCGAATCATAAAGCGCTATATATTTTGAACTTCAGCAGTGTAGATCTTTTATAAACATACCCCACGAACTGTAAAGACCTCTGCCTGCAATCAGTTGATTATAATTGCAATGCAATGAGATTTTAATCCAGAGTAATTCACTATAAGGTTACCAATATTAAAAAAGTTTAGACCTAGTTATTAGTTTCAGAAGGTTCACGTGAAATCAAATTTCTGATTATATCAATTTATATGAATATTTATGTGTTTCATACTGGTAATTTGATCCATTAGTCGCTGTCTGATGATGAAAATCTGTGCTGGTAAAGGAACAGTTCGCGAGAATGAGATTAGGCTAAGGAATTTGTTTGACTTCATTTGTCATTGATGAGTTGTTCGGGTTCTGAGTGACATCGCAGATATACGGAGCGCAATAGTGACAAAACGTCGATTGTTAAGCAAAGCAACGTGTGAGTGATGTTGAGTGACAGCCCGTCATAACAGAGAAGCTTCTTTGTGTGTGGCAGCAGCACCGTCGACCTTTCCTTCTTGTTGCGAAACGGGCAGCAGCAGCCGAAGCGCAAGTGTTAATTGATTTGAAATCCTCTGGCGCACCCAGTAATCACAGGTTCTGAGAGGCACAGGAATTTCACAATAGAATTCATGGGTGTATCCAAGGTGCCGCGCCGCGATCTGTAAACACGCTCACCTTAATTGTCTAAGTACACACTTTGATTTAGAAGGTCTGATTAAGTTTTGCTTCAGGCTACGAGCAGTCCTCGGCTACACTCGATTAATTATTCTCAGTGATTACAAGAATTAAAGCCATGTGAAAGTAAACACTAGGTCTTCTATTAAATTAACACTATAATGGAGCAAAAAGGATGATAAGTATGCTAATAGGATGATTAAGGATAATTGATGCATATGTACAGTGATGTGAAGAGGAATAGTCGATAAAATAAGGTGTGAATCCTCATACCATGCGAGTTTATAAATGGCTGAGCAAGTACACTAAACCAAATCACAATAACTTGTGAAATATAATATTGAAAAAATTCGCTCCTCAAATCTCTGCTATTGAAGGAAAGAATTGTCTTACCAATCACTGGCGCAAGCACTTCCAAGCTCCACCCTGGATGTTATCTCTTCTTCCTATTGATACATCCCTTACCAGGCTTGAATTTAAGAACAAGGGTGAGTGCTTCTGGGAGGATTAGGTTGAGTATTTTCTTGAGAAATATAAATATTTCACAATGTTTTTCACAGATGGTTAAAAGTCTAAAAATGGGGTAGGATGCAATCAACAAGAAGTCTTCAGCCACAACGGCTGAAACACATGCGATACTGATGGAATTACGATATTGTAACGGCCACCCATCCAATTTTCCTTTCACTTTGACCGATTCTCTCATGGTGATCAACTCATTCTCCAATCAGTGATGTAGAAGTGGCTGATTAAAGAAAATAAGGGACCTTCTATGGAAGATAAAACGAAACAACCAAGATATCACCATATGCTCGATCCCGGTTCATGCAGCATGTTGGGAAATGAGCTTGCCCACAAAATCGATAAGCTGGAAGCCTCCTTGCAAATATACCGCTCTGTTCTTCGTACCTGCTCAAGAAAAGGCCTAATGATCGGATGCATCAACCTCCTGACTGAAAGTTGTAATAAATATAGAAGAGGAAAAACTAAGGAATCCTCTATAAAGAAATTGAGCCCTACAAAGAGATAATTTATCCATATAACATCTCTAGAAGACAGCAGGTCGTTTTTGCAAGACTCAGATTCTTCCACTCTCGTCTTACGCATTCACTTATTTTTTATATGACTCCTCAGCATTTCTGCTCTAATTGTAAAACCGTCTTAATGGTGCCTCACACTCTCTTTGACTGACCCCGCTGTGACACCTTCAGACGGTCCACTCCAGACGTGACCTAACGCTTTCACTGTAACCATACTAACAAATATTTTATTCATACGTCTGATGAAATTAAATCCAACACTCAGGGAGCAACGTTTTCCCACAGTACATTAAATTTATTTCAGGTTTCGTAACGCGTAGCTAAAGACTCAAGTAAATGAACCGAGAGTGATTTATTTAAATTCAACACAGCTTATTAAAATTGGTTTTATTATTTAATAAACCCAGCTCCTAGAAAGTGAATTGTTAAATTTACAGCCAAAATGATTTGCTTTAATTTTTTGAAGAAATAACCATATCATTCTTTAACTATGTCCAATCCTGAATATATATTTTTAACAACACCTCTTTCAATCATTCAATAAATCTAATTTAATAACTACTGACTTTAAAATTTACAATAAATAAAAATACGGCCAATAAATCAGCATATAAATTTAAAATTCGATATTTTAATAAATAATGATAAATTTATGAGCTGACTTATTGACCGTTTTTATTTATTAATTTAATAACTATTTACAATTTTTTGACGAAAAACAAATTGTAGGTAGAATCCAGTTATTATTTTTCTTTCTTCAAAGAGAGAAAAATTGCTTCAATTCATCCATATTCCATTAAAGTAAATTTAGAAGATGATAATGGGAAAACCTTACAATCAACCGTCTTATAACCAGCACATTTGGCGTCAATTACAGGTCCCAGTATTTTAAAAATTATTTTCAAAAATGTTTAACTTAGCAGGTGAAGTCTTACAATTCCAGGTCAAGATATTTTGTTGTTCCATATTGATTTATATAATAAGTTTTATTATTACAAGCAAGGATTTGCGTTAAATGCGTTGTTTAAACGTCATTTATCTGACATTACGTTTAGTAGTAAATAGTAAAAATATGGCCAAATAAGTCAGAAAATAAATGTAATTAATTAATATAAGTACAACGTTCGATCCAACTTTATGAAAAAAATTATAAAATCCATATTAATTTTGTACAAACATAAAGTGTAATTTTAAATACATTAAAATGAATAACAGACTTACATTTTTAAATACATAATGATTAATTTGGTTTCATTATATAAAATAAGTCGTACTCTAATTTACAACATTATAGATGCAGGTTCTTTATAAATAGTAGAATAATAAAATAATTTGAAACGGTAGCTCTGATTGATAAGTTGTTTTGTAGGCTTTATTTTGTGTATTCTTGTGTTGGCGTATTTCTTCATAAAATCTACCAGAGAAAATTTAGTTATAAGAATGTCTGAAAATATATCAAATTATTGTATTATACATTAAATTTTATGACAAGAATTAATTTTTTTCCGATATGTTTCATTCCGGCTTAACAGTTTATACGTTTTACTCTGTTACAATCGTCTTTATATGGACTGGACTTCCCCGAGGGTCTACCTCATCAACCTCCAAATTACGCGAGATTGAGGCACTATTATTAATCGTGGGAAACGCCACCTGAGCCCCGTTAACCCCACTACGTGGATTATTACCACTGCGTTAGCATTGTCGTTGTGAAGTACGTGAGTGGGAATTAATGAGCGACTACTACTTCCCTATTCCCCATCTTTTAGATGTCGTTGAACAGGTGCCAATTGGAGTCGGTGAGACGTAAAATTACAGCTTCTTTGTTCCCTCCCTGTCTACCTCCTTCGTTCTCTCTCTCTCTTCTTTGCATAATAGGGTTTGTGTATGTGCGAGTCTATAATTGAACCTGGCTTCCGACTCTGTGTGAAGAAGTCAGGAAGTCGGTTACAACGGTCCAATTTCGCAGACTCCGTAAAGAACGCACACCTGGCGAAACTTAAACCCCTTCTCATGCACACGTCCATAATTGCGCGAAAAGAGAATGAGAGGATTGGTGGAGGAGAAACGTTGATGGATCTTCTGAAAAGTAAATAAGTAAGGAGTACAACCGGAAACAATGGAGGGGCGGGGAAAAAGATTAGAGATACAAGAGGTGCGAAAAGGAATTACAAAGGCATGTAGATGGCCGGAAGAAAAATTTGTATAGATTGCACCCGCAGAAAGGAAAACCTGTTCCTGGTGAAGGACACGGCCTTCTCGCCCTCGTCTCAACGGACTCAGACCTCAACGGATGGACAGAGAAGGAGGAGAAGGAGGAGGAGAAATGAAATTCCTATTTACTTCCGCACCGGTTGACTGAGCCAACATTGACAGAGGTAGGAAAGGTATTATTTGCACGAGACAGGGGCTTCCGGTCTTGAGGGAGACCTAGACCGTTTTTCTCTTAAAGGGCGCCGACCTCGGACAAACATTGGTGGGAAGTTGACAGGGAAGAAATAAAAGAGAGAGTCATTCACAGCTTCTGCTCCCGTGAGAGGTAAGGTCAATCGAAGCATTTAATGTAAATAGAAGCATAAAGTATATGAAAAAATAATGTAGTTAATTTTTTGTTAGTTCCAAAAACGACAGAGAATACGAGCCGTATATTCAGTAGCTATTAACAAAATGAAATAAATAATTAGACATATATTATTTAAAATATGCATAAAAAATATAATTTCTCATATTAATTGAAGACATGAACATATTTGGATTTAAGTACCCGATGATTGCTATGAATACTGCAAAGGTCTAAATAAAAATTCCTTCGTATGGAAGAGAAGAAGACAGTTTTTATGAACCATTTAATTTTTGATTGCTGTTAACGATTGAGGCTTTATCGAGTATAAAAGAAGAGAAACAGAGAAACAGAAAGATCAGAAATCAAACCTGTAATAATATACACATATTGTGTCACGATATTTATTTGGGCTGTTTATGAACTTAAAAATCTTTTTATATAAATAAATATTTGCACACCAAAGTTTCTGTTTTAAATTGACAGTTGTTACAGAAATTATAAAATGTATAATAATGTACCAATAAATAATGGTACAGACTTAAAATCATTATAACCAAAATTTCTCAAAATTTTATGGCGAGATTGTGTGATTTTAGATTTAAAGGTTAAAGATTTGAAATTAGCTGAAACATTCAATAAAACAAATTATTAATTTGATTTGTCTAAAAATCCGTATTAAGTAGCAACTTTGGATAAAACACGAATGTTAATACTGTTATCCATATTTATATTTAGAACAAGTAACAGCGGTCCATTTTTAACCACCAATTATTAGTTAATTTATTTTGTAAAGAAAAATGTAGATGCGGTTAATATCGAAGGTAGATGTCTATTAATACAATTTCATTTTCTAAGTATAGTAGAGTAAAAATTAATGCGTAACGAACACATGCTAGTAAGTAACTTTCTGTCGATTTTCTCATACTGCTAATTCCGCGTAGGCTTATTGAATTGCAAGTTAATGATTGTTAAGGAAATTTATTTGTATTTTTTTATATAATTATTTATTATAAGCATTAAAACCCTGATACCCATTTCATATTACTGTTCAGATAACTCATTTACAAATAATATTAAATAATAACTCATATTACATCTAGAACATTTGTAATAAAACCGCTTCACAGTATTCGATTCTAATATACAAAGCAACTTTTCATTATAACAAACATTCCAGACAGGATTATTTTTAGATTAGGAACTAACTCGAGTCTACCAATCTTCCAACTCTAATATACCCCAGTACACAAATTCACACGAATCGAACATTTACATGCATACGTGACAGTTGATTAAACATAGTGACAATTTGATGACGTGTACGTATAAATGTAATTATAATATATAGGGAATAAAAGTATTAGCACAGCACGAAGGAGGCCAAGAAGTTTTCTGAATTGCGGACGCAGGTGGCTGGCTGAAGAGATCTGAATCAGAAGGCAGAAACCAAGGTTATAAAGAATGTACGGGCGGATGTCATAGAAGAAACGTAGTTTAATAACGTTTATCGTAATAAAAATATATTTTGATAAGTTTCAAGTCTGAAATATGGTGATGCACTCTCTCGGAAATTGTAAAACGCATAACTCACTTTTCTTTTCATATTCCATTTTTTGTGTATAGTTTTAAATTTAATTTTAAGATTTAATTCTTAAAATATTTTGATTTGATATGTACTGAAACAAAAGACGCTTAAAATCGTGACTTCAAGGTTATAAGAACTTCTGAATTAAGGGTGTCGTTAAAATTTCTTTGGGTGTTTCACGGGGAAACGCTATGCGTAATTGTATTTAATAGAGATTTTTAATTGGGTTTGCTCATTATGGTCGGTTGGGAATTCAAATGAAAATGTGGAAAATCCGAAGAATGTTAGGGTAATAATTTCAGAGTTCCAACCAGTAGATCACATATTTTCTACTTTTTTCCAGAAAACGCCTATTGTACCTTTACTCTGTTGGGTGACTGAATATCTCTTTTCTAATTTACCAAAAAAATCCATATTCCCATTAAAAGTAGATGACAAGTTTGCAACATTGGCAAAATCAAGGTTTGTTTTAATAAAAGACGACATACGGGCAGCCAGAAATCCAGAGGTCGTCAAAAAAACTTGATTGTCTAGACCACGAGAGAATATGTAGATTCCTTTTCTCGCAAGGAAAGTTTTACAAGCCATTTTTTTATCATCTGTGAGGGGTAAAATTGTTTTTGACGAGTATAGCATCACACCAAGGGGGTTATGGAAAAGGGCGATGACCCATAGTTCTTTCGGGGAAAAAGAGAACTCTGACTTCGGAGACCGCACTCACAACGAAGCAGAGGAGTTTTTTCCTGGCAAATAGTACAGTAGAATGTGGAAGATAATGTAAGCAAACTTCACAATTATTCTTCCGTTACAATTCCTATGAAGCGGAACTCGTTTGGTTATGATTTTTTTTAAGTTGAGGTAGAATTGTAGTTTTGCTTTCAAACGGCAGCCAACACTTTGCACAGATAAAATGAAATACTTGGTTATTTAAAAATTGTTATTAAACCTATATTTTTACATAATTTAACACATTTATAAAAAACGACCACAAGGTTTTTTCTAATATTTTATTTAATACACACTTTCCTTTCTCAAGTTTATACTTGCCTACGTATGTATTTACTATCCCGATTCCGTTATTATATCTTGTTATTTATATTTTTCCTTTTTGAAAAAATTATAACCTTTCTCCTTTGCTCTTAACACTTGAAAGAAAGGTTATTTGTTTATTCGGCGTTTATAGGTCACTATTTCCTCGACCTTTCCCTCAATTACAGACCCGCTTCCAAGATAAGATTTAATGCGTTCTCTGTCCCTCTCTTCCCCCTTCTCCCCACACATTACAACCTCCTCCTCGTTTGAACTACGATATATAAAAAGCGATATTCTCGCTGACCGGATCCTTGACCTACAAGTTAACGGAACGAATTTGTGAACAGGGTACTTAGGGCACCTACAATTTCAAGACAATTTTTTTCCCTTACTAGAGTAAGTATAATTACCCCGTGGTGGGCAGGAGAAGAAGCACGGGAAAGACGATGACGCTGTTATCTTTTGGGAGAATCATTCTCGGGTTGAGCAGGACGAAGGAGCTGGTGGTCTCGGTACGGTTGTGGGTGAAGTGAAGAGAAAACACCGGAGGAACCATAGCGTAATTAGGCGTGAGTAAAGGGCTAATGCGCTTCTATCAGATTAGCCACGAGCGCTCCGTAAGTTGAAAAAAGGCGAACTGGACATTCAAAGCACTAAGTGTCTGGAATATCACGGGCAATATAATTATAAACGGTGAATAACGTCGCTCAATTCCAATTTTGCAGACTTTATAGAAGCTACTCTTTTCCAATTGGATCACCCATTAACCGCTTTAATTAAATCAACCATTTAATGTTGGTCCCGTATAAGAAACAGAGACCTTCTTTCTTGCTCACATTCCATCGAGATCCATTTACAAAATCTTTTCGCTTATTATTTTCTCTGCATTCTTTCTGTAGTACCATATTTAAATTTTTTCCATCTGCTCCTTCCAGTTCCATTTTTTTACATCCATACAAACCTGTACTTCAAACAATTTCATGAAAATATCCATGACTAGATCTACGTACATTTCTTATTTTACAGTTATAAAAATATGTGTGACTGTTTACAATAATTATTTCGTTATATATTATCAAACTCCATAACATTTATTATTACAGTCTGAATAGACTGCCACATTATTCTCCCATCCTTGGAGTATTAGGAAGTGATCATCGTGTGATAACATTTTTAAAAATTTACACCACGATATAACGGCTCGTTGGTGTCCGATCGGCTAAGCAATGGATCACTTAAACGGTACTAATCTTCGGTGATAAATTACAGTGCTTAGGAAGCCTTCAGATCGTCCGATACCCTGCAGGAGAAAACGAAAGGAGGTCAAGGCCAGATGTGTGGCCAGGATGGCATTCAACTAGCTTAAGAAAGGAGACATTGCTCAAAAGGGAGTACCACTCAGACTGTAGAAACTTCCCGTTGATTTCTTTTTAAATGAAGATCGGTCTGTTTTGTCAATATAAATATAAAATATTCCATAGTTAACCTGCCCAAAAAATATATATATTTATCCAGTATGTTATATTGTTCCCTACAACCCTTTGGAACTGAATAATAGTATTAATAATTTTTTCCTTTTTTGTCGTTTAAACTTGATTTAATTATATTGAATCTCAAATTTCACATGAATTGTTAATAAAATAAAATACTAGGTAAAAATATTGTCAAAATAATGAAATAGTTAACGTTTGTGATGCATAATAACAAAAGGGACGACATTATTTTACAGATAAATCTTAAAAAATTATTGTGAACTAATTATTATAATAATAATAAAGGTTACGTTCTCCTGTTTCAGATAGTCAGTTTTTTAATTAGTCTTTTGATTAGTTCACTTGATTAGTTTATTTAAAGTTTCTCTGTTAAAACGTTCGTATCTCTTATTATTAATGTATTGTTATTTTGATATTAAATAATTTACAGCTTGGTAAAATTGTAAAATCTTTTAGCTCAAAAGTATTTAATTTCCTCATATTTCATGAAGAAAAGTTTGCATTCCTTTTTTAGTTTGATGTTTTATTGAGTTAAATAAAATAGTCTCACGTCTAATACGACAAAGTACACATTTTAATAGGTTTTATGTTCCGCAACAACGGATAGCTAACAATTGATTTTCATTTCCCGACTGAAGAGGGTACAAATAATTACCGAAACGTAGCGCTATTAAGGAAAAGGAATATTTGTCAAATATTTTCAATGGTAAAGAATCTATTAGTAGGTCGTTAAAACATCTTATAATAACTTTAAGTATATTTTCAGATGAAATGTTGCAGAATTAATTATTTTTTAGTAGTTATCACACCTGTGCTGCACATAAAGTAATTCACGCATAATCTTGTAAGAAAGTTGTTTATAAATCACGGTGTGTAGTAATATTTACTCTCAGATTACTAGCAGCAGAGGTCGTGATGAAGAATCTGCCTTACGAGTCCAGATTATAGAATTTGTGATTTTACTAAATCACAATTAAAGCAGTTTTTTACGTATGTAGAAGGCAATCACTGGAGAAAGCGGATCACATTGTCGGCACCCATAATTTTGTTTCCATTCAGCACTCGCTGGTTGTGACAACGTGTGTGGTCCTCCCAGTGCTGGATTAATAATAAGAATTGATGTCCTATGAGTGCGTCTGTCGCACAGAGGGCAGACCGCTGCTTATCGTCGCCGTTGTCGACATCCGCGCCTACGAAGAATTCATCCATCATCGAGACTTGTCGATAAGGAGACCTTGTTACCCGGTAGCTTGTCGGAAGAACGCCATAACGTCAAATTACAGCAGCATTTCATAGCAGACCGAGGTACCGGAGGTCCTGAAACGACACCAACTGATTCAGTTGAAATTTCTAGTAAATCACAGCTTCCTCATGTAAATAAGTCGTATATTTTCTTGAGTATCAATAACTGAATTTTAATTTTACTTAGAATATTATTACTAACTAAACGTAATAAAATTTTGATACCAACAATATCTACCACTTTACTTATTTTATAAATCTCAGTGAACCTATGCTAAAGCGTATAAGGGATTATGGGTTTAATACCTGTTATTTTAATTCACCATTTTCATTTGTGCTCTTTACATAGTCCAAGATTACTCTGTAGTTGAAATTTATTGTTTACCAGCAATTTATGGTTGATAAACAGAAATTATTTGGCAGGTTGATACAGGTGAAAGAGATTCTTCGCTGTGAGATGAATATCGGGGCAGAATAATTATTTTGTAATGAAATAATATAAGCATAGACATTTCATTTACTCTATATTCATCGCTTTACAATATACTTTGAAGTTACAAGCCGGCATTTTTTAAAAGATAAATAATATATATTTGGAATATTTATACAAATTAAATTTATTATAAACTACATACATGAGCTCTACACTAAGGGTCGTCTAAATGGGCTTTCTCATAGATATAAAACACCAAAACAAATCCTACTCGGAATTGGCATTACTCAGAAATCGGTAAAAGGTTACAACCAGTGATATTTACCCTGTTGTCTCAGCTTGCCTGGAATTCCACGTTGAACAATGATGAGGACTTTTAAGATCCGGACTGGATCACGCCTTCCTTCCGTTGTTCAAATGCCCACGGCTAGGACAATATCCAATTTCTTATTGTTCCCTCTTAAAATTCAATCTTCATGTACAATAAAAATCAGCTTAAAGTTTCCATCATAACGTCCCAATCATAAAATAGACGTCCTTAATCTCCAAAAATCCATATTTCTTGGGTTTTTAATAATGTTCTCACTTTCTTATTTCATATTCCGTCGGTGGTGGGACTCGATCCTGTTCAGTAAGAATTCTTATCTGTCCTCTCTTGGCAGAGAGAATTTTAGGGAACAACACCATCCTCCTCACTTCACCCGATGTCGCCAGTTCTCACGAGACTTGGAGAAAACACCAGTAGCGCCGTCGTGTCGCAATTTTTTTTACCCCTGTCTGTAACCTACGACTTCCCACACGCCGCTTGCCTTTGATTCCGCACCACTAAGTTCCGCAAGTAGTTGCATTTTGTCATTACAGTTGCTTTCCATAAATCACGTGTTTCGATTCTTATAATAACCTAAGTATTTCACAGAAATCATAGGAACCTTAACAAAGTTTCCAAATTATAGAAAATTTAAATAATATTTATTTAATCAGTAAATATATATCAACAGGACCTCTTAATCCATTTTTGTCCATATAGATCTGTAATAATTAATCCAGTGTTAATATTTCAGCTTATATGTCATTAATATTTACTTATTACAGATTAGAACTTAATACAAAAAACGCAAACCATATTCACTCCTTTCCCAAAAATAAAATTATAATTTTTAAACAGATCATCAAAGTTGATCAGTTACAACTGAAATGTTAATAGTGATGAATATGGCCAAATAATGGACCGAAAACAACTGCTTATGTATATTTACTGACAAGTAAATATTATTTAAACTATTTAAAAATTGGAAGATTCATTAGGGTTTCTCTGATTCCTATGAAATTAAATTCAACGGTCGCTAACTTCCTAAATATTTATTTCAAAAAGTATCTTTCGGGAAATCATCTTAAATCCCCGGCACCGTCCAAATGCGATCATAATATCAAATTTTGATTAATAAATCAATAATTAATATTCCAATTATAATTACTTATTTATTTTTCTTCTACTAAACCTACCATTAAGTTAAAATAATCGTGAAAAATTTATTATTATCTTTATTTGGTTCTTTAGAAATGGTACTTATAAATCACTATTTTAACATTGCAAGATTGGTACTTCTGAATGACCTTAACTCAGCATATAACTCAAAAAAAATTATTACTAAACGTTTTCAGTGACTTAGTTTCTGATTCCCTCTCTTCACCTCAGTTCTCATTCTCATTTCTGCAATTACAAATATTCCTGTCAACCTCAACGTTTTCTGTCTGCTACTCACTGTCTACTCTCAACTTTTGTGGGTCAATATTCGTTTCATTGAATTTAAAAAATTTCACCACTGTATTTACTGTGGAAGTTTGAGTATCTTTCAATAATTGTTTCCCTAACATTAAGAGGATTGAATATCCGTTAATAATTAATATAGGATAAATTGTCGCCGGATCTGTCAACAGATGATATTTACTGTCTTCCTCTCGTAGTGAAAGTGGAATATGCACTAACAACCCCTACGTCACATTTTCCATATAGACTCTACTTCCGGTATCTATCTCGTCTGTCAATCAAATAAAACCTCAAACCGTGAAACGTGTTTCGAATATCAACTACCAATAAGTCGCCAACTAGATATATATACTAGGGGAATAATTCACCTTTTCTATTGAGATGATATCAGCGTTCTTATAAGGTTTGTTCTGGTCTATAATAGCTTCCATTCCCTGAGAAAGTGTATAAGGTGAGTAGAGAGTGTCTTGCGTTTTTGGTCTCGAGTCGTTGGTTACCTAACGGGCCGTCGAGTCAGAAAGAAGGCCTCGTAATTGAGTCTTCGGTCTGGTTTTGTACGGCAGAATGAGAGAGGGAGAGAGAGACAGGTGGACCCACGGGCATTTCTTTTTGTTCCGCGGTAACATCTGTTATAGTTAAACAACAGCTTCGTGTCACAACAGTTACGTAGAGTTCGTAAGATCTTGCACGGAACGGTCATTTTGAGGGCGAAGGTGATGTAACAATGAGAACTACTTGTTATGGTGAGCCACTTTTGTGTGGGAAAAAACTCAAACGTAATGAACAAGCAAATGGAAGTTGCTATATTGCTAATTGACACAAATAATTGAAGTAGAGAGATCAAGAGTTGAAAAAAAAGAAAGACGTCTGGGACAGAACTTTGAGTAGTATCCTATTCGAGATATGACAACCGATTTTGAAATACGAGACACCCTTACAGCCTTAATCAAAAGAAAGACTAATTTGCATAGAATTATCGAGAATACCAGATATTTAAGGCTAGACACACGGAGTAGCAAATAGGTGATTTAAATTTTCTATCAACGTAAAATTCAGAGGGTAGGTAATAACTACAATAAAATTATGAACCAATCCATTTTTTTTAAAGAATTGATTTATTTCTTATAGTTACTAATTTTTACCAACTTCGCTTTCATTCTGTGAAAATAGGCCCTACAAATTATTTTGGATTCATCTTTCGTTTAAATTTCGTATCGGCGGTCAAGGGCATCCAAATCAAACGAAAGGTTTCATATATAAAAGCTGTGAAGCTGTAAAGGCGACAATTTAATTTAATTAAAATTTAGTTTACTAGAGGGGATGAAGTATGATTGAAGCTAGATCGTTCTTTGATTTATTCAGTAAATCATAACTGATTTACATAAATAGCACCCACGTAAAATATAATATAGTGAATCAAAGAAGTTAAAAATTTTTGATCGGCTCGGGAATCGAACCCATATCCTCCGCTCGGCACGCAGCTGCTTTAACCACGCGAACTACCCGTTTTAATTAAATCTCACCTCACGTTCTTCCTTCCTTTATCGAAAGAACGGGCTTGCCTGATACTTTATATGTCTAAATTCTCATAGACTATTTCAGAACGGTCTTGATCACAATAATTTAACAGTGCATTGAATAAATCTGGGTTCGATCAGCATTTTTGCCCTCCTTGATTCATTTTTTCCCATTTCTGCTGTTAGGTTTGAGTTTTGAATATAGTGTTACTTAACCTGACGTGAGGCTGCGTTTTTCACTTTCCCGACTCTTCACTAGAACACTCCTCGTATATTACCTATAACACTGTCGCACCGTTCTGAAAACCACAACATATTTATTAAATTATCTACAAGGTACCTTGCTCTGCATCATTTCACAGAACTCTGTTTACAAGTCATAATTTCCAATCACTTAGTAACGATCGTCCAGTCTCCCCCATCTCCAACTGTTTACTGGCTCCCGTCCTTAATAAACCACCTAACAATCTTCTCAATTCACCAACCTCCACATTTCACCCCCCTTAAGATTCAATATTCCACTACTTTAATCACAATCAGTTTCTGTTTGATAGTTAATCCAAGGGAAATAAGGAACCGGAAGAGAGAGATGTCGGTGGAAATGAAATCATAGTATGCCAAAGTAATAAAATTATTATAATCGAGCACATTTCCTTGATAGTTAAAGTAATTAAATCATATTGATTTACGAAATTATTTATTGAGAGCATAAACACCAACAAGAGAATTATTTTGAACCTATCATCGCTATTTAAAATATTACATAATATTTGTTATTATATAGAATTAACGTAATGATAAGTGAGTAGAAGTATATATACATGTAAATTGTTGGAGCAATTATGTTTATAATTTTTATATATTTTACTTATATCCACTGAAAATTAACTCATCCATTTCGTTTATTTTGACGACTAGAATTTTAATTTTCAAGTTTATTGATAACTTTTATCCTGTACTGACGAAATACGACTCTAGCAACTAGGAAGTAGTCTCAAAATACAATACGCAGTATTGGGGTTGTAGGAGGAAAGGGGCGTATGTGAAGTGAAATTAAGTTTATCACGAATATTTGTTACGGCAACTTGATTGTGTAGTTAATATTCAGATAATAAATTGAGTTTAACTAAGGACATATGTTTGTCAGATAACTCATCCGTAAAAGTTACGTGAGTGAAAATACGCGCCGCTATCTGGAAAAAATAATTCTGAATAGTTATACATTCAGAAATAATAAACTGCAACAATGAAATGCACGAAATAAAAACAATTGATACGTAAAACTAAATAGAATGTTCAAAATGCATGTGAATGGAATTGCAAGATATATAAAATGTATAATTGGAAAATGAGGAATAATTGAAATGGAAAGTACGTATGGTATAAAGGAGTTATTCACAAGGGCGATAAACTTTTATTATGAGAATTTATATTTTTAACTTAATATGTTACATTTATTAATGAGATATTTTATTTGCTAATTCATTTATAATTTAAATATATTTTATTTGTAATATGTATTTTGTAAGAAATGGGTTTAGAGCAGTTCTTAAATCCAAAGAATTAATGTTTAAGTAGTTGGGGTGTTATATGCAATTATGGAACTGAGTAATAGAGCAGATTAATTTGGTTAAGGAACTATGATTGAAACATGTGGGGGTATTGTGAATCAGAAAAGGAATTGAATCAGAGACAATGTGACTTCTTCAAAATGAAGGAAAGCGGTTTAAGGGAGTGAGACAAAGATGAGAAGTGGAGTAGAATAGAAAGAGAGAGAAGAAAAGCCCTGGCATCACATCACGATCCACGAAGTTCTGGCCCGAGAGCGGAGAACGGTTCAGGGTATGGCGATAAAACACGCGAAATGATGGAAAGCTCTCTATCTCCCTCTTTCTGTTCTGTTCTGTGGCGGACAAAGCCTTTCACGGAGGCCGCACTCTATAATTTACAACCTGCTCGAGCGGACTTGATTTAACCTTGGACCTCGCAGAGACGTCAGTCACAAACTTTCCACAGACTTGGAACAACAGAAAGTTCCAAACGCAGGATACATAAATCTACGACAAATTAGAGTTATTGTTAATCAAGGAAAAAATAATGAAAAGAAATTTACTCCAAATATAACGTTTGAAATGATTTTGTTCCGTGTTTAACAAACGCCAGTCTTCCACGCTGCATAAATAAATAAAATACATTAGTAAAATGCACCAATAGTAAATTAAACCTTGTATACCAAATTTAGTAAAATGGAATGAAGGAATTAATAAACATAACGAAGGGTTATATTATATTGATATTGAAGTAATTGTGTACAGGTAAAAAGTCAATTACGATATGTCCTATCCCCACCATGTTCGTAATCTTTGACAAAAGATAAATAATAAATTCATAATCGTCAAAAATTAAACCATTTGACTTTTTACGGTTAAATGCAAACATAATATTGCAAACCGATTTATGACATATAGACTTATACTGGATTAATATAGTTTTTAATTATTGGCGTCAAAACAAGATAATAATTGTAAATACATAATATCATAAAGTAATATGAAACTCAATTCTCCCTGAGTGAGAAAAGCGTGATAATTGACACTGAATGAAAACAAAAACTTGACAAATAAAACGATTTTAAACAAAATGACCTTTAAATAATACTCGAAAACGTTGACGTTGTTTCTCGACTGTGTATATTTTAGTGTATAACGATAGGTAGGAAATTACATAAGATTGAGGTGAGATCATTTATTTTATTTCTTTAACCGAATATATCAATATTTGAAATGCTGACAAGTTTCTGCACCAAGATGTTACGTCACTAAGCTCAGGCATTTGCCGACAGACACGTATGATGGCTCAATACCGCAATCTTAAATTGTAAAAGTGGTTACGTAGGGTTTCAAGAGGGTGAATTTGTGATTGACAAAAATTTGAGATTGGGACGTAGAACAGCAGCAAATTAAATAAGAAAAGAGTTCTCTTAGCTCTGTTAACTTCTTATTTTGAGGGACAATGAAGAGTAAACTCCGCAACATGAACCGAAAATACAAATTTTCGAATCTGATATTATACTGTTATCCAGAAGAAGTATTCTTCATCTTCTTTGGATCTGCATCCCATTGAATGCTTCATGACACACTAAGTAAGAGTCGTTAGTGGTCAGCGTATCGACTTACCGACGGTTTAATCCCAGTCTTCGTGACCATGACGACACAAACATCAACAAACATGCCAAGATTCGAATCCGGGACCTCTGGGTTGTGACGCAGCGACGCTAGCCACTAGACCACAGGAGGTCAGCAGAAGAAGTTAAGAAACGAAGGAAAGAAATTAAGTTTGGTTAAGGGGAGTCGGAAGATCCTATCTTGGCAATGTTAAAAAAATGACTTTAGGTAACTTATCTAGAAGAATGTTATGGAAACAGCACTTCTTTCTTGGAAAAGCCTAAAATTTTCACAGATATGTTTTTAACATTACGGTATGTTTGTGTAAACAGAATTAAATACTTGAATAAATAGTTATGGATAAATAACTCATGAAATTATCTATATGATATAAATCCTGACAAATCAATTAATAATTTTAATTGTAATTACAATTAATCATTTATTATGCTCCCAATCACATACAAATAAGATGTGAAAATTTCAAAGCTGTTACAAATATTTCTAAGGAACCTAAACATTTTATTACTGGCAAGATAGAGCCTTGCGACTCTTTTTGATTCCAAACCTGAATATTATGTGAAGCTAGATCAATGTTAGTGATGTAATAAAATTTTTAGTAAATGGAAATGAAACGGAACAATTGGGCGACCATTAAATTATGGAAAGCTGAAAAAAGAACAGCTCGAGGATTACATCAGGATCATGAATGAAGTCATATTTGTTAAAGGGAAAAATAATTTCATAAAAATTGGGATGTTCTCATGAATTGTATGGAACCCTCACGTTCTAAGCGCGTCCACGTGAGTATGTGTCAGAAATGTTAGATTGGCCATTATGAAAGGAGCGCAAATTCGCGAACCTTAGAAACTGCAGCATTCATCCCTTGCCTGGCGTCGAACTCTATTAAGCGCGAGGCGCTGAAATACGAGACACGCTATTAGAGGTGTTGGGCATAAATCAGAGTGGTCGGGTCGGGTTCGGGCCTTGTCTTGTTCAGCCTTGTCCCCCCCACGACGATGTTCTGACCCCCTCCCCCCATGAGAAAGCGGGCTGTGGTGCGGAACGAGGCACCGTCTCTGCACCGAGAACACCGCCTTCTTGTTTACTTTCTAGTCATCAGAGTGAAATCAGCTTGTATTGTTAACCCCAATGGCCGGTCAGTTTGTCTGTAAGACAGCATTGGGTAATTTGTAAATTGACAACTTTCCGTTCTGTCTCGTGGACGGTTACCAACTTTAAGGAGGAAATATTGAGGGGGTGCAACATAAAATGTGATAAACCTGCAAAGCCACAAAAACAATAAACTCTCAATGAACAGGATTTAAGCACATTCAAAATTCTCTCACCAATAGCTCTTCTCGTAAAGTTCTCGATCTTATTCGAATCGCAGATGGAATCAGAGTGTCAATCGCTTTTCCAGGTTCTTTAAGCCTTCATTATAAAAGATTTCTCATACTTCCCTAAATTTACCTTCCTTTCTGCTACTACATATTAATTTGACGCAAATCTTCACCCAGTAAGCCGTTTACTTTGATTCCCAAAACACGATGGTCATGACGTTTTCCTGCTGTTGAAACTTTAACCTTCCTCCCGCTATATTCAAGTGCTTGTATTGTTACTTCCATTCCGAGGTGTAACTGAATTCACGTACCAACAAGAGTAACGAAACGTTGCAAAATCAGTTGAATTGCGTTAAAAAGTTCAAGTGAGTTTGTGGTCAGCGGTTGATTGATGGCGCCCAACGTGGGGGACGCGATTCATGTAAAAAGCAATGGGCAAATTTCAGGAACCTCACGTATCCTCAAAAGGCTAATTCTATATTGTGGATTTATAAGAGTTTTTCATCGGTCACTAAACGTCCCGAACGCTTATAATTTAATGGAGGTGAGACTGCATATGTTTTGAGATACTTTGTTTTTGAAAAATAGATGGTGCAAAATAAATATCAATTATAACTACTGTCGTGGCGTTGATAGGGATGGAATGTTTATGAATAAGTATTAAAATAATGATTTTATCTACTTTTAGTGAAAAAAATTGAAACTGATTACTTCTACTTATTACGACAGTGAAAGACAATAATTGAGCTACATGTCGCAGTTTGTGTCATGACTGAGTTAAGCCCATCAAATTTATAATGGCTGTTGTATCTTTACCATTAGAGTTTGCTATATTTTAATTTGTCCCTTTATTTCCTCCCTTGTTCATTCCTGAAGTGTTTATTGAATCTCTGCAGATTATTCTGTAAATACATAATGTCAGTTAGATTTTCCAGCTTTTAACTTCATTACTTTCTTCTCGTAACACTGCTCAAACCTGAGTGTTCCATACGTTTACTTTCTCCAATGACTTGTCTATTTGTGAATATTCTAACTTTTACGGTTTAGTGCCGTTTGTTTACCATGTTTGTAAATTGAAAATGGAATGTAATCGGTTTTCTTTTATATAAACGTTTATTGAGTGCCTCCTTTTCTCAGAGGTCAGGACTCAAGTTTATCTTGTAATAAGATCAGGTCTGTTTGCCGTATACGATGTAAGCAGACTGGACACTCGTAGGAAGTGTGGTACAAACCGCACTTCCAGACGTAAGTTACGCGTCTCTCCTGACCTTTAGCACCTTGTTTTTAGCTAAATAGTTCCTCTTACCACCTGTCGTCTCGGTGCTGAGTTGGGTCGGGTCGGCCATCTTGTCTATGCAAGGGTCACGGGGTGACGGAGGTCCCACCCCTCTTCATTGTACTGTCCCGTTACACCTGACACACACACACACACTCACACGACGCCCACATTCCAACTCCTTGTATCGTCTCGCCGACCTCGTCGCCTTGCTGGTCTTGGTGACGGTGGTGCGCATTACCATTCAATGGACTGGTGATTAGTGTCTCTCTCTGTGAGAGAGAGAGAATCTGTCCGAGGAAAATTGGTCATCCTCAAAAGATGTATTGTAACAAGTGGCCTCGACCGTTGAAAATTATTTTCCCAGACAGCGAACAGGGACGTTAATAGGAAAATATTTATAGTAGTTATGTCAATCTGTCTTACCGTATCTCAACCATCCCGTACTTATTAAATTACTTTTGATGTTTCCAGTCAGTTAAAACAGAGTAACTGATACTGGGTCGGAGAAGGAGAATTATAAAATGGAGAACAGTAAAAGAGAAGGCAGTAGAAAATTCAAAGGACTGCAAACGACATATGAACACTTTTATGGTCCTATAGTAATCAATAGATGGAGAAGAATTTCTGTCCCAAGGACAATTTTAAGAAATAGAATAGTCATTACCATGAAACAGAAATCAAAATTTCTGTTATTAGGTTAAAGATATTATAATCTATGCAATTTTATTACTAATAAAAATTTCATTTTATATCCACTGTGCTATTTATGGTGTGTTACAATGCGTGTATTGCGAAGAGAAATTAGCGACTGAAGTTGGTGCAGAACTGAAACGAAAATAAATATTAATTTATATGACAGAAAAAAATGTGGATTTCGTTGAAAACAATGACTTAACATGCGTCTTAACATGTCTGCCAATTGCACGAAATTAATATTTTTTGGACCATTGTTGACACAAGTGTTCGTTGAGATCTAGCTATTTTTATGTGGACGTATAGTTTCATCTATCGCCGCCTAAGAAAACTAATTGCTATTTATGATATGTAAACACTCGGTGATAGACGTGAAAAGTGGGAAGTTCTGTCTTTCTGTCGAATTTTAAATATTTAGAAAGATGAAAATTTAGAACTGTATGTCACACAAGCGAAAAAGCATTTCGGCCTCTTCGCTTTCAAATTTTCCAGATGAGGTTACAAGCACCGAGAGCCCTACCTACCTCATGCAGATCTCCCTGCAACACATACAAATGCTCGGTAGAAATATAATAATTTTAATCAATTGGGCGCTAAATCATAATTCATGAAATAGATTAATGAACCCAAACAATGTTGAATCATTCGGGGAGACGGTCTATGACAGAGATTTTTTAGAATAAGACGTACTTAAAATTATTTTGTTGTATTAGTTTAATAAACATGTCCATCATTTGAAATTAGTGCTTCAGTAAGTTGCATAAGGAGAAATTATAAAATTAGAAAACCTGTAATTGGTGAAGAGAAAATAATATTGGAAATAAATTTTATCCATTTAGTGGTAAGAGCTTTAAGAGACTTACATCAGTCTTCAAGCACCAATTACTCTTCTAAGTAATGGAATTTTAAATCCCCACTTTTTTACCCGTACCCGTTAAAACCCTTTCAGTGACAAACTTCTTAATGCGTAATACGTGGAGAGATTTATAGCCCACTTGTGTGTGAGTTTCGCGAGTAGAATACCAGCCATTACGATGGACATCAAAGTGGTGTTTGTGATGCTGGCCACGAAATTCTAGTCATGGGACCCGTAATCAAAACTTTTATTACATACCTCAACTGAGAGCCTCGCTCCTTGGTTCAATTCTCGCCGTCTTCCTTTTCATAGCTTCCATAAATCATTTGGAATTTTAAGTAAAAGCGTATAAGAGTTCATTACAGTTCATTAACACAACGAAGTGCTCGTGCCATAATATATTAAAAAAAAGTATGATTTCAGCATTTATTTATTTTTTAATGAAAAACTAATCCTGAATATAATTTATTTTTATAATTTCGACACTCCTCAGAATATCAGTAACAGAGATTATACATAAAAGAAGACATTAATACACAAACGTATTCATTTAAGCCTTTTTTTATTTTATCCGTATACTCTGAAAATGTTCCACGATAAGATATGAAACGTTGATATTTGCTTTGGAGTATAAAAATTGAATAGTATTTAATTATTTTTTGACTTAGTGGGTATAGGACTTTTTTGAATATTTATTCTTATAATTATTATTTATTAAATTTGCCGATCATGATTATTACGATATCTTTGACAATGTTCTAACGTCAGACGAAATAGAATCTACGTGTATCTGAACCACAGATGTATAATCCATTATTCCTATATGACTTAGAACAGACAGGTATCTTCTTTTAAACCGATATATGGAAATAAAATCAATGACATTTCATAATGAGAAATATATAATTATTTGTCAAATTGAATTTACGTAAATTTTTAAATAAGAAATTCAGGGAGACTGAAAAAAGTTCTAGTGTTTACAATTTATATACACTATAGGACTTTGTGAATTGTAAATATTTCTGAAAAATTATAATTTAGTTGTTTATGGATAAATATGTCAAAACTCCTTAGTAGTTAAATTTTATATTATTTATCGAGACTGACAGAAGACTGTGGGGATATAATATATAATTACAATTCACAATAATTTTATATTTCTTTAAACTAAATATATAAAAAAATTCTACTATTAGTTTGTAATCTTTTGAATTAAATTTTTAGTGGAAAGAGATGCAAATAAATAGTTATAATACAATAATATTATTTAAATAGAAAATTGAAATAACATATTTTTATTTTCAAATGTTTTTAGTTTTTTATAAAATGGGAACTTTGTGTTATATTAATAAGTGATTTTATTCAAAGTTGAACAGTAACGGATAGAAAAAACTCGTTCATACCAGGAACCAAATTTAGTGGTTCTGTGTTCCGTTCGAGAATTTTCTACCTAGCCTTTAGGAAAATTAAAAAAATTTCTAGTACTTTGTTTCAGACTTTAAATTACTCACGATAATTCGAACTCGGTAGGAAGTTATTTTAGTGATTACTTGAATATAAAAATTAAGTAGTGTAATTTCTGATCTTATTGTTATGGCTGAAATAAAAATGTAGAGTTGCCATTCACGAGATCTACATTCCTCCCAGGGCGTTTGGAAATAAAGCTTTCACTTGAAGTGTTAAATTGTTAAGATAAATGTTTGTTATATAGCATAAATACTTGTAACAATGTAAAACTAGTTACAAAAATGTATAAGTCATATCACAACAATTTTATGAGGCGGTGAAAATTTAATCACGTCTCTATCAATTGATATGTATCACTCCGACCGCTTATCCTATTGAAAATGACCGTCATCTTCCATGTGTGTGTCTTCGTTGCTATCTCGTTTATTTTTTTCTTGTCTTCTTTTTTTTCCCCGTGTAAAAGCAAATAATGGTTATGATAGGTGCTTGTTTGAGACCTCCGGTCCATTTAAACCACTTGAAGCTTGAGGACCCTTCGTTGTCCTCCTCCTCCTACTAAAGCGGACGTCTTCATTGTTTTACGTCCGGGGCCTACGTTTTGTTGCAGGCACAGGTGGGTGAAGATAGGTGGTATGGTTGGGTCAATCAGGGTCACTGAGCTCCGAAAATAAAGAAGGAGAAAGAGAGAGAGAGAGAATTATAGAGGAAAAATCGTGTATGCTCTATTCTCCAGATAAAGGAACATCCTCCCGGGAAAGGTATAGAAAATTACAGGGATGAGGCTTCATGCCCCTCTCCCCACCCCAACGAAACTCGATCTCACCTCATCTAATGTTATTCCTTTTAATACTAGGTAAATATGTGTTCTGGGAGACGATAATCATGTGTAAAAGGTGGGCGGATGAGGTTATCGGCTCCATTTCCGCCTGCTGTTGTGTGGGAGTGAATGGGTGTCAGGTGCAGACATTCCTTCGAGGAGATAAGCAGCACTTAAGACGTTTGTCCCATTTGCATTCGCGATGAAGTTGTGAAATGGAAGTAGTGTCTGGTAAGTGTCAGTCCTTCTGAACAAAGTCAAGCCACGAGTATGACACACGTCAGACCTTTCAGGAGATCCACTGATAATATTTTCTGTAGATTACCACTGCTTCCAATTTAAAACCTCTTCTATGCAGTAACGAATATGGCAGATATTAACATTGACGTTACGGTTATTGACTATTCCATTCTTATTTCCCTTAAATTATTTACGAAGAAAGCCAGATCGTAATTTTCATGACACATACCCACGCTTGTTTTCTTTCAGATGTAGCCTCCTCCTAATACAATATTTATTAACAAACTCAATAAAAATTATTACTGAACTAAATAAAACAACCAAACATCTGAAAAGAGAGTCTAATATATTTTATATTTAAATCCGTACTATGCGAAAAATTAATAAAATTATAAACTGTAATAATTTCTGAGTGAAAGATGATCTGACCTTCAGCGAATGAGAACAGATAAATAGACAAACTTTGCAACAGATAACAAGGCAATAATGAATTTCATCAAAACATTACTGCCTTTCTTGTGTGTAACGTAGCAATTTTTTAATTCAACGGCACAGGGAAGAGTTTCAAGCTTAAATAAGCTCCCATGTGAGAGGAACTGTAGGATTACTTAATTTATATTAATAGTAACATTCCTTAGTTGGATGAAAACATTTTTAAACTAGAAACGTCGACAAAAATAAGCAAATTCCCAACATTAGTTTTGTAATGAATCCATTATATGAACTTGGACAGATACAAAGAAGAAGTACTTCTCCAGATAAAGGATATGTCTGCCTTGATTGTCGGAAAATAAACTTTAAGGTTCCGAGGAATTATTTCATTTAGAGTTTCAATTGTAAACTATAATTATTTATCTAATTGTTAAATGATGGAAAATTTAATATAAAAATTGGTTGAATGAATTCGAATTTCTCTGTTTTAGTTGTCAATCCGTGGTGGCTTGAAAATCATCATTGATAGTAAGAGAGCACTGTTTTGGGAAAAACACCATGTCTCGCCATAGCCAGACTCCCCTAATCTCAATTAGTTTAGAAAACCCAGTTCGGCGCCAAACTAAGTTTTATTATCCTGTCTGTAACCTTCTACAATTTCCTCTCAAGCCGACTGCTTTTGATTTTGTACCACCAAATTCCGTATTTCATAATTCCCCCTTAGGGAATTTCGAGGTTTTCTTCGTAAATTATAAACCAAACGTCGGCCTGGATGTGATTGAATGATTGATGAAAAACAATAATCGAAAAATAGATTTGTGCTTGATATTCAGGACTAGAAACGTGGTGGAAAAATCAAAATGATGTTAATGTTAGTGTGCGATTTTTGGACGAGAAGATAATTTTGAAACGGCAAGAGTTACGCGGTACAGATTACACGATAATCTGAAATCATTTATCACGCAGTATTCCAGTTAGTTACCTTTAATTAAGTCCAAATTTTGCAGATAACCCCAATGTCTCTCAGAAATCATCATGAATCCGGTTGATGTAACTGATGTACTGAAATGACTTGAGGTCTTACTATTACTATTACGACAAATATTTAACTCTTTCTTCTTCTATCTTTATTTCATTCGTCCCTGTACAAAATACCGAAAGACATTGGCTATATGGCTGTTTTAACGACGACACTGTCTCAATTGACGTTGATTGACCGGTCATTTTCCCGAGAGGTGCGACTAATTAAATAAATCTTAATATTAACAGAGCACTTAATACGTTACGTTATTAATGTACAAGAACAGTATAATTAGATATTTTAACAATATTTTTCATTGGTTTATTTTGTACAAGCACAACTGGTAAATATATTTTAAAATTCATTTATGAAGATCGTAATAAAAAAGGAATTTTTTTATTTAAGAACGTGACGTGTTGTTGTAACTCTTATTATTTTTATTTGAAAGTATAACTTCCAATTCTCACTCAATTTTTCAAGAGGTTAAAGCTTTAATATTATCAAAAGTGATGGTGTTAACCTTTGATAACCTGATCGCTTCCCTGTAAATTCTTTCACCCCAACCCTAATATTGTTTGGTTCTACGTAATAAGTTACAAATCGTGAGATTCTACATGGCATGCTTACATTCGCAGTAGGGAAAGGAGAAGGGAAGGGGAAGTATTGTTGTTTGATGAGTAACTTCCCCTTCAACGGCCTGTCACTCCTAGCCTTGTTTAAAACATTAATTATTTTTATACAAACGGGGTATGCAGACTATTAATACAACGTCTTTTTAATATTATTATGTATTACATTTTATGGATAGGTTTCGTGACGTACAACATATCCTGAATTGACAGCAAAATATTTACTAGTGCCAATGTTTACAGAATTGTTGTTACACTACCAAATTATATCAACAAACGACCGAGATATACTCAGCTCCGAACTACCCCTACTATAATATCGGGCAAGTTGTCTATTGTGCATCGTGTTGACACACGGCTAGTTAATTTTCCATAACAATACACGTGTACGAAGTTTCGTTGAAATTGTTTCACGCTATGCGTAAATATTTGTGGGCCAGTTTCACTCCAATCCGCAGGGGTGTTGGAATGCCATATTTTTACTCGGTGACTACGAAAACCAAGATTTAACACCAATCTCGGGAGTTGTCACATTATCTCTTCCACGGCATTTTTCTGACAGACACTGGCGCCAGTGCACTTTTACAAAATAAGGTATAATTTTTATACAACACTTAATACATTACTTTATTATTCTTTCGCATTTTATAAAAATGGCACCGTTTACCACCCCAGCATATAGGAATACTAGAGTTGTCTAACGGCCACATTCTTCCCGAGTCATAAATTAGTACCAATATGGTGGAAGCCATTCCACGCAATTATTAACAACTTCATTCATGAATAGAGAGAATGTATTATAATATAAAATTAAGTTTTCTATTAATATTAAAGTTTATTTCATCTTTACGGAAAATAATGCTGTGGGATATTGACTTTTCTGTAAAATGTCAATCGGGATATTGACCTAATCGGGAAAAATCAATCAGGAGTTTGATCTGTCGGGAAAACGTCGAGAAAGTTTCGGTTTTGAACTAGACGACTCCCCTATCCATAAAGATGTTGTCCAAATAATTCAAGATTGAAAATAGAAATTAAAAACATTTAAAGTAACAGCATGACATCGTAAACTATTTACTCGTCACCAATACAGGCCATCAGAACTTATTAAATTTCGACACCCATAAAGATGATGGAGTTCTTTTTCATAAAGGTCGGTAACATGTTTTCGCCTTTAGTTTGAGCCCCACGCAAAAGTTTTGAATCACTAATCAGATGAAATTAATTGTTTTATAAATAAATGGTTATACATAGCCTAAATATCCGTCCTAATAGAGTCAAGGCTGGTTTCCGGGGTAAGAGCCGAGAATACGCCTCGGAGCTGGGGACAAAGGTTTGAAACCGGTAAATGACCCCGGAAAAAGGAGATGAATGATCTCACTAATATAATAGAATTCCCGGACATCCGAGTTCCACGCAAATGAAGTCGCGGACATAGTTGTAATGATATTTCATTGAACTTCTAACGGATATGTCTCTCAAAATAAACTTTATTACAGTTGTATATAATAGATTCCAATAATATATAAAATCATTAATTTTCTCCGAGGTTCACGATAGATACGGGCGCTGCGGGAGTTTTCTCGCAGGCGCTTCAGCCCAGAGTGACTGCGGGGCTCACCTGATCATGTCGGGAATGCCTCGCACTCTCTCTGGGTATTTTTTTTATCGAAGTTCTCATATGCCGAGACACCTTCACCTATTTTAGGAGGTATATGTACTGGGGTCAAAGACCTTGGGCATATGGCAAGAGTTGTCCGCTAATCCCATTGGATCAGTCGGCCAACTGCCTCCTGAAACTGGTGGAGACACGGAGAAGGGAATGCTGCGACCCCACAGCAGACTCGTCTCCCGTCATTCGGAAGGGCGTGAGAATAGTACTCAATGCCCGACCTACCTGATGCAGGTTTTCTAGGGTTTTCCCTGCATCTCTTTAGGTGAAACACCGGGTAGGATCCTTAAACCATAGCCCGGGGGCCCTAGTTAACCCTTGGCTACCTTGCTCTACCTTCCGCATCCCCCCATTTCAATTCCCTTCCTATGCTATTAAAGGGGAGTTGCCTGTTTCAGGATCACCCTCATGTAGCCTGTTAACCAAAAAAAAACATAGGTTCACAACATTCCACTTCAATCTATTACACGTAACTTTTACGTCAAATTTTGATTCTGCTATTAGAACTAAAGTTAAACATTATTAAGCTTTATCCCTCAATATTGGATACTAAAAGTGGGTATAGGTGAAAACTATATTTTTAACGGTACAATATGCCGTTGTCGTAATTTTATTACCGTCCTGTTTTTAAAATTTCATTGTACTACGGGACGTATTTATTCATGAGACTTGCAGCACTTGATTTACGGCCTCTCCCTCGAGCATAACTCTTGCGAATTGCAATCATTTGTATCGATATTGTTCCCGTGGGGCAATAGATTAGCGTGGTGAAAGGTTAGAAAGTGTTCTCGTGACTGCCCCTCCGCGGGAAGGCAACTGGTCCTACTCGAGAGCGAGGGAGCTGCATAAATGCGATACCTAAACGGGCAAGGCGGACACTTCAAAGGGACAAACGTGACCCAGTCATTGAACCCACGTATCGCAGCCGACTCAACTTACTTCAATGCGAAATTTATCCTTCAGGATCATCAACTATCATAAGTCGTTTTCTATTTCTCTGTTTTACATTCTTTAGATTATTTTCGAGCGGTATTTATTTGCATTATATTACAATTTTTGAAACTTTTATTAGGACAATATTTTCAGAATTAAGTTATATAATATGCAAATATATTATATATTACGCTAAATCTTGAGTCCATTATTTGTTTTCAATCTTCGTGTAATGCTAGTATTCCAGGCTTCAATACTGAAGACAAATCTTCAGATTAACAAAAATTTACACTTATTCTCAATTTCGTTACATATATGCGTCATACTTATACGTCATAAAGACTTATATTAGGATACAAAATTAATATTTTTGATTTCATGATGGTTTTAATTATATAAAATATCAATGGATAACAGTAAACAACGACAATTTATAAATTAATTTTAGTTAAAATAACTGTTTCGGTACCTATTTGCTCCTTAATTATTTTTCATGACAGTTTGCTCGTCTGAAATAACGTTTAGTTTCACTAACTTTTCAGCCGAGTAACTATTTGGGGAAAGGACGACCAGTCGATATTAATTTCAACTGAATTTATTTAATGAAATTTACGTTATTACTGCGGAGAACAAATTCCGTTGAAATGCTTCTCAAGCGTCATAATTCTGGCCTTGCGGATTATTATTGTCGTATATGAATTTTGTAGGATATTTCTTATAATTTTTTTAAAAGCTATAATGTATTGTTTAAAGCATTATTTTCTAAATAATTATTCAAGGAATATAAAATTTAAGTATCACTGATAATTTAATATGTACCTTCAGCTTAGCTTTTAAATTACTTTTCCAAATTTGCAAACGCATTATATTATAATAATATATAATAATTTCGTTAGTTGTTCCAACAGAACCTTTCGGCCAAACTATGGCATATCCATCTACATACACAAATAAATATTATTTAAAATATACTTAAGGTATTATAAAACAAAATCTCATATTCTTTTATCAAAAAATTACAATTATAAAATATATTCAAGCCTTTTACACTTAACATCAAAATAAGTTGTTATTATCATTTACAAGCATTCCATTTTATTTTTAAAATTTTCTACTTTAATATGCTTCTTACGCAGAGCGCAGATTCCCCGTTTATTCACTGGTTTCTACCGGAGCGTGTCTAATTACATGCTACTTCTTCTTCTTGCTCTACAACCTACTGAGGGCCTGGGAATATATTAATAATGTCCCTACGGCCCGGATATACTTCGAATAAAATTATGATCAATTTTTTAAGCTGGAAATTGAATTGGATGGGGGTTTTATTTTATTTTAAATATATACTTTTCAGAAAATGCATTTTATTCTGTTTTGAAAATACTTAGTATTAATTAAGAAAATCTTCTATCAGTATATAGATGAGAATGGCATAGTTTGGCTGAAATTAATGCTGGAAATATTACGAAATGAAGAAGTATTATTTATTATTAAATTGAGAATGATTTCTATTAAATGTTTATAAAATGTTTTACGGACGAGGCTTCTGAAAATTTCAGTTTACGGAACCTATTTTTTAAAAATCCAAAATATTTACAGAGTAATATTTACTAAAGATCCTCTCAAGCTGCGTAATGGCAGAAAGAGACTATCTAAATCTACATTTATTGATTAGAGTTTCATTGTTTGGTATTATTTAATGTTTTTTAAAAAAATACTTTCCTGTCGTTTCGTAAACGTCTTTTCTTTTTGTTTACGATGAAACTTTAAAATTCCCCCGACCACTTGTCTGACATCGTTCTTTAGTCCTGTTATTTTTTGTGTAACTGAATTTTTCTTCTCTTCAACAGATCTGATAAATGACGCCTCCAATATAACTAATATACTTTAAATTAATTTCGAAAATGATCTATTATAAAGCCGCAAAAGTAGATTCTCAATGTTGTTTGCTCTTTGTATAATTTAAAGCCTAAATGGATAAAATAATTACGTCATTAATATTTAGTCACAAATAATTATAATGAAAGCGATTACCTTTATAGAAACGACTGCGGATTTGACGTTTTGCACAATCTGCTACTAGTATAGAAATAAAATATTACAAATCACTGCTCCAAAGTCTGGTGAAATTTAATTAAAGAATTAAGGTAAGAAAAAGTCGATAGAAACGAATAGAAACTTAGGAAACGCAGTAGTGGGTTATCCTGATGAGTATTTCTTTTGTAAAATACCTGTATTTCATGCAATTGCCATTCACATACTTTCATGGCCTAATACTTATGACGCAATGATTTAATTAATAGGTGAACAAAAATGATTGTTTTAAATATCACCTGAAAATCTTGGTGGAATTGAATTAATTCAGGTAACAAAATAGTTATTAGATTAATATTGTTATACAATTTTTTCAAACATCTTTTGTATTTTGATTAATATGATTGTATACACTTCTAACGTTTTCAGTGATTATGTTTCAAAATAAACTTCAGTAGTATATAAAACAATTCACAATAAAATTCAAAAACATGGTATTTCTACTATGCTCCTTGTCTTTCTGTATAAATAAATTATTAAGGCCTCGTTTCTTTTTATTGTATATCGGATGAAGTTCCAATTTATTGGCGAGACGTCGTGATTTATTGTAATAATCACTGTTAAGCTCTCAACTTGGGTCGTCTTCTATTTATTGCATTACAGCCTTTTACGTTTCCTGAAATGCTCTTAAAAACAACAAGATAAATTACTTGACCGGGTTGTTAATACATTGGTTGTCGTAAGGCACAGGATTAGAAATTTAAATACCAAAGAGCTCTCAATTCCTTGCTTGACTCTGAAACTCGTCACCATTTTCTAATTTATTTGGTATGTGTGTCCAGAAACCAGTTAACAACGATTAAGTAGTCGGAAACTGTTAATCTTCGAACTCGAACTTCATTATTATTTTCTTCCAATTTGTTCGAACAAGGTTTATGGCGCGATTCTATTGCTTGTTCCGAGTTGGCTAGAGCAGGCGCCTTCTCGTAAAATACATGAAGTTATTTTCCCGAAGCTGGCCGACTTTTACTGGCGAGAGATGACCATATAATTAAAAGATACACGCATTCACATGAGGGGAATAAAATAACGTTCTCCACGGAGCGACAAGTTTACGTTCACAATAATGGCAAAAACTTCTATCCAAAGGTGATACAGATAAAGTTAATGGACCTAGATGTGCAATCGGGGAAAATATTTCTATGTTATCTCTCATCGAAATAACAGTTAAAGGCACGTGGCTGGTATATCATCCATTATGGTGACGTATGCTCCACCTGGTGCCAAAAGCCCTTCACCAATTAAAAAGCCGTTAACAGAGGGATGAACCATGAGAGTTAAAGTCAGTTAGACAGAAACCCCTATTTATTTAATGGCATAATTAACTGGACTTAAATTTCCTATAATTTATCACTCGGCATAGAAGTGAATTTACTGTTGCATGAATGCCAAACATGAATATAAATTTCGTAATAAAACTAGTTAATGAACCCGATTTCACTTGGGTTGAACCTCAACGCGTGTAACAAAATGAACTAAACTCTGTTTAAAAAATTTGTACAACAGACTAATTAGTAAGCAATAAAATTAAAATTAATGAAGAAAATTTGTTCATATTAATGACAACAGAAGAACGTGCGGTTCATTGTATTGGAACCTACTCAGGTGCAGTAATAAATTATTATAAATATAAAATATCAGAAAACATGATTTTTTCAAACTTGACGTATATAATATAATTATATAATAATTTATGGAAGATTAATAACAATTTATTTTATGAGTCATAGACGGATAAATTTCTGAATGTCGTCAGCGCACAAATATTGTGGTCTAAATAGCAATTAAGCTGTAAAGTATTGAATGAATCTGAGTTCACGGTAGTATTGAAGAATAAATTTTATTTACAGATGTGTAACATTTTACTTGTTATAATAGGAAAATAATTGCATTTTTCATTTAAAATTTTAATTTTTCCCAAATTCAATTTGTTTTTATTTACATAAATATGTTTGGGCACGACTGAACAATTTTTAACGTCGAATTTTAGATTATTTTTATGTTCATTCAAACGAGTTACGTTTGGCCAATGTAAGACGCTTTGCAGGCTCAACATATAATTATGTGCGTGACATTAAATTGATCAAATATATTAATATTATTTTTAATATTTTCACTGTTTGATATATTGTAAGATTTAATAAAAGCATGGATACTATAAATGTAAAATAAAGAAATCAGATTATATTGTAAGTTTTCAAATCTGTGTAGAACGATATAAAGCTATTTATTACTATGTTTCGTAAGCGGTAAATTCTTAATTTCGTATTCAATTCAAACATAAAAATTTAAGAGAGTGATATTAGCAATTTTTTCAACGTTAAATATATAACACCGATTATGAAACTTGCATATTGTAAACTATAATTTTTTATGGGAGATGTGTGTTTAGACCTGTAACTGACTAATCTTCCAGAATAGTTGCATCTTTTGATGTACATTCGTCTACTGTTATGAACTACGGCCAAAGAAAAACAGATAATTTAGAGAGTGATACTTAGCTATATTGTAAGGGAAGTTCATTTTAGGGTTGTAATTATTAGGTGAATTATTCAAGTCAAATGGCAAAGTATCTGAAATAGCTTAATTGTTTATAATCTTAAGATAACTTACACAAAAATTTCAAAATTCTCATTACTATTTCAGCCAAAAACGGAGATTTACTATGGAGAAACCACGATTTTGCTGATTATAAATATTATTGAAGGAGAAATAAGTGAATTAAAAAATTAATGTGCTTAAGAAAAAAATTCTCATATCTGATTTTTAAATTCAGTATTATTTTATTCAAGGTTTTAAAATAAGTTTTAATCAGTATCTACGAAACATCGTTGCGAAGCCCCGTAGCGGTATCACGTGGCGAGGTCTGTAAAAACGAATTTCTCAACGAATAATCTTCAACTCATTAGAGAGTTAAGTTACCTTTACAGCGCTGGCAAATATATTAATACACTTATAAAATTTATTAATTTATTATTTCTCAATCCAATATTTCTTAATCCACTAATTTAAGTCAATTGTACGTGAGCCACAGCTTCAAGTCTGATGCTCTGAATCCTGAATTCAGTTTCGTAGCTTACATGGTTTTGCATCATTAGATAACATTTTGTGTGTGGTTTGGAATAACTATATTTATATTGCATTTTTAAGACGAACTTTAATAATTTATAAATAGGAAAACTAGTTTACTTTGCATACTTTCCTCTTTTGGTGGAATGTAACTATTTTATGAAGAAACTGAATGTTCAAAGACAAGGTTTGTGCTGCTCAAAAAGTATTGTTAGGGAAGTGTTAGGTCACTTTACGGACCTTGTGCAGACGAAGGCATAAAATTTTCACGTGGTCGATATAATACATTTATTGATTAATATTATTTGTTTTTACAAATAAGCACTTCTTTATTACAATTGTCATGTTCATGATTCAACGCAGGAAAAAACCACAATCCATACAAAAATGTTTATTATAGTCAATGGTAAAGAATGGTTCTATTATTCAGGAATTTCTATCATAAAAAATTAAATAGTTTTATAATAACCAAAGTCTATTTGAATCTAAACTAACTTCAATTCTTCTTAGACGTTCATAATTTTTAGTAAAAGAAATTATACAAAGATGTGTTGTAAAATTAAGTTAAAATGTAAATATTCAAAATGAACTTTCAATTATCACGTGGCCCGGAGTCAATTCGGATAGCTTCTCAGTAGTGCTACGTGCCTTACAACCACATAGTGAGATTAGTTACGCGACGCCTTGGCGAGATATGTCACACATAACTTTGCAAAACTGCCTGACATTTCTGATCCTTAAATTTAATTCAAAGTGGTTTAAAAAATGTTAAAAAGCTTACAGTCAAATGACTCCGTTCAGATAATTTACTACTTTTAATTTCTGCATTCTGGTGTGTGTTCGTAATATACTCCTCCAAAACAGCTTGACGAGTTTTGATTAAATTTCTTGCTTGTAGTTATGGGTGCATCTGGATGGTTCTTAGCTATAGTTGAGCCTAGTAACTGACGCTGTTGTCGAGGATCATAATTTTATTTTATTTTTCCAAGCAAATTTAAAAAAAATACTTTTTGTTGATGAAATAGACTGTACGATGAATTAGATTAAGAAGAACAACCAGGACAGTCTCGGAAAAACGTCTTTATTGTATTTATAACAATTTAATCCTAAGTTTTGAGCAGACCGTTTGAATAATCTGTTAAATTTGACTTACACAATAATAAATGCCAAAGTTCATTGCGTCGTAGCTTGGCATTGTTTTGACATTTCAATTTTGGGCTTGCTGAGCTCTGATATATTCCATGTATTGTAATTGCGTACATACTAAATTAATTATTTATTAATTAATATAAGTAATGTGTATATTAAATAATATTTTGTACAAATGTGAAAGCTGCATTGTTTTTCAGTTATGCGATTTTGATGATAGTGGGCGAGAAAATGTTAATTTATAAAAATATGACTATGTATATGTATGTTTCAGCACGTATTTACAAAGTGATTACTGTCGAATTAAATACTGTAGAGGGATAATGTAAGTTAATTACCGGGAAATGCCGAATATCCATTACTTTTATTATAATATTCGTATTTTAATCGATGAAAAAAAATGGAACAATATTTATTATTTATTACGTCAGTGATTAGTCTAGTGATGACCAATTCACCATTTCGCAACAGTCTAATTATTATTGAAAATTATTTCATAAGGGACACGTAACTTAGTGAGTAGCAAGTAGTTGGACAAGTACAACTCCCTCAATTCCGATCTGTGAGTGCTTCTAACGCTCAGTATATTAATTAATGCCCATCCTTTCAGTTGAAATTTTTCTTTCGAAGAGTACTTTATGATTTTCCCATTAAGATACTGGAACAATAATATATGGCCACGTTTTCAGCACAGTAAGTGAACCAATGCCGCGCCTAATGAAAGTATCGCGTGTTTTGTATATTTTTTTTGTTTCAATTTCCAGGGGAGGATGTTCAACCATTTTACGTCAAGTCAGCAGCAGTGTTAGTACGTACTTTTTTCCGCTATGAACGATTACGAGTGAGTCAACTTTGCGTGTCAGCTCCGGGTGCATCTGTTGCTTTGAGAGGAGCGCGGTGGTTTTAATCGCTCGAGAGGACTTGTGCCACTGCGAGGACGACATGTGTTCGTGCGGGACCAGTAACTCACACATCTGGCGGACGAAGCCATGCTCTTTTTGTGCCGACTTTAATTTCATTAGCAACAGCACCACCCACAACCTCCAGTAACTGACCTCTCATGGTTTAATCCGGAACAGACGCCTCGCGATGGATAGCTTCCCGAAGGAAGAAGAGCAACACAGAAAAAAATGCTGAGGTATAGGGAAGGAGAATGAGACAGACAGAGAGAGACAGAGAGAGAGAGAGAGGAATTCTTCTCCATTTCCGCTATATATAGTTGTCTCCAGGGGGAAGAAGATGGAGTGGCCTATTCCTCTACACCCTCTGCTTTTTGCAAGAACATCCCTCAGACGTAAATTTCCACTGGCAGGTGTTCTTACACGCCTTATTAACAGCCTAGACAACGAGGAACAACGTGAAATTCAAATATATCACAAGATGATTTGGCAGGCTTCAGTTCGCTGACGTAGTTACGATTCCTTTTTTCATTTAGACGCTGTCATGCGATCGATTTCATCTTTTAAAATATTGTATAGCCTTCTGAACACACAATTTAACTGCTCAACCAGTGTAATGCTTCTCCAAAGGTTCATTCTCTCGCCTATTTATTTACTTGACTTTAGCATGAATTCCCTATTATCCGGTTTATATTTCTTTAATAACCCCCATGACGTTTCTACTGATCGGAAAAATATTCTTACCTACGAAACGTAGGTATTCTGTCTTGCTTTTCTCCTTGTCAGCATGCATTAAAAAGTACAAAATAATTAGAATTATATTGCATATGTTAGTATTACAAGAAATAAATAAACTGGTCATAAGTAAAAAATAATTAATAACTGATTAAGTAATAAATACCAAAAACATACTTTCACAACGTTTCGACCCTAATTTGAAAGATCATTAGGTGTACATTAATTGTTAAAATAGACATTTATTAGAACATCATTGTTAAATTAACAACAAATACTTCTTAAACGATGTAACACACGTCCTTTCGTAGAAGAAAATAATTTGGAACAATATTTAAAAATTAATGCGTCACTAATTAGTCTCCTGATGACCAACTCACCATTTCACCACAGTCAAATGATAATTCAAAATTATTTTAGAACTTCGTCAGTGTCAGGAATACCAAATCGAAATGTCAAAACAATACCAAGCTACAAAGTCATTTCTCCATTTATTCTGATTTTATTTATTTGTCAATTAGAAGTCTAAATTTTATAGAGAATCATTGAATTTAAATACTTATACTAAATATAGCCGTAACTTGTTCAGTGTTAGTGTTATATAGGTGTTTAAACCAAAGAAAGAGATTCTAGGATCAACATGGCGTGGAACTCTTGCATCACAAAGGTCCCGGTACTAGTATGGTGGATATTTGTTTCTAATATAGCCAAAAATAAGGATATTAAGACAATAATTCCGTGGCAATCAAAGATGACTGTGTGGCAGTCGTATCGGTAAGGGAAGCCCTCAAGAGGGCTTCGGGGAAAGGATAATATTGTAATAACTTCATAATGGGGAGATAAAGTTCAAAGTAAATAAAAAAACTAAATTACATACAAAATTATATAGGATTCAATCTTAGAGCCAAAGTTTGACTAAAAAATTTTTAAAACTGTATTACATGCATGGACCTAAATTAGTATATGTCAGTTAGTGGTCAGTTATTAGCTAAAAGTTGATACTGTAATTTCAGCATAAAAGATTCTACGAATTAATTAGCTACACAGATTTAATTGACCTACGTTGAGCCTCTGTCGAGAAGGTCTGATAAACTCGGTTACTCGTTGTCCTGGAGTGAGATACTAGAATGCTGAAGCACGTTCAGAATGATGAAGGGAACCCGATGGAAGATAAATGTGGCAGACAAGAAGCCAAGAGCCGTGCCTTACCAGGACTCGAACCACGTTAAGCGATTGTAATGAGGACCGTGTTACAGACGCCAACACATCTACCATGAACAAGTGGGTGGAACGAAGAAGAAGAGGAAACGCTCCAACAAAAGAGCAGAGCGACCAGCGTTAAACGGCAACCATGAAGTTAAGCTATCGATCAACTCGTCCGCGGTCAGTGGTCTGCTGAATGCGTCCATCTTTATATGGATAACGGATTAACATAAGAAAATTTTGAGCAGACAGGTTCCATTCTTGGCCCGGCATAATTTCACTCTTTAATGACATCTGGTATAATATTCTGGGATACAGCATCATGGAAAGACAAGGATTTTAATCTACAGAAAAAAATTGTCAAAATATTATGTCAGGTTCAACCAAAAAATTCATGCAGGGCTCTTCAAGAAAGTGAGATACTTACTATTACTTGGCAGTTTATTCAACCGCTGATGTTATTTGTGATTAATATCAGTCACCTGTTAAAAGAAACTCAGATGTCCAAAGCTTTGATACCAGAAATAACAATAATTTACACAAGGAAGGGAAGTCACTAGCTATAATACAAAAGGGTGTTCATTATAATGCATTTAACACATTTAATTAACTTCCACCTTCGATAAAACACTTAAAAACACAAACAAGTACAAAATTTGACTAATTAACTTTTTATTTAGCCACTCCTACTCTTCTGAAGAATTCATGGAGTTGAGGGTATCTTAGAATAAACCTTACCATAGATATAGTACATTTTTGAGACATTAGCAATATTTATCAATATTATATATCGAGTACTAATTATATATCTTGTCTTCTCTGTAGTACTTGAGCATGTCTTACTATAAGTTAAAAATAATTATACGAATGCAAATAATAACATAGGGTTAGAAGTAATTAAAAAATCATACCAAATTATGTACAATCTCTGACTCGTTCCACATCACTGAAGTTCTACTTCTCTATAGGGTCAAGGGAATATGATTTAATACTAATACTTATCTCCCTAAACCGTTAATTGTCTGCACTATAATTGAAAGTATTCCTTCCGTTCTAGTAATTTTTCTTTTAAACAAATGGGTGGCCTCGTAATTTACACGATTATATGAATTTTTTCCATTGGGTTTTGTAATTCCAAGAAATCAATTCTATTCAGTCTTCTAAAATTTTTCAAATTGAACCTCAAGATTTTCCATTCAGAAGCGATACGTCAAGCCAAGTTAATATTATTAGTATGCTCTTATTTTAAATTTTAGAAAAACATTTCAATAAAGTTACATAAATAAAACGAAAGGATTTTATTCGGTCAATAAAAATTGTTGCTAATTGTCGAAAGAATAATTTTATCGTTAGGACACGTGAGGTTACACGAGGGAGAGGTGGAAGATGGATTCAAATATTGCAACAGAAGTGACGGGAGGAGAAAAATTATAACGTGAAAGAGGGGATGATTTTAAACGGATCATTATTTGCCCTCAAGTTCTTTCTTTCTTCCTCACACCCACAAAACGGTAAAAGATAAATAGGGGATGATATTTCCGGCACAGAAAAGGGCGATTAATCTGTAAAGACACGACACACGCCCCCGCGTGTGCGAAAGGGAGAAATCGAGTGAAGTCATGGTTTTAATTACAAGAATAATTGTACCCACACGTGCCACCTGTCTGGCTGTAATTCATTAGCAGACGCCTAGGGTCCAGGTGTGGGGCAGACAGACAGTTGTAGGGATACCGGTGCCCCCAGGCTACCACATACCTAATAAAACAGAAACAAAGCTCACCGCTCGAATAATTCATTTTAAATTACCATCGACAGAAATGGCCAGTTCAGTTCTGAAGAATATTTCTGTGTGTTTAGACATACGAAATATGTTAATGAAACCATGACGAGTCGTTCTTTCTACATGGAAAATAAGTTCAAGTACTTATAGATTAAAAAAATTGTTTGGAGCTGCCTTGATTAAACTGAATAATTTTGGAACTATTTAAAAAATAAAATTAGATGTAAACATTCAACGGCAAAACAAATTTATTATATACGTAACTCTATATTGTAAACAATTTTGGATATAAAAATAAAAAATTCCAGCATTAGATATTTGTGTTTATGTTTATTGAATCCCTAGTATAGTCTGAAAACAGTTTAACCTTAAAAAGATTCTATGACTACAACATTTATCGCTGTTTGATAGTTTTATAAGTTCTAGTATCGTATTTCAGTCATACAACTGATATAATACAGATATTCGTAAAGAATTCTTAACGTCAAATTAAAACAGCCTTTCAAAACATTCTTAGGAAAGTAGATTTATATTTATTGTTGTTTCCATTACTTCTCGTTTGAAGAAATGGGCTACGTCATACCTTACATCAAGAAACGAATAATTAAAAGAAAAAATTAAAATAACATTGTAAATAATATAAATACATAAAATCTTTAACTATATAACTAGAATAAACAAGATGTAAATTCATTGGAAGAACGACACGTACAATCACACTCCGAGATCACAAAGACATGTATAAACGATGGAGATTTCACTTTTAGGAGCTGCACGACGAGGAATCTGACCTTTCCTAGTAGCACCAGAACAGATGAAACTATACAGAAGCATTTAAAGGTATGCAATTTCATTATTAGGAAAATGATCAAGAAACTCCTGTACACAGTAACATGCGCCGTTTAATAGAATAATTTTAAATAGATTCAAGTAACATAATTACGACAGTAACCTCTGATGGTAGACCGTTATATCAAATTATCCCGGCATGACGAATAATTTTCTTAAACCAGTTTATAAAAGTTTAGTGGACTGAAAATTTTTTATTTAATTTATTTTTATAACTATCTGCACAGTATAATATATTAAACCAGCTTTTATTTATTACAAAATATTTATAATTTAAATATTTAAAAAGAAAATGCGTATATAATCAGAAATTATCAGTCTTAAGATTATGCTGTTTTCAGACTAGACTAGGATTTCAATTAAATAATCTCGATCCTTATCACAAATGTCTAATTTGTCTAATTTGAAGGGAGAGGAAAACTATGTTAAGTCATATCTGCTTCCATCTTCTTTTACATTACATTACAGACTGAGATTTTTTAACATTTTTTATAATACTTATATATATATATACATCAAATATGGAAGTATATTTTTTTGCAGGGGGTCTGTAGAGCAGACTGTGTATTATGCAGACGCTCTCCCTGCATAAGTTCTACCAGTAAAGCTGAGTGGAGTCGCAGGAGGTCACCTATTGCTCTAGTCTTGTCTCCTGGGCTTCCTTTTGGAGGCAGGAGACAGTCTCTCAATGTTTTCGCCTCCTCCTCTAGAAATACTGTAACAATAATTCATACACGAAAAATATATGATTTTGAAGTTAAAGGGCGTTTATCATTTCCATATAGCTTCAAATTTCTGCAGCTCAGCTTCTTGGGACCATGGCCTATTTTAAGGTTGGTTATTTGGCGACAGTGTCTGGGTCCCCTGTCTGCAGTTCCGAATGTCCTTCCTGGCTTCCGTTCCCAGGACGTAGCAGGTGCCGCATATCTGTCTCCAGGACCAACCAGCAGCATCCTTCCGGTATGCAAGTGCGGGCTGGGAGAGGATACCGTCATTTCTTTTCCAGCAGGAGAAGGGTCACCAGCGACGGTGCCCCCCGGAAGTCGGGGATTGCACATGTGTGTGCCACTGACTCACATACGGCACCAATTATACGCCTCCTGCCTTCTGATTTTCGGGGACAAAAGAAGATGCCACAGCATTAGGTCTCCAAGCAGGTTCCTCGGGAATTTGGTTGGGTTAAATTATGGTGAAAAATTAATTAACGACATGCATGCGAGATACTTAAAATTATTCCATTCATTACATTGCTTTAGATTATTTAAAATTAACAGTAATGTTCGATATGCTTCACCAATTTATATTTAAAAATAATTAGATTTTACTAGTATTAAAACGTTAGTTTTTTATATTATCCATTGTTTTTATACTAAATAATGAAATATTTCTAATACATTTGATGTAAATGATCACAGAACCTTAAAAAGGCTTATGATTATTAATTTCTATTTACTGGCTTTGAATAAGCTAAAATTGTCAACTAAATTACTTAGTTCGAATAAAAGTTCTGCACGGCATTTAGGAAACTTCTTTCAAAATTATTATTGAAATTTAATCACATTACAGGAAATTTATTTATATTCAATTAATAGCATTATAAATTGTTTTAATATCATGTTTATGTTGTTTTCTTTGAAGATCATCAATTTTAAATATGTTATTTTTTAATTATAAACGCAAAGAAATTCCAAAACAGGAATGAAACGTCCTGATTTCTTGCATTTAATTACTAGCTTATAGCTCGATAATACCCGGGTAATTATTTGTATTAGCCGGGTATATGGTTCAGGAGCCCAGAACTATCTAAGCTTACAAATCAAGAATTTTCTTCATAACTGGCATGATGACTCACGCATTGCAATAAATCTACAGCACAGTAACTTAAGGTGAAACTAGAAACATGTACGTTAAGGGAGGCGAAAATACTCGCCATACTTCAGAGTACAGATGGGTGCAACCTCCATGAGTATATTGTGCGGCCTTCATTAATGCTACTACAGTGAAACCTCGGATTTCGTCGATAATACGTCCGACCGCATACGGAGAAATCCCAAACCGAGACAATTATTTTCATATGAAGCAATATATATCTAATGAACTAATTCGTTCTCGGTACTCAATAACAAAACACATTTGATAGAGTATATATATAATTGTTTAATAATAAAATTTTACTAACTTGAGACGAGTTATTTAAAATTGTAAAAATAAATTTTTTAAAAAGAATAATATTCTATATCGAAACCTTTCTTGTTAATAAATGAATAAATCACTTAATGTTCTTTTGTTTTGTGTGTATACGGTTTTATTAAAAGTCGCCTTCATAGGCATATCAACTTATGCAGCTTCCTTTATTCCTGCCTAATTTAAATGTGGCTCTAGAGAATCCCGGGGTTAGATACTAATCCTGGTTGTTTTAGTATTATAATTTTTTCTCTCGCAATCCCTAAACCAGGAAAATAAATTACAGTTCGACCCGGATTGTGTACGTCGGAATTTAATTAAGAGACTACTAAAACTCCGGAAAAGACACCAATCAGATAAGTTTGCTTTATTTATATGTCATTAGGTGTTAGAATTAGGCGTTGACAGTTTCGACTAGGACACTTAATCAGAGCGTCATTCTATGGTAATAACTGACGTTTTCGAATTATTTTAAAATTTCACCTTCACCCGTGAATGTAAATATATAAAGGAGTTCAAACAAATTTGGTTTCCTTGAGAACTATATTATGTGATATTTTTATTAGTTTGTAGCTATTTGTTACATCAATAAATTATAGAGGATCTCTATTTTTTTGTTTTATTTGCGTACTCTTTATTGATATTCCCTTTATTTCGTGTACTTCATAGATACGATATCGACAATGCTACTCAAGTAACGTCAGTTACATTCTTGTAATATATTTCTTCTCAATTTTTCCAGTTTGCGGCGGAACGAAGTTGACCAGGTGGACAGACCTGTCACCGATTTTAGCCTGTGTGGCCCTCACCCTGGTGCTGCTGCTGATATGATCAATTAGCTGTAATGAGACACTGGATGGATAATGTGGATGAGGTCATTAAAAGATAGACAGGACCTGTCGAATGGCTAGATGGCTGTTTGAGCACATTTGCATACACGTTCGAGGCATTAGTTAGTATTCCGGAGACAACTTCTTCTCCGAAGGTTTAAAGACAGTTAAGCGGGTAGGTAAACATGATTTTAACGTCAGAAAAAAAATATTAAAAAATTATATTGAACTAGTCTTAGGCAAGAATTTAATTTCCTCAGTCTTCAAGTAACTGAAGTTAATCTCTTCGTTTTTTAATAATTTTTCTCGTCTGTTTAATTTATGTTATTAATAAGGATGAAACTGACAAAAATATAAATTACTTAATTTAATATAACGTCATGTTTCTGGCTTAAATTATTTAGTTCTAATTTTAATTGTCTGCTTTGGTAATAATAATAACTCTTCCTTTTTGTGTCATGGCTGATGGTTGCGTATCTGTGTAAAGTCTAAATTTGTGATAAACTCGTTATCCTCTTGACAGGTTTTTAATTGGTCGATTTAGTGACGTAACGCCTATATTTCTCCAACCTTTACATACGTCTGAGGCTCAGGCTTATCTACAACTTTTAACAAAATAACATTTTCCAGGGATTTATTTTGGAATGATCGAGACCGATTACAGTTCCGGTACAATTTTTTTCATCCCGTTCCTTTAAAAAGTAGCTTGTGCACACAGAATTATAAGTTGATGTAAAATAACAATAATAGTTATGTGTTTTTATCTCATGATAGAAGGACAATAAATTTTACTATTAAGTTTATAAATATATTTCATAACATTTCATATTCCCCTAGACATTTAAGATGGGGTATTTAATATCTATTCACAATTAAATTAAATAAATTAACAATCAGATACATACAACATCTTTGTTTCCTTGAATCTACGTTCCGTCATCATATTTGGGACTTCCTCAAGTAAAGTTACAACAAAAATTATATAATCCTTCTTGGACTCCCTAGAATATCAAGAAGACATTATTAAGTTTTGTAAGGACAAAAATATTTTTGATTTAATTTAAATGTATTGTATTTTGTGTTATTAAATTTAATAATTAAATGTAAGGAAGATAAATAATTAATTAGTGGTTAGCGAACAGAAAAATGGACATAACTAGTACCTTATTTTGTAAATTAATAATTGTAAATAACATGTAAACAAATAATTGCAGGCAGTCGATGTGAACTTTATAAATAATTTTTACAATAAAACTTTTACAATAAAAATTATTGAAGTAAAATAATTTTAATAATAATATCAAATAGTAATACAGTATACACATTTTTAATTTTTATGAGAAAAGATGCCAAATATTTAAATTTCCAAAATTGACTTTACTTTTAAAAATTTCCATTCGTCCTTAAATTTGAAAATTGTAAATTTTATTAATTTTTAATACTATTAATATTCTTATATTTGAAAAATTTTCAATACAAAACGTTTTGTATGATTTTTATAGCAACTTTACCTGAGGAAATCACAAATATGGTGACGAAATTTAAATTCAACTAAATCTAAATCTGAATGCTAATTTATTCCATTTAAATATTGGAAAAACAGACGTTAACTGATTTACAATCAATTCATATTTTTTTTACATAAATGGATTCTAAAAAAATGTCATAGTATTTCAATGCGTTTAACAAAAATATATTAGACAAAATGAAAGAAGCAGTGTCAAGCAGAACTGTAATGATTCTTTAAAAATTTTGTGGACGAATTTATTACATTAGTTTCATTATAAAAAGTAACATAAACAGATTTATCGATATAACAATTTTGGAACGCTGAAGGATTTAAATGAACGTCTTCATAAAGCCTTACATTCATTTTTGGTAAGAAAAAAATACCGACGCTTTGAAATCCCACGATGAAAAATAAAAAAATTCTGAACTTTAATTTTTGGAATTGAAAAAAAGTAATCAAGTGAGTATAAAATATTAATTGGATGTGGAAGACGGCGTTTTTAGTAGATAATTAAAAATGTTAATTTTATTGAATGCTATTATATGAATACTGAAGTGGATGTTTTAAAAATTACACTCTTACGGAAGTAGCTTTCAATGCTTTTATAAAAGTCTTTAATTATTAGTTGTGCGATTTTCTCACTGACGTCGAGAAAATTAGAATTATAAGCATTATTTAATCTTAAATATCACCTAAGTTATTTGTAGAAAAAAGTATGTATCTCCAAACAATGTTTTGTAGACGCCCATGATGATGGCGGTTTTTTTAGCAAATATTTTTGGTATTTATATTATGTTGTTTCCCCTTTATTGCTGTATCGCAAACACCAAACAGGGACTACTACATGTTTGAACAAATACCACTCGAAGAACGACTCAAATTTCCCACGTCCGCGCAAAGTCCACAAAATGTCGGCCGTGTTCACCGCCGGAAGCTCTCCTTTCTTTCTGTCTAGAGAAAAGTAAATGTTAACCTCGCAAACATGGGTCAGTGAGGCCATTCATGAAGAAAACAAAAAAACATGAAACAAAAAAGCAAAGGAACACTAACTACTGTTTACTGTTTCCATAGCGTGAAATAACACTTCATCTATTTTTTTAAATTATCATACAAGATAAAACTTGAAGAGGAAACTTAACAGACTTATAATTACGTATGAAGAATAATTAAATTTATTTTATAATTTCAGACAGTAAGCATTTTTAATTATATATTATCATGCAGCAATTATAAAGGAGTAAAAATCATACTGGGATGGAATTTATTACATGAGCTCAAATGAACTACCACTTCTTCAATGTCGTATATTTTTTATTCACAAACCTAATATTGTACTCAAAGAACGATACTGTGACCGACTAGCCACGACAGTAAAGTAAAGAAACGTTATAAATATAAATTGTAGTACCGTATTGATGTTAAAAATTATTGATGGGAAAATTTATTCCACAGAATGAAAAAAATTGTAATAGAAAAAAAACATATATTTTATTTAAATTATTAGTGTCATTTTAATGTCCAAATAATTGGATTTGTTGTGTTACGTTCTACATGTAGTATTCTAACATTTTAGCAATAAAATTATGCTTATTTAAATAACGTGTTTGGACACGAGTCAATAATTTTCAACTAATAATTTCAATTTATTTATGTGTTTATAGATTTAAATTTTAAATGGGCGTTTTGTTTGGTTCAATCAAAATAGTTAATATTGTGTATAACGGAACATTGATTTTATCTTGAATGATTTGACTAATTTTAAATAATTAGAGCATTTAAAAATAACTATAATACTATAATTATCAATTAAGTTAATAATAATTTTATACTGTATGCTTTAAAAAAAGAGAGAAAAAATAAAATGAATTTATAACTATGCTTCTTTAGGGGTAAATTATTAATTTCGTATTTAATTTTAATCAATGTAATTTTGATATAGTAGTAGTCAACAAAATATAAGTAATAAGTTAATAAGTCAAAGATTATTTCTGACCTATTAGGTTGTTGAATTGAATCATTTTCAATGAATTAAGAATAATGTAATATTAATAAATAATTAGAATTATAAATATCATTCTTAAAATACCGCCCTCCCCGAAAGAATTAACTGATTGGTCAGTAAAAGACTAATACAGAATTTATCATATATTAACAGTTACGTGAAAAGTTTGAATGCGTAGAGGAAAAATTTAATAAGCGAATTTCGTGTAAGCTAATAATTAAATATCAAAACGCCAGGAATAAAATTATTCGTTAAACGTCGATTTAATTTTAATTCACAGTTAAGATATAAATGAGGAAAGTCTAGTTTATATTATATCGGTCACTAGACAGCGATACTGACTTAGAACTTAGAAAGAAGACGGTAAAGTGGAAAGTTGTGCAAGGAATCTTATTAAAGGACATTTTATGTGATAAGGTATAATATTGGATTATATGGGAGAAACAGTTACAATGACTATCTCATTACGAAACCACCGCATCATTTAGATAAAAGGATACCTTTATAGACTAACGTTAAGAGACTTGATGGTGCGACTGTCCTAAATGCCGAGCAAAATGTCTCGGAGAAATAGTTAATTATATGACTCTGCAAGAGGAGAATACAGACTTTCCAACACACGCCCTCCTCCGCGATTGCCGTGTAAAAATGGTATTGGGTGCCATTACATTCCAACGTACAAAAGAATTAGAAACGAATGGTAATGCAGTATTGTCACCTCGTTTCGTTCCACTTGATAGTTACGGGTAGACAATGAAATAGTCTCGGAATACGAGGCTATTAAAAGCTACGATGAATGCAAGTAGAACACTATCTAACAAAGAAACAATGTCGAACGGCATTATACCCTCATTCTAGGTACTTGGGTACGTTCTTAACCTGGTCACAGTCTCAAAGTTTTAATACAGGTAGCGCTGAGCATAACACAATTACAGATATTATAAATGCACTTCTAGAATTCCTGCACAATCAACATTAATTAATTATTATTTGATATATTTCTTGTCAAAATGACATTGATAACAGCTATTATTTATTTTCATTTAAGTGATTAAATGTTATTTCAAAATAAACATACGACACTTCAGCGTTTTGTCCCAAAATTATTTGGCAGGATAATTCCAACAATTAACCGAGGCACCATGAAGGCGACTAATGTTCCATCGACTTATATATTAAAGATTGGAAAATATCAAAGATACCACATATTTCCCGCCAGAGGTAATTTTTTAAATAAAAATTAATTTAATCTCAATCATCTCTGGTTTCTAATTGAGATAAATATCTATTAATACACTATGTTTCCATGGTGCATTCTGCAATCATCGTCAGTGAATAGTTGTGTTGAAATGAACAAATATTTACTGAAAATATTTCAAGTAATTATTAGTCACGATGTTCAATTGTTGATGTGTGAAATGGAATGTATATGTTAAATTTAAAATTAACTGACGCTGATTACCTTACTACGAAGGTAGAGCACGAAATGGAAACGTTGGGTAGTAATAAGTATTTAATCACGTTTACCTCGAGAATGTTTTATTCAAAAGTTTTTATATTTAAATTCTATTCTAATTGTGTAACACAAAAGACGCCTGTGGGAGTTTTCCCTCCCAAATTAACTGCGGGGCTCACCTTTGGGGATTTCTCGTACTCCCTCTAGTTTTTCCACGGTTCTCACGTGTCAAGGTACAATAATATATTTTAGGAGGTGTATGTACTGGGGTCGGAGACCTTGGGCATATGGTAAGAGTTGTTCGCTGGTCCCATTGGATTAGCTGCCTCGTGAAACTGGTGAAGACACGGAGAAGGAAATACTGCGACCGCACAGCCAACTCCTCTCCCGTCATTCGGAAGGGCATGAGAACAGTTCACAAAAGCCCAACCTAACTGATGCAGGTTTTCTAGTGTTTTCCCTGCATCACTTTTAGGATCCATAAACTATAGCCCGCGGGCCCTAGTCAACCCTTAGCTACATTGTTATACCTTCCACATCCCTAATTTTCAATATGCTATTAAAGGGGAGTTGCCTGTTTCAAGATCAACCTCATGTAACTTGTTTCCGGAAAAAACTGCATAACCCAGTTATAATATTTATATGAATAAAATATATTCTGGATTAATCAACCCGGTCAAGTTAACATTTGAACATAACGTTTCGGCGAAATTTATATCCGCCGTTATCAGGTGCATGGTGCAAACTGTCGAGACGATTCACCCCTGATGAAGGTGGTTATGAATTTCGCCGAAACGTTGTGTTCAAACGCTGATTTCACCAGGTTGTTTTCTTGACAATTTAATTATTACAAAATAAATTGCCAGTAAATCAGAAAAAAACACAACACATCACTTATTTTGAGACTTCTTCAACTAATGCGAAATTATATTACATTATTAATTGTAATATGTTATGAATAGAACGTTTTATGACTTACTGTCTATTGCTTTTCTTTTGCAACATTATTTCTTCTTGTTATTTAATTACAAAATTCAGTCCTCTATGAGTTCGTGGAGTTTTGCTGCAGAATTATTATTCTTTGGAACATGCCTGACAAGAATAATACGAGTAATGAACACTGACCTTTGGTAAATATAAAAAAAGATTGTTATGACCGTTTGCAGATGACACGCAATGAGGGTGCGTGCATCAATTACAGTGGTATTTGTACGCTAATTATTCGACTGTAAGGTATCTTTAAGTGAGGACCACTGAGGAGTGGTCAAGAGTGCCGTACGTCGCCTTGTCAAGTTTAGAACAACAAAGCCCAGACTCTTATTGTCGTGAGGCGAGGCGAGGTTGCTATGGCAACGGCGTGGGCGACACGAGCGCGAGATAAGTCAGTGTTCGGGAGGGCGTTGTGTTGTGTGTGTGTCGCGGTCGGCGCGAAATAAAACACAATGGGACTCCCTAAATTGCTTTGACCCCCTTGTGGTTCGCAGACATGTTGGTTTATCGCGCGTGTTTCCGCGACGGCAGCATAAATCGCCAGGCCAGGCCAGGCCAGTACTGGAACTGGATCCAGCAGCAGCAGCAGCAGCCGTGAAGAGGGAGAAGAAGAGAGGCGAGGAGAGGAGAGCAGGAGGTCGAGGACTTGTTGGCGCAGTGGCACGGAGGCTACCTGATCTGCTTCCCTATGTCTCTATCTCGCCGTGTCCTGTCAACCATCGTATCAGCTAACTTCATACATTAACACTTGTTCTGCCCGGCCGTTCCTTACTGCTTAGCTTTGCAACTATTTTTATACACTTCTTCGGAAACTTGAAACTGACATCGTAATCTAACAAAATATATACTGTATGCTTACCGAAAGAGTTACACGTTCATAAAAAAATAACAACAAAATTATTTTCCCCAGATTGACAATGACATTCGTATTCATAAGAGTGACAATGATATCAAAAATTATAAAATAAAGTTGATTAAAGACAATGAATATGAAGACCTGGATCAACTGAATTGTGTAGCTGATTCACTGTCTTGAATTATTCATCGTAAAATCTGATATGGAAAAAAAATAGGTTTAAAAAACTTGGACAATACATTCATCCGTATCACTATTTTGAAAGATTTGCAATTATAAATAGATTCATTCTCTGTTAGTCCCCTTATGATCAAATAGGATTTCTCACAGGTTTACCGATCGTAACAATACAAACCCTACGCTTTGCGGATGATACTGTAGTATTAGGGGAGTCAGAAGAAGACTTGGAAACCATGAAGAGTGCAACAAGATGATTAATAGAGGGAAAACCAAGGTAATGGACTTCAGTAAGGAAAACAGTGAAATAAAAAGGGCGTTAGATTGTGAAGGGATATTTTGAAGCAAGTCAAGGAATTCTGCTACTTGTGTAGCATAAAACTAGGTGGAAATGTAATATATAGAGTAGGATAGCACAGGCAAGGAAGGCTTTCGCGAAAAAGAGAAATTTACTAACGGGTAATATAAGTGTTAATATTAGAAAATTATGCCTAAAAATGTTCGTATGGAGTGTGGCGTTAAATGGGTGCGAAACGTGGACGGTAATAGAAGCCTTTGAAATGTGGTGCTGAAAATCAGATGGGTGGATAGAATCACTAACGAAGACGTTCTAAGCAGAATAGGAGAAGAGCGAATAGTATGGAGGACGTTGACCAAGAGAAAAGATAGATGAAAATGCCACGTTTTAAGACATAAGAGTCTTGTAAAATTAGTATTAGGGAAGTGTTGTATGGGGTAAGAACAGAAGAGAGAGGCCGTGCGCGAAGCAGATTAGGGAGGATATGGTAGGTAAGCGGAAATGAAAAGGCTTGCGCAAGATAGTTTAGCATGGAGGGTTGCATCAGACCAGTCTTAGAACTGAATATCACAACAACAACCATACAAACATTCTAGTTTTGCAATATATTACACGAATATAATAATAATGAAGTTAATTTAAATAAATATCGACCTAGTTATTTGGAATGTATATTGAATTTGTGACTTAAATTATCTCCGTTAACGATGGCGTGGTTTGCAAATTGTGGTAAATTTTGTGGAGCGAGACCGACGGACCTAGAGGAGGGACAGCAAAAAAACGGCCAACTGCAGGGGTGCGGAGGTCAAACAGCAGGTGTTTTGTTTTCCAAGAACGCTGGAATGCATGACGCTAACAAGGGAGAGAGATGGTGGTCAATTTGGTGGCATAGAGGGTATCTTCCTCATTACGTAATTTTACGCGTGTGGTTACCCGCGGAAGAGATTGGTTAAAGTGTTCCACAGTTGTAGGAGGGTGAAGAATAGAGATTATCGTTGCAGAGGTGCTGAGAGGTTGAAATATTGTAGAAGAGTTTCTGTAGACAATTAGAGTTGGTAGTAGACTAAGATTAAAGAGGAAAATCCAGAGTGAGGATCTAAGACTATGATTGGCATGATCAGCCATCGTTCAGCGTTCTTGTGTGCAGCCGTCGTCAAAACCATCCATCTGACTACCAAAGAATATATACCAGCCGCCAGTCTGTGTCTACTACACAAGCCAAGGTAAACGATAAGTAACTATATGTTTTGAACGCTGGAATAAAGAGCAATACCAGGGGCTGCCGATTCTCGTGTCAGATTGCTTATGCCCCTGGTCGAAGAAGCTCCATAGTATTCTTTCCTCATATGTGGCAGATAAATTGACATAGGTCAGTCCATAAAGTTTGCATCCCGGGGATACCGATATTGTGGGGATTCAGTCAGGACTCCTCCTCTTTATGTGTTTTGTATTTAACCTCGTGCTCATCCCTTTCTGACCCGACGTGCCTCGCGGTGTTTTCTCGCCCGCCATGAAATGACTTGGCATTGACTCCAGCAAGGAACGCCGAAGTATAACCATGATAACGTGAAGTAATAAGAGATATAAACCATTCTGTTCATAGGTGTTGCGCCTTGATTAGGGAAAGAAGTGGACGACCGGCTTTAACCCTGGTACTAAACAGGGTAAGAGACTTGTGCTGATGTTCTTACAGCCACGTCTGGGCTTCGGAACTCCGAGAACCTGATTACTACTGTCATCCGGTTGGGAAAAGGACCTGGACTATAAAGAGGAAAAAATTGCTTCGTCTTGTGATGTACTTTTATCTGAGCACCGATTCTAAGAGAAGTTTGAAAGAAAAGAAGAAGCAATCCTAACAAAAAGTTCCGTTACAGTATATAATTTAAAAAATGATATCACTTTAAATTTTTAATAGGTCATTGTTAAATAAATTATTTCATTGGCACAAAGAAATAAAATTCCTGTTTTTTTATTAAAATATACTTCGTTAATAAATGTTTGAAGAGTTACAGCACAGCCCAATAATTACAGCGATTGATATTCACAAAACATTGATCACATCAGGAAACAATACTGTAAATATGTATTACCGCAAAATTAAATCATTATCTTCTGTCAAGAGCTACCAAGCTGTAGGTAGCGTCATGCATTTTTTGCTAAAACCAGTGAACATATGTAAGAAAATAAAACTAGATAGGAAAAACTTACACTGATCAATACGGACAAACATGGACTCCATTATCTATTTATGGTGAAATATGCTTACAAACACTGACGCAATCATATAGTTACAATCAGTTTAGCAAATTTTTACGTGAAAAACGTCATCCACACAATTAAGAGATGATAATTACAGGGGTGTGGTAGAAATATTCAAGCCTCTGGCTGAAAATTCCGTTAGTAATGTAATAATCGTTTGCAGAAACTATCGTTACGCCGCCTTCGTACAATCCCCCCTTTTCTCCTTCTGCGCATCTGTTATTATTTCTCAGAATATATAGGTCACTGCCGATATTTCTCACCCATACCATGTAGTCAGAGGGTAATAATAGTTGGCTTGGTGTTGATGATAAAAGTCAAACAAACTGGTACATCTATTTTCACCACATTAATCTCAGTTACGGTAACGCGATGGTTAAAAATATCCGTGTTTATAGAGAGAAAGAGAATAAGTACTGACGTTTCTGAAATAGCTAATGAAGGTGATTACTTATATGTAGATGACGTGGGTAGTAAATTGCTGGACTGTTTGCAAGATGCAATCTACACAATGAACTAAGAGATGAGCTGATATGGAGAAGACAAGAAGACGAATGATTCGTCTTTGTCACGAAATGGCTGCGGATGTCACACGTTGTCAGCCAAGTGAATCTCTAATGGAAACGTATGCTGTTATTTAATATAAATTGGAATCCTTAAGACAGTCCAAATATACACCAACGTCGAGCGATTTGGCAACGCCATATGCCTCCAGCAAATTCAATCATTCGTTTAATTTGTCGCTTTCCATTCATACTCCATAAAATCTATAAAATTTTACAACGTCGTTTACAGGAAACGCTAACAACACTACACCAGTCCCTGTAAAATAACTGTCGTCTTCGGAAACTCCCCTGACTTTGTTACTATCGTAAAACAATATAGCTACTATCTTTAATTTTAAGTGATCTTCCTTTAAAGTTCCGATCAACTTGGGTTATCTGGTTACAGACGTTCGTTTCGAGTTACTGTTACTACTGTATCATAGACTTCAATATAACTCCAAGTGGCGATATGCTCTGGCAGGAGATCGCTCCAATTTGTGACCCAAACGATTATTTCGATTTCAAGGACTCGTTCAACAGCTTTTCAGCTACTTGACCACGGACAACATTTTCTCGTAATGAATGCATCAACTTCTACATACCACATCGCCAACATTTTCAATCACCTTGAGCCTCATGACAAAGTTAATTAAATAATCTCTTATTTATGAGAAAAAATGGGGAACTAGAAGAATGGAAGCAGTTTAAAATCGGTATGATGACTGTACTGGAAAATATCGTATAAAATTATCAATTAAAGTTAAATAAATAAAAGAAAACCACTTCAAATTGTCAATTCTGTATTTTCAATTTCAGGAGCTTTCTGTCATGGCCATTTTCAACTGTAAGATATAAATTTTATACAAACGGAAAGTTATTACTAATAAAATATCAAGCTCCTGAAAATAAAAATACAGTATTTACAACTTAAAGTGGTTTTCTTTCATTTAATTATCATTTGTTAATTTTTTTTAATTGAATTTAATATAAATTAAATTTTTTACGGGTTTTCCAGCCTATAACATTTAATAAACAGAATATGTTGAATTTGGATTTTATTAATTTACTTTTGGTAGATTCTAATAATACAAATATTAATTTTAAACTAAATCTGACTATTTAAAAGTGTAAAATAATTAAATTTGATTAAATAATAGTAAGAACTACTTTATTCACTGAATGAAAATAATAATTACACGTCTGTTACAGATTATAATTTCTGAATTAATTAAATTTTCAGCTTTTTTTAAAAAAATATCTAAATTGAGTATTTAATGTAAAATCTTCTATTTTTTATATATATGACGACGTTCCACTTCGGTCATGCAACTCGCGAATCAATATTTCTATCAAAGGTGTCTAAATAAAGCTGTAGAAATTTTCTCTGCCCAAGAGCTCGGTTATACTTGCTAAAATTAATATGAAAGTAAAATTTAGTAATACTAGGTTTGCCCATTCAAAAGAGTAACGATGGTGTCTAGTGGAGGTAATTATATTTATACTTAACATAATGCATAAAAAAATAAAATGAAAAATAATACAGTTCTGCTACTCAAGTTTTAAAATTTAGAAAACATCGCATGAACCATGCTACCTGGTTATATAACAGTGGAGAGGTATATAAACTAAATAACTATGATTGAAACTTTATATGATTTAATCTTATCTGTTGTCCACAATTTAGTTGTCTTCGCTTCATTTTACTGATATTTTCGTGACTCGTCGCAACATTACGCTCGTTCCACGTAAAAGTTAACACCTTTCAACCTTTAAAGGCCAACCGGACTAGAATTTTAGTTAACTGACACCAACGGCAGTATCCAAATATTTTTAAATATACAGTTCTCTAAGGGACTCTTCAGGCTAATTTGTCCGATCTCGATGAATAATCATTGACAACTACTTCCTTCGTAAATTCTCACACCCGGAACTTCATTAACTGTCTTCGTTCCCTAAGTCTGTAAAATTTTCCCTTGCGGATAAAGTTGGCCAATAAATCACGTCGGTTTACCACGCCCCGAGCGACCCTTTGCTGCTTTCTCCGCCCAAGAGCTAGGTTGTACTTGCTAAAATTAATATGTAAGTAAAATTTAGTAATACTAGTTTTGCCCGTTCAAAAGAGTGATGATGGTGCCTAGTGGAGGTATTAACAGGAAAGAGATGAGTGTTGTCGAGCAGGATGGTGGGACACTTAATAGAGATACAGGCGTCAGGCGCCCCATATAGTTGCCTCATCGTGCCATGTGTGACCCCCAGAGTTTCCTCGATTGCCTCACCTCGTCCTTAAGTTGCTGTGCTGTCCGTCTCTTTTTTTTGAGAGCAGGTCGTGTGGGCGCTTAATAGCTGTGCTCTGGCCTCCTATGATGTCCTCTTCTGTCTGCTGCGCACAATCGAGCAACGGGTCAACCCAGGTAATTATCTCCGTATTTGCTCGCCTCGCCATAGTAGTTGTAATAGTAATAACACCAGCAGCAGCAGAAGGCGACCTACAAAACCGTCCTACAAGAGGTCCACCTTTGTAACTGTACAGCGCCACATACATTGGGTGGGCAGGTTGCCTCTCTCCCTCTCTTCCTCCCATTACCGGCAAAGAAAAAGGAGAAACAGTACAGTCCACCTGTGTGTGCTACTGCGACGCAAATCCTTTCTCATTATTACGGTGTTTTCGCCTTTATTTCTTCCTAAATAACTCTCGTCCCCACATCCGACCTCATTTCCTTCCACCTTTCTTCCCAAAAGTGGAACGGCTTGCTAACAATTAAGTGGCTCATTGACAGGTGATAAAGCAACGTTTCCATTTGGAACAATGGACATGAACTCGCATACACACACAAGAACGAGATTGCAGCGGGCAAGCAGATGGTACGTAGCTAATCTGAGAATGAAAATTGGGTCACCCATATGTGTCCTTCCGTCTACCAGCCCGGGTAAATCATACCACTTTTACAGTAGTGTATAATTTTTGTCATTAAACCACTACTCGTATACTGATTTAATTTTTATCGATAATTTAACGAGAAAAAAGTCGAGCTTTTTAAATAATATTTATTTGTTACAATATCGGATGGTGTAGAAAACTGGAGGGGTGGCCAACCTTTTGCATACGCAGCGCCATTTTTTTTTCAGACGAGTTCAGATACGCCATATAACTCTAGCATACTTTTATGGTTAAGGGTTGGTAAATAGATATAATGATAGAATCTGCTTCGCTCAATGGACGAAAAGGAATTGACGCTGTTAAATTGAATAATATGTGCCAGTTTAATGAAGCACCAATTTAAAAATCTCAAGAATGATGTTCTTGCACGAGAGGGTGAAGGTAACTCTGGACTACAGTTGTTGGCACTGTGTGCGAGATCGGCTTGGAACTTGAAATTGTCTGTTCTCTCTGTTTGCCTGAAGAACTGTTATTAAATTATTCATATATGACTTGTGGACTTTATCAAGGATGCTATGTGCCACTTTTAATCGTCCTAAGCGCCACGTTTGACGCATGCGACAGGGGTTTGGACATAAATCCACATGAATACCTCTGTTGTATTCTTGTTCTCAAAACGCAATTTTTGCACTGCAAATGGAAAATTTTTAAAAATTCTATTGCATAAATTTTTTTATTTAAATTTATCTGATAAATCAATAGTTAAACATAATAGTCAGTCAGACAAAATTTAATAATTTATTAAGGAATTAATAAAAGTAATGTGAGGATATATTCTCAAACATTGATTACCTTCCGTATTATATCGGCCCACAAAATCAAGAGCACGAGATGTTCTTTACATTTGACGTTTCCCAGTAAGCAGCCTCAAAATCTAACTATACACAATTTGCAAAATTGCAAATTTTCAGAGAAACCTTTGTGCAAAGTTATTTTTTCCAAATTAGAAAATTCTAATGTTTAAGCTGATATTCACTACAAACTTTGCTAAAAGAAACATTATCGAACTGTGTAATAACACTGGCTGATCTTTGATCTTGGATCTATTTATTATTTTTCAGATTTTTGTCTCCCTTAGAGGTAGAAAAGTGTTTAGTTCTAGAATTCAAAACCATTTTACAATCTCCATAAAACTTTTTTATAAGTATATACTTAGTAAATAATTTGGAAAAAATCGTCGACTCAAGAATACAAAACTAATTCATCTTCAACTATTAGAAAAATGTCCCCACCAAGCTGAAATTAGTAGAACGTACAAAAATCTTAATGCAGCTCCAGAATTGCACGAAGTACGAACAACATAGAACAAAGGCATTGAAAGAAAAATAAATCCACAAAATAGTGGATGCTCCAAAGTTGCAAAAAAAATATTTTGGGTAAATAGGAGCTTATTATCCAAAAATTTAAAAGTACAACGTACGTTTTAATACGAATATAAATGCAACTGTTCTATTCAGTTATAAAATAAAATTGTTCATTTGTAACTAAAAAGTTGCTTATGACTCAATTTATTGCGGCTATAAATAAAATGGTATACAAAATCCTTATAATGAACATGTATCATTCGACTTCGCAGTCATCAATCTTTAATATATTAACGCGATAATAAAATTGTTTCAAGACAGAGTTAATTGAAACTAATTATACATCGAGGAAAGTAATAGTTTCCTCTTATTATAATTTAATCACACAGTCTTCTCCATTAACTATGTGAATTTAATTATGTTAATAAATTTGCAGAGATATAAGTACAGGCATTCATAAAACAATTATCCTTTTAAAAGTAAATATAATACCTGAATTCTGTTAAAGAAAGAAATATGTTACAACACGTTGTTTCACGTAGTGACGTATTTTACATTATGATTTAGGTTTTCGACATAAAGAATCTATATTTTTACGTTACTAAAAAAGAGTAAATATCAGTGGTATCACGGTTTTAATCAAATACCGAGTGGTTGACTTCTGCGACATTTACGATCCTAACCTTTCTCTTGTTATATGTTGTTATTGTTGCCATTTAACCGCAGAGTGCAAATAAATATGAGATGAAACACAGACGCTGTCGTCAGGTTCCCCAACGAAACGCTGATGATATGTTAATAGAGGAATAGGATAAAGGGAGAGAGAGCAAGGAAGAGAGAAGAAATGGAAAAGAAACGAGGTAAAATATAATAATGATAATATATAATAGTGCGCTCGCTTCCCCACTCAGAAGGACCGGTTCTGTAAACGAGTGCACATATTGTCAAAATAAATCGTGCCGCCACCAGCAGCAGCAACAACAAGAGCTATAGCAGTAACAAAGCAAACATGCGGCTACAAGCAAAGAGAAAAAAGAATGGATGAAGAGGAAAGGGAAGGGGTGTAAGGAGCGAGAAACAGTGAGCGTGTTCGAGGAAGCCAGCCTCCCTCTGTGGTGGTGTAAAGCACAGGACGTTGGTAATTAGGAGTAGGGAGGGCTTCTGCCACTGCAGAGGCGAACAGTAACGAAGTAACGAATACCACGGTGGGACCGTTACATTTCCATAAGCGACTCCAGGCCAGGTAGAGGATATTAATAACAACAATAAGAAGGAAAAGGAAACCTCTCAGAGGCTTCCGGTAGTTCATCGCGCGTTAGAAACTTCGCCCGAATTTAACGCAACGTACCGCAACATTTAACCTGAAGCCAATGATGGATGAATGAGCTTATTGTCAAGGACGTTGAAAGGAGATCAATACCATTTTGCCAAAATCTATATTCTGCGTCTTGAGAGACAAAAAATTAAATTGTATTGGGAACATCAATACACCGTTATTTGTAGGTCCAGAAAATTCAGTCCAAAAAAAGTTTCTACACTGGTGTCTCAGAATCTCGCCAAACAATGTGGTGGTGTGAGAAAGAGATTTGTGGTCGGCGTCGTTTTGAAGGTTCACAGACATTTTTGCTGGCGTTTTAAGGGTTAAGACTTCCATATTTTCTGAAATGGAAACGACGCCAAAAGTTTTGAAAACTGATATCTTTTGTGTTTTCTGGTACAAGTGTGTGTATTTTGGTATTCAGTCCTAAGACTGGTCTGATGCAACCAACCTATCTTGCGTAAGACTTTTCTTTTCATTTCCACATCATCCCTAATCTGCTTAGCGAATTCTATCCTTGGCCTCAGCTCTTCTGTTCTTACCCCACACACTTTTCTCTAATGCTAATTTTACACGACCCTCGTGCTTTAGAACGTGGCCTATTAATCTATCCCTTCTCTTGGTCAACGTCCTCCATATTGCTCGCTCTTCCCCTATTCTGTTTAGAACTTCTCGTTAGTTACTCTATCCACCCATCTGATTTTCAAAATTCGCCTATAGCACCACATTTAAAAAGTTTCTGTTATTTTCCTTTCCGGAGCTCCTATCGTCCATGTTTCGCAGCCATATAACATTTTTAGCAACGATTTCCTAATATTCACATTTATATTACCCGTAAGTAAATTCCTCTTTTTCGCGAAAGCCTTCCTTGCCTGTGCTATCCTACTCTTTATGTCTACTATACTTCTACCATCCCTACTAATTATGCTTCCAAAGTAGCAGAATTCCTTAACTTCCGATAAAATATCCCTTCCCAATCTAACAAACTTTGTTACTCCACTGTTTCCCAAACTACACTTCATTACCTTGGTTTTCCCTCTATTAATCCTCATATTGAACTCTTTCTCCAGGACTCCGTTCAATACTGGTACAAGTATGCTCGTTGATTTGAACCGTATAAAATATCCACCAAACTATTCTATTAAATTCATCATTCACTCTCCTAGTCACGTTTATTAAAATGTAGACTCTGAAATAAGTCGCGGTAGTCTCTATCACCATACGATGGTACTCATGATTGTCTTAATACCCTTAATGTAAAACTTTATTCTTACCTTTAGGGTGATCCAATAAATGGCAACTCTCCTTTAATAGTATAGAAAATGAATTAGAAAAGGGGATGCGGAACGGGGAGGAAGACAGGCAAAACTTACCATGGCAAATAAACTGATATATTAGAAGGAACGATCAAGGAGTGAAAATCTCTCTGTGCACAAAAATAACGTAACAAATGGAGCTTTATTAAATGAAGTTTCATCTCCCGTCACTACGAATTAAATTATCATTTAGAATTTCTGTAAATCAATTTAGGTCAATCAATTTTCTAATGATTAGACAATGTAGCTATTTTTTCCGGCCTCCTGAGATCTTAGAACCCCGGGGTTTAAGATTGCTGGAGAATTGATAAACTGACCACGTATCACTACAAATTCGGAATGTGTCACCGACTCGGTAGGCCCAGGCCCTCAATCGGCTGTAGAGCCGAAGAAGGAGGGGAAGAGGAAGTTAATTTTACTGAGGCAATTTTATACGGACAGAGGGTTATAAATTTAATGTATGATTCTTAATTTTGATACTTTTATATTGCATACTCGTGGGTTTAGGCTTAGTAGTATTCAAAACTCCATAATAATAACTACTTATTAATTTACTGAAAATTTTGAAAACGGAGTTTTTGGAAATTAATTTTGCCCTAATCATCTTCATAAAATTTTATTTTAAAGATTATTATGAAATTAATAAACATATATATATATATACATTGCTTTTAATATTATTGAGTTTGGTTGAAAACCCATGGGGTTGAAATACACAATTAAAACCTTTTTTGAAAACGCTTTCTTCAGATATGAACTTTGATTTTAGTTACTATAAACTTGATTTCAGTAAAATCAAAACTCGAGTTTTGTGATAATAAATATATTAATAGAATATGTTCGTCAACAAATTTATATTCTCACACAATATAAGTTTTTTAAAAATAAAAATTACGTTTGAAAAGTATTCATCATAATCATAGTAGCCTAGAGTATAATATTAGTTACACTGCAAATTTCTAAACAACCCATGAGTCCGGATACGACCACCAGGTGTAAGTCGGTTGAACACCACTTGAACAGGTTTCCTTCTAGTATGAATTTAAAGAGGAGCTCATTTCTACGGTTTTGCCTTGATGAAATTCACGTTTATCTCTTAAACTTAAATCAGCAGCCTTGTAAATTTGGTCACAGACCACGAAACAATTCTTCTGTTCGAATTATATGTTACAACTGAAACTGAAGTTTCCAAGTCAGGATTACTTTGTTTCAGAGCGTACTTGCGACAGACGTTGATCTTGGCTTCAGAGATGATCTTTGTTTTGTTACTATAACTGTAAGCAGTATGGAGGATTGCGGGTAAAACCAGTTGCCGTATCTCACGCAGTCTGCCTACGCGAAGCTTCCTACGGCCACGAAGGTTAATGAGATGACCCCTCTCCTAAACCAACACACTGCCTTAGCTTACCTTACATTACCTTAAGGACTCTATCAGACGAAAGGCGTGAAAGAGCACCGCCCTCCTCCACCTGCTAACTTAGGCGAGCCTTCACACAGATAACAAGACTAATTCTCTCACACATGCGTTAGACAAAGAGAAAGGGAAAGAGAACTTGCTTACGACACAGGACAAGCTCTGAGAACATGTGTTGAGGGAGACTATTCTTCCATTACATCAAGATTTCAATTGATGATATACACCATAGTTAGGTTAAAAAATATGTAACAATAAAATTACAAAATTGTTTCTGAATATAGACGTCAGCTGATTACTTCTCGTTGTTACCTAGATACAAGGCTACTCGTAATTTTTTCTAGGAAACAGCTCATTGGGAAATGCTACCTTTAAATGTCGACAACTAATGGCCAAATTTATTTAAAACTATAAACATCAATTAAAACACACTAAAGCTTTGTTACAAACACTATAAAGTGAACAACTGAAACTAGACCAACAGGAAATTACAATGGCTTTAAATATATTTTTTCTGTAGTCAATTAAATTAATTTAAAAGGACTGGTTCAAATCAATCAATTAATTAGTCTTTTAACAACCCTATTTATTTTTCAGTCCAATTCACATTTCCTCCTCAGTAGCTTTCGACTATATTGTCATTTTCAACTAAAAACAGATACATATTAGCTTAAATTTACATTAAATAAACAGTAAAATAACATAAGATTCACAATTTTCTTTGCCCGTTATCTAATTTAAAGCAGTATTATAATTCTATTTACAACATTGTAGCAATCTTGCTATGTCATACTTGAGACAGTATAGTATATCTGGAGTGTCTCAAGTAGTGTTGTCTTCATTTCTATGCCTGTCACAATTATTTTTATGATGCTTTTTAATCGAATCCGTCATATCTGCTGAGAATATAACAAAAATTATTCTTAATAAAAGAATTATTAAAACCCTGACCACCATTAATTTAAGTACAATTACTTTTCTATTTTTTTTCTTCATTTTAATCGACGAAATGTATTTTACAACAGCATTATTTTAGTGTAGGTTTTTAAAGTTTATGCTTACAATTTGTTACACAAAATTTAATATTTGCTTAAGTTTGATAGAAAAAATAATATGTAAATCCTATGTGTTACTCAAGGAAAATAAGTAGACTTAAATTAATCAAAAATAGTTTGTGTGAAAACTTTGTCCGAGGTAAAGAAAGGCAAGGTGCCTTCCGATCACTAGTAGATAAAGAAATACCGACCTCGAAAATAAAATATGCCAGACAGAATACGTTCACTAAGATTAATATACATAAAATATACAAACTCCCACACACACAAAAGGTTTCAAATCTCCCCTCTCATTCTCATTTTTATCAGGCAATCAGAGTGTCCGTTATCTGAGTCACAGCTGATCAAACTTGGAAGGCAAAATAATGAAGCCATTTCTATTCCAAAAAAAAATTTTTTTCTTGTAATAAAGCTTTCGCAAGAAACCTGCTACAGCCAGCCGCGGTGCTTTTCGTTGATCGGAATCTACAGCATCGCCCATGGGGGAATTTCGGCCCTCTCTCTGCTGCTCTTGATGGCTATCACCATGACTTATGGCACTTGCAAAGATACAGCAGGTACGTTATTCTGCGCTATGTGTATTGTAGCTTTCGGGGGTTGATCTGAATTAGACGACTCGTTTCCCGATTTCAGATACGAAACGAAGTGATTTGAAACACAGAATACCGCATGACTCTAGTATTACCATTGATAGTATCGAGAAACCATTGGGCAGCATTAAGACGTCACAAGTAATTGGCGCACTCAGGGCAGAGAACATAAAGACATATTTAGCGGTTCTGAAAAAAGCTGTAAGGGCTGAAGGAACTGCAATCCTGAGTGTACAGAACGTGATATGAGATTACAATCGGTAGACAGCTCAGTACCACCAAAACATTTCTCAGGAAAAGTAAGGTTCCGAGACTCTGTAATAATGACAAGTTAATAACAAAAATGAACACAGACTTACATCATTATCGGTCCTGCATGCAATGACTCTTAGGTATTATCTATATAATACAGTGTTAGTTTAACAAAAGCATGGAATACGGGTGTTTTTTTAAGTAAAATCTCGTTTTAAAAATAATTTACTCAAAGTACTGAATTGAATATATGCGTTTATAATAGTGGATTAAATCATAAATCTAAAACACTATCCTGACTTTCTCTCAACATAGCCTAAATACTCTCTGACTGCCGTAAAATATGTAATAAATGTTTCATGTTTAGTTATTTTGATGTCAACAGAAGCCATCTTAAAAATTTGTTGTGTCTTGTTGTTTTGAACAAAGCTTCTAGTTTTAAAATTAGCCCTGATATATTCCGCTTTGCGTTTCGCAGACTAAATTAATGTTTGGAATTCTCTACTAAAATGAATACAAGCGGTATGTTTGTCCAGATACTTTCGAGAAATATTTAAAAAATCGATCTCTGTTTCTACTTTGGCAGACCATTTTAAGACTTTTTTTTGGTTAGATTATTTTTGATCGCATCAACAAGTTAAGGAGATGGCTGAAGGAATTCCTGTGTTCAAGCAACTTAATTCTCGATTTGGGTCCCAACTCCAGTTGAACCACGTCATTGTTAGCATACATGTACATATCCAAAATTATTCAGATAATTAAAAACCTAAAGTTGCCTTTATATTTCCTTAAAGCGATGTTTACAAAACATTAAAAAAATGCATATTTGATATGGAACACGAAGTCTCACATGAGTACGCTTTATCATACGCTTACTGCAGAATAATTCTAATTATTAGGTAAAAAAACGGATTCTAAGTCGCGGGATATAAGCTTTACTGTGAAAATATGAGGGAAATTACACATCGAAAGGGAGATAGGGGAGAAAGGTTACACAACCCTGGATCTGTTTCGAAGCCCGACTAAAATAGCTTAATGTCAGATTATAATGACTCAGAATACATGATGCAAAAGACAAAACAGATTTTCATAAGTGTTTGCATTCCTTGAAACTGGTTTGTGGTCAATATAATAGGATAATAAATACAAGAAAGGTACATAAAATAATACAGTTAAACAAGAGAAAAAATTAAAGGAAGTAAATATGTAAGAGAAGTATTTAAGAATAAACGAGAACATATAAATAATTTAAAGCGAGATTTAGTTTCACATTCTTCTAATCTTATTAATTACCTTTCTAGTCAGTTTATTCTAATCCACACTATACCCAGTTTTTGCAAAAAACTTAGTTGTGGTTCTCCGTTTTCTCTCGTCACCTGATAATGTTTTGCCATATTCCTGTCCTTACGTTATTATTTTCAGTTCGTGCTCACCGGAGTGACTCGTCGACTCTCTAAATCTTATATTAAAAATGCTAAAGTAATTCATTGGTGTCTAAACTTGGGAACGTTACTTATTTATTATTTATGAACCGTCTCGTTTAGTCTGGCGCCCGTCGAAGTCACCTTCAACAAATCCCCCTCCTCTTCTCTTCCTCCATTCTCTGTTAAGATCACACACGCAGTCATCAGTCCACCTCCTGTGCATATTGAATTACAACTATTGAAATGAGTTTTGCACCTGTTGAAATATGCATCGTAAGGCGTTTCCCCTCTCTTCTCATCCTTTCTTTCGTGTGTGTGTGCGTGTGTTAAGATATAGTTATGCCCACCTGATGCAAATCAGCCCCAGCTAGTCGTCGTCTCCTCTTCGTATTCATTTATGATGCTGGTGTTGGTGGTTCCAGTTAATCATTTCGCCCGGGACGATCATCAATAAATATGAAGGAACCTCAGTGTCTCACAAAAGAAACTACGAGCTTACATGGGATCCCACTAATTTAACTAGAACTGAAATTTATGGCAACTCGATTTATAATCGCAAGTAAATCAAACGCGTTGATAAAAAGAAGTTAGCTACAGTGTTCAGTGAAAGTTATACCTATCAGTCAGAGAGAAAAAAAAGGTAGGGGTGGAGACCACAACAATAAATATATTACATAGAGAGAAATATGTGTCTGAATGTATACATACATTTAATTGGTCGGCATACCTAAAGGGTAAATGTTACGAACTGGATGTTTTATGATTAATATACTTTAATGAATAGTGATTTATGGACTGGATTTCACAGTTCTATATAGGAAGGATTATTGCATTTGGATATAACTTATCGTGGAAATCTTTGGTTGTTTTTTACTTTTGTATGAGATTATTATTATGGCCGTAACTTCGTTCGCGCGGAAAAAGCTTTCATTTTACCATAAAAACGAAAGTACGGAATCATTTATTTATGATCACTTCACGGAAAACCTTATAATTCGCAGTTGGATTTAAACACGTCTCGCTTTCCCATGTTTACAACAATAGATGGAGTGAAAATGCTCGCCCTCTCTCTCTCTCTTTCTCTCGTGCTGCCAAAATTACGCTTATAATAACTAAAAATGTATTTCAAAGCAATAATTTGTTACAATGAAAATAAATTAAAACGACAGCCTGTCGAGGCTACGTGACACGCACTTGGAAAGCTTCTTATGAGTACACGTATTGTCTCCATCAGAAAAAAATAAGCCAATTGGTTGCAAAGAAGCAATGTCACACTAGGTTTTCACTGTAATTTTCTTTTTCTGCATTTTATAGTATATCCATATTTATTCATTTTTCTTTAAAGAGTTCCGAATTAACTAATTTTTAATAAAGTGAAAACTTGCGTTGATATCTATTACATATATTATTCATTATTCTTTCATAAGGTTTTCCTTTTCTCGAAATAGGTAGCTCTTCCATGCATTAGACCATATTTATTCTTTTACAGATTTAATTTTACTACGTTTACTCGTTTGTCTCTTTTAAACGTATTTTACTGATCTTTTGCCTACTTTTGAGTTAGTATAATATTGATTAAAAATTTACAACTACTTCGTTCATTTCGGAAAGTAATTTTAATGATAATTGGGACATTGTTTTCTGGTTTCATGCGAATATATTTATTCGCATGCCTTGACTAGCTTCCCTCTCATATATGAGGTTTCTCTGAAATGCTGTTGACCTCACCCTAATCAAATGTTTGTTTTTTCCCCATATAGACACACATTTGTCAGTGCACGTAGTCTGAAATTTCAAACAATTCTAGGAAGTGATTTAAATCAGTTGTTAGAACTGAGTATCGCGAAGGGATAAAACTATGCGAAAAAAGGTTTAAAATCTACTAAAATTCATTCCTGGATCGTAAAAGTCTATAGTGCCATTGTAAGACATTATGTAAAATACACTAAATTTTCTTCCCTGGCTGAGTGTAAATAGGTGACCTGAATGTTAATAATTTATTTCACCAGATACAACAGGATATTCGTAAGCCACTGAATAAGTATTTATAAAATGTTTTCAAAGTGCTACAACTGCACGTATTATTTTTGTGATATTGTTTTTCCCAAATTAATTTATATGATTTTTAGCTAAGAAATCGAAGCTATCAGCAAACATAAATGTTCGTAAACTCTGGAAATTCTCAATCATGTACGTTTTTCGTGGGCTTGGGTGGAAGGAACTGAACCATTGAAATGTTTCGTTAAGGCTGCCTACAGTGCACATCCTCGTAATAAAAATATAAAAGTTATTAGCAGATGAAGTCCTGCGATATGGAGATAATCGCCCCTACAATTTTGCCCTCGTTCCTGTCTCGACGATGTCTTTATGCGGTCTAATTACCGCGCCAAAGTTAGGATAACTCCTTTTCCCACGGCGCTTCAGAGCAAAGTGGCCAAGCGCGATTGCGTGATCAGGAGAGAAGAAATATTAGGAGGGAAAAAAGGAGGTATTTATTCCTCTGAACGGTAGCTTAATCGCAGCCCTCGAGGGTAGTCGGAGATTGGGGGGATAAACTCCCTTCTGATTTAGAACGAAATTGCAGAGTGTTTAGTCGAGAAAGCCACAATTGCCTCAATCTATCATCACCGCGGTACCACATCAAATCACAGTATTTAATTATTAAAAAAATCCCTGAACACTAAAATGTTATTTAGAGCTATTTAATACCTCTTTTTCCGTCGGAACCAGTTTTCTTCAATACCGACGTTCCGGATAATTCGCTCGCCTGTTATAGTTATAATTCCTCCTTTCTTATCCAAGTGTTGGTTTTTTTCTGCTATCCTTCTTATTCGCCCCAATTCTTGGGAATTTCCCATCTATTTCCATTGCGCCACAACCGACTTAAGCCACGTTATACATGTCGCAGCCTCAAGGAATTTATCTCAAGCTTTAAAATAAAATCCGTAACAACCTCCACTGTAACTCAATTCACAAGGAGTCCTGGCTAAAATTTCTAGTGAGCCAACAACAAAATCTCGATCTTAATAGTATACGCATATAAATGCAGCCTGAAAATATTGAAAAAAATTTACAAGTCAGTTTGTGGTGTGCGTTTGCATCCATATCTATAAAAAAAGACAATTACCCCGATTACAATGTATATTGAGCTTTTATTACACATTTTGCTATTGTGGTTGTAACATCAGAATATGTTTATTTCGTCTTATCTTACAAAGCATTCGACATTCACATTACAATAACCACTTGCAACAAGTTTTAAATCAATTTGAGAGCAATACAAGACGATTTGATGGGTTCAAGGAGAATTCAGAATCCAGTGTCAATTTTGAAACAGTTAGTTATGCTAAATTTTGGAATTGCGATGATATCTCAAGATAACTTCAAACTGACATTGAACTTATTTATTGTTTTCAGATTTTCCCAGTTCTTACTTCGCTGAGGTCTGATTTAGTAACATTAAATATTTATTAAGGAATTCTGAAAGTCTATTATATATTAGAGAACGTGACGATTGACAATTATGATTAACTATTTTTACATCGAATATAAAATATATACTGCTGAAATTAAATTTAAATTTTGTTAAATTTAACATCCATTATGCTCATACGACAGACGGTAACCAAGTACCACTACTGCCATTAGCTGAAATATTTTGGAAAGGAAGACTGACAAGTCCTGTAAGCCTAAAAAATTTGACACTTGTAAATCATGAGCAAACGACACGTGAACATCCCTTGCGACAATAAGCAGGAAGGAATATGACATGTAAAGGTCCAAGTCAAATAGCCGGAGGATTGAAAATAATGGTAATTCTCTAAACTAAAACGGAAATAATACCCAATGTTATTTCACAGTTGTGTTAAAAGACAACGAAATCAGGATTGAAGAAAGAAAAATATATTTACCTACGTACTGGCCATTATAAATTGTTTTAGAAAATATTCAGGGTGTAATTATTTTTTATATGTTGTTTTCAAAATTATATGTACAAATACTGTCTCAATTTTAGTGGCCGGAATTTTAAAGTATAATTCGTTGTAAAAACTAGAAAGAGTTAATATAAATAAGGAATTTAGGCTACTAGTTAGAGGTGGGTCATAAATATTTTTTTCTATTTTTGCAGAGGACACTAAGATTATGAAGATTTTTTCGAGTGCATCCATTCAAGATGACGTGTAGCGAAGGGTTGCATGATCTGTGTGAATCACGCTGTAGTTGTCAAAGCAACGGTGTCGTCTTCTCGTAATAAGTCCCACCCCTAGTGTTCCACCTTGACCCACCCACAGTGGCCCCGTTGTGTGGTCGCACATTCACTCACAAGGCAGTGCATATTTGCCTGGACGCAATTGACAGCTCTCTGTTTGCTCGACACCCACTCCACACTTAGGAAACTCCGTTTCTCATTCTTCTTTCTGTGAGTGCCCTTTATAAAATCTTCCTAACGGCATGGCTAAATATAATCACGTATAGCGGCTTCATTCAACTCAAATTCAATGAACCTTACAACATGAAGCTGTTGTTCACTCCTACATGTTTACCACTAAATAAATATCGATAAAACGTCCTTGATTAAGAATTCTAAATATATTAATTTTTAGAAACCTGTAGCTCGATACCTACAAATATGATCAGAGGAGGTTCAAGTATTGAAATATAATGCTTTAACACACAAATAAAACAGTCTCCTTGAAAATTAACGGGAATTTTTCTGACGTTGAAATTTACATTAATTTTCAAGGTTTCATTTTAACATGTTAATTTAACAAATTATTGTCCATTAGTAATATTTCTGCCCTCGTCCACTTCTGCAGAAATTTAATTGTAGAAACTAGAGCCCTTGGTTTCCATTTTTATCGGCGCTGTGCTCGCATGACACGTTTGGCCGTCATAGCTTTACAGTCCAATAGAAGTAAGTTCTCAAGCGTAAAGGGGGGATAAATTTGCTCATTAAAAACATTTTTTCCGTTTGTATTATCTTCAAATACATGCTTTAGATCTGGAATTCCTCTACTGGGTCCACGTGAATCCATTCCGAGTCAATGGAAGTTTATGAAGAGAGTAAAATATTTTTCGGACTAATTTGTGGGAAAGTCAATGATTTTTTTCTGTTCTAAAATTTTATTTAATTTTTAAGGAATAAACATAATAGATAACTTAATTATCCAGTACTTTTATTTTGTAATAATTCATAAAATTACAAGTAACAGCCATAAGGATAAATTATTTTATGGTTTGGGGTTATTTCTAGTTAAAATAGAAATGATTTTAATACGTTCTATGTTTTATTCAAATTTCTGTTTTATAATGCGGTTGACATTCACATCTACAATAACCACTTGAAACAAGTTTTAAAACAATTTGAGAGCAATACAAGACGATTTGACGAGTTCAAGGAGAATTCAGAATACAGTGTCAATTTTGAAACAATTAGTTATGCTAAATTTTGGAATTGAAATAATATCTCAAGATAACTTCAAACTGACACTGTACTTATTTATTGTTTTCAGATTTTCCTAGTTCTTACTTCGCTGAGGTCTGATTTAGTAACATTAAATATGTATTAAGGAATTCTGTAAGGCGATTATATATTAGAGAACGAGACGATTTACAATTATTATTAACTAATTTTACATCGAATATAAAAAATATATATAGTACTGAAATAATTAAAAAAATATTATTTTAAGTAATTTTTTAGTAAAGTATATTCTTATACTTGCATTGTTATTTACTGAACTATCCACACAACTACATCTTGAAGCTTTTTGTTACTTATGCTTTATAATTAGTATAAAAATATTCTTACATCTGCCGAGTTGAGAAACGATTGAGAATCTCTAATAAAATAAATAAAGAGGTATTTATTTATCATTATTATTATTGGGTCTCATGTAGCATTGTCTCAGTGTTACGGACGTGCAAGCAGTACAATAAAGTATGAACTTAATGATCGCTGTACTTGAGATGAAAACTTTTAATGTCACACTCAACCTCTCTCAAAGAAATATGTGAATATTCGTATCACCTTTACAATACGTTTCAAATACTTTTTCTTTCAAATATGAATTTTAACGTGTTGTTACGTGATAGAAATTCCGTTAAAAAAATCCCCTGCCCTGTATGGCCTTGAAAATTATTCTCAAATTCTTTCGACTTTTCCATAACGTTAAAGGGAGAATTTTTTCTTTTCCATTTAAACTAATTACCGGCAGTTTGTACAATTGCGGTTCAGGCAGACACCCACAGTAAACAGTTTTCTCGTCTTCTTATTTCTTTCGCGTCATGGAAGTCGCGTTCTTCAGGGGTAGAGGTCATACTGAAGACGTAAGACCGTAAATGTCGCACTTTTTAAAGAACGTTGCACGATTTCTTACGATCGTGTACCGGCTGCTCGTAAATTTCTTCGGAAAGGGAGACAGGTTTCATTCGCCACGATAGGGCTTGCTAATATGCTCACATCTCTGTGGTAGGTCGTTTAGGGGAATAATACAGATACCAACCTCCACGAACATCATTTTATTCAACATTATTGTCCTGAGAAAACTGAAGACGAATCACTATACGGGCTACTAACTGTCCAGAAGTACTTGAGGGGAGATCAAGCGTTAAAAACGTTCGTGGTAAGTGATAGAGCAAAAACAAATCGGTTGTGGTAATTTAACGTATCGTCCCATTCCAATTTTTATTTCTCTTCAACAGCTCCATTCCCTTACTTGAGGATGATAAACGCATTCTAAGGATAAAGTTATAATACGATGAAATAATCATAAGAACTGAATAAGTTATTTGCATGTGAACAGAAGAATGTAAGCTGAAACTTAAGCTTCAAGGAAAAGTACTAACCATCAAAAGCATCTTAGATATCTACTTTTCAAAAGACCTGCAAACCTTTGCACGTTTTCAAATTTAATAATTGTTGGCTTCTGGATGGTACGACTACCTTTTTAATTTTACGGATGGTAGTAGAGATCATGAACGGAAAATAACACTGTCACGTTCGACGTAGAGACAATGCGTTCAGGAACTTCGTATAGTAGAACATTATGCATCAATAACACTGTTACTCTGATTATTCACGATTGCATAATGTGGATTGGAACGTTGTTAATCTATACCAATAAATAAAAGTGAAGTGTCTGTATGTCTGTCTATCTGTCTGTCCGTATGTTTGTCTCGAATTTGCTCCGAAACGGCTCAACGGATTTCAATGAAAATTTGAGAGTTTTAAAATTTAAATGTTAGTGCATATTTAATTTAGATATATTGCAGATATATAATATGAATATAAATAAAAATATTTATTCTACGGGAAAATTTCTTGGAATTGTCGCGGCGTGTAAACCAACTGCGAGTTACAAGTCCTATTACTCGTTCCTATATAATTCATTCCAGTTCCTATATCATTCATCCCAGTTACTATCTATTGTTGCAGCAGGCTGAGAAAAAATTAACTTCTTTGAATCGTCGATACGATGTATACATAAATTGGTTTTATTTCTCGCGTCAGGTAATTTTTAAAATTTATACTTGCTAATATGAAAATAAAAAGGAAATCATCTAGTTTGGTGTCGAAACCGGTGTAATTCTAGTCGCTGAGTTATATTATGACCTTTAATATACAATTTAAATAAAAATTTAACCATTAAGTGTAAAATTTATTTTATCCTATTAGAATACTGAAAATATATTTATTCCTGCTATTGTACCGGGGGTATTTTGGACTCTCTAGAGATACTGGGAGTATATTTTAGATTCATATTGTGACTTTTTCGATGTCGTTTAGTTATTTTTTGACAAAGAATTAAATAATGTACCGGAGTAATATAAATAAATACTCGGGCAACGCCGGGTCCCCACTTAGTCTGTAATATTTAATCGGGTATCCACTTTTGTTTAACTTCAGTCGTATTTTAATCATTGGTCCACGAGATTCCTACTGTTCTATAAATTTATTCTTTACAGGTTTATATTCATTAATTTATTTAATATTTACCTACTTCCTTCTATTGAGCCACTTTCCAATAAATTTTTTTGATAAGTATTTTAATACTAGTTTTTTATTAATTTCAGAACTAAAATTTTCTTTGGCTTATCCTCACTGTTTGTGGCAATCTACTTTTCTTTGTGAAAAATAGTCCAACAACTCACATCATAATTTATTATTTTATATGACCAGTCCTCTTATTCTAAATATGTTAAGTCATTAACGTTTTCAATTGTATTCTTATGCCCATCTGTAGTAATTATCTCTAAATCAACAAAAAATCATGTTACCCCTTTCTTCACTTTTATGAATACGCAAAAAATTTCTCCTAATCAGATCCGAAATAAAAAATTATATTAAATCACAAGCGCAAGTCTCAAATACGTTAGTAACATTCCTTAATACTATTGTAATACTTATTGTTCTAATTTTGAATTACGCAATTTTGCGACTGTTTCACGTGTGGTACATTATCTCCAGATCCCTCCATACTTCATCTACATCCATTGTAAGGCAGAAAACACAACATTTGTATTCAGTATACTCAATTTTTTTTCACTGGTGTTTACATGATGATAACTGAAATATATCATTACCTAACCAATTGCCTGTGTGGCCATTTCACTTTCAATGTAACAGATTACCGCAGAATATATTTTTTCTGGGTTTCGACGAAAGATAAATCTATCGATGAGTCAGAGAATTGTCTTCACTGGCGTTGTCACATACTTTCTCCTGAGGTGACATTTATTGCAACAGAGAAAGGGGGAAGAGGGTAACTGTTGTGAATGGTGGAATGAAGAGGAGTGTAGTAATTTACAGCGTAAAACAGGCGACTTAATTGGCTGGGGCGTGCGATTTGCATATTGTCATTAGGCCATTAGTCGATAAGGATCTCCATTCTCAACACGGTTGACTTTTTGACTCTTCGTAGCTGCACGGACGAGCTTAGTTATCTCCTTGAATCTTCTTCCCACCTCCTCTAAGTAGAAAAGTACTGAAAGAAAGAAAAATCAAAAGACGGAAAACAGGAGGAGAACGAGAATAGTTCCTTACATAATTGTCTGCGAAGAAACATAGCGACCGGTTTAACTACCGAGGGCGTGACAATGCCATTACGACCCAACATTATCCTTTGCTGGTTGTCTGGTCTTGTCTCACACACTACGAGTATATGTGTATAAGAGATATAGAAAGAGAGAAGAAGGGAAGAAGAGAGAGGGGGAATTGGATAATGAATAGAGAAATTGGATTGTTCGAATACTAAGAAGGAATATATATTTTTGTACGGAAATTCTTGGTACAATAGTTTTGTACTAAGTCCAATTTATGATAAATTGAGCATTCCCACTAACTTGGATTAGAATTCAATGCACCTATGATCAATTTACGCAATGTCCGTCTTCACGTACTTCCTAAAATTAGGACGTGAGGATTGTGATTAGTGAATTGGTAGGCTTACGGTATGGAGAAGTGTTGAATCGGGCCTTGGACATCGACTCAGATTAACTCAGTTGGTAGAGCATGCGGCTGGATATCGCAAGGTTCTGGGTTCGATTTCCTGTTCCGGTTTTTCATTCTTGTCTTTCCTCTAAAGATAAATTGAATTGTTATCAAGTTGAAATTTTCAAAAATACACTACCTTTAGTTCCCAATTTAAGACCTTGTCAATATAAGAAAACAAAATTTGTATTGATGATTGTAATGTGTACATAAATACCCGATAAAAAATTAGTTAAACATTATTTTTTTAATATAACTCCATTTAATGAAAATAAAATGTAGTTTTTAAAATTAAAATAATTACCGTTTCTCGATGTATCGGCTTATATTTATCTTTACAGAAAAATATTAATAAATGCCATGAGTGTAGTGTAGGGTTCGTTGAAATTTAAGAAGGTGATTAATATACATGAAAGAACATTAGATGAGATCCTTTTAGAAACGGCTACATTAAAGAGCGTCTTGATTAACAAGCACAAAGGTAAAAATAGTAAACGAAATCTTAAATGAGCCCATGGAACTCTGAAGGATTAAATTCAACAAATATAATGGCCATTAAAGGGTCTAATATTGGCAATGAAACTAATACAATTTATATTTGTTTCACCTCAATTTGCGATTGCGTCAGATGAGGTTACGTCTTACTGATTAATATTATATTAAAATTACATGAATCCATTATCAGCATGGTGTAAAAAATTCTAGGAAATTTTATTGTATATGCTTGCAATAATTTGACTTATTAACCTCAAATATACATATATAAATATATAAATCCATATTTCCCTTGGCCACGACATAACTTGACAACGACTTTATGAATATTATTCATGTTTTTTTATAAATTAATAATACTTTGCACAAGGTTCTTACGAAAAGAAATATTAAGTAAATTGCACAGAAAATTGGAAAATTTCAGAAAACTTAACTACGAGAAGGTTACTGTACACCCGCGCGTTTGAATCTCCAATGGAATGCAGGTTGCCTATACTCTTTATGTGTTATGCTCCGAAACGGCTCAAATGATTTCAATGAAATTTTTGGGATTGATACTGTAATTTTATATTTTCATTTCTATATCTTGCAGAGTTCAGAAAAAGTTAATGTAAATATTCATAAATCCATTTAATTGCCGAAAAAGGAGGCGTAAAAATCAACTGCGAGTTAAAACTCCTATCAGCCGTTCCTATACCATTTATCCCACTTACTGTATTAATATTATCCACATGAAAGAGAGGGGTGGTGGGGCGAGAAACCTTAAGCGGTAGTTTTAGCGTCATTTTTATGTTCCATCTCTTGTCAGCGTGGTGCTTCACGCTTCCTGATTGGCTCTCAGCCTAAGGTGGTATTGCTCCTCCACCTTCTCTTGTAAAATCGGCCCAGTGCGCCATCGAAACGTCGTAGCGTAAACTTTCTCTGACCCGGGTGGGAATCCAACAAGCATATACACATTGCCTTAATTATCAATTATAAAATATTTTGTCATTATCTGAGCCTTATATTTATTGTGGTATTATATGTCAAATAAAATTTATATTCTCTGATGAACGGAAATAAATACCACTGTAACTGATCTTTCACGTTCTTCTTCATCGAGTCTGTGCGGTTGCTTGCTCCTCTACATACTGTCGAAGGATATCGTATAAAAGATTAGATCTGACTGATTTTCCTCTCCCTTTCCCTATATCCGATCTCTTGGAAGGTCATCGCTGCTTTACTGAGCTAATAATATTATTATAAGGATCAGGGACTCCGCTACATTACACAAGTCGTCCTTAATACGAGGAGATTGGAAATTGGCCTATAATATTGGCTTGTTTAATAATGTGACACTTGATTTACGTATTTCTGATCGAGAGAGAGACAGAGCGAGAGGTATGAATGCAATGTAATAATTGGTAGAAGCGGTCACGACTTCGATTTCCTGTGGCTACGTTACGATCAGGCAGGACAGTTGGAATTATCCTCACTCGCTGAAGGGACAAAGTCATTTGTTCAGCGAAGGACGATGTAATTTCAATTAGGATAACCAGAGCCTTCGGTACTACGGGCAACAGATCCTTGTAAACCCACTCAAGAGAAATACTAAATCTAATTTATTCGAGTTTTCAAAAATATTTTTCAATTACGAAAATAGAAGTATTGAGGATTGACTTGCCCATTAATCATGGGCCACGATTTCCTGGGATTCATAGTTTTAACAAGCAAAATCCGAAGTCATATCAACAAATGTATAACTCATACTGAAATCCAGGTTACTGAAAATTTCAATTAATGAAACTCAAAAAAAAAGTCGTTGGTTTATGCCTTATTTATTTGATAAAATCATTTGTATAAGGGAAGAATTTGTTTCATTTTATTCCGCAACAACTGTAAACTGATCAGTTGAGAAAGCATTAAGCCGCTGTTATCATATACGAATGTAAAAAAACTATTGGGTTGAAATATTTAAAACGTAAAGAGCTTATAAAACATATCCAACAATCGTTGAAAAACTTCCAAGGAGAATATAAACATATATATGCTATTTGCATTACCTTCCGACAAGATTAGTAACTGCGTATGTACTAATAAAAAATTAACATAGCGCTGAGTTAAATGTTTGCAATGCCCAGTAGGTGGACCCACTTTCCAAAATGGGATTGGCACTTAACGGCTTCAAAGCTGTGAAATTCTTGCACTGCATACGAAAATTTCCATTTTTTCTTATTTACATACTCCGTTAGAATTTAAATATCTTCCACATAGGATGCTACTCCACTTATTTAGAATTTTTTACAGCCACGAAGTTTCTGGGGCGTGTTAATTAAACTTATTACACAAGAATAATACAAAAAATGTTTTAAATTAGAAATAATTTTGACTCATAATGAATAGTATTTGTTTGATACCAGTGAATTTTAGCAAAGGAAAACTAAAGCAATATGATGAACAGCAGTGAATAGGAAGTTTAAAATTTATAAATTAACTGGGTAAAATAAATCTGAATTTAAAAATGGTGAATTTCAAAGGTTAACTCGGCTTTGTTGTAGGTAATAGAGCCGTTTTCATTGCTCATCTTTAATAAATGTCTAAAAATATATACTTCCTAAAGCAAATTCTAAGAACGCTTCACTGTTGTCACAGGCGGAATATGATAAAAAATATCCAGGCTTAAGATCTTAGGTGCTCAGACAGATGAAGAATGTTTTGAATAACTTGATTTCCCCAACAGATTTGGAAAAGCACCATGAGTGACTCTGTGTTATATATACTAACTGGAATTCAAGTGGAGTATCTGGAAAACCGTGGTAAGAAAGAACGAAACATAGAGATTATTGGATATCAGTGGAGCTTGGCAGTGAAATGCATGAGGCTGATGGTTAGTCAGTGAGACGGGGAAATTAGAGTATTCGGGTAATATATATATATATATATATATATATAATAGCACGCATGGGCTGTTAACAAACGAGATCCAATATTCGTTGCTAATTGAAATAGCTCTTGTCCGAATACTCTAATTTTCCCGTCTCACTGACTAACCATCAGCCACATGCATATATATATAAAGTCCACTACAATAGAGTGAAGACAAACCAAACCTGGGGCAGACAGTGATGAAGCTCGGGATTCAAAGAAACAGAATCCTTTAATTACTTACTGAGTAAGAAGTTTCTGAATATTGTGAGACCCAGATCACTTGTTGACAATGGAATCTAAAAAAATTATATTATCAATAAATAAGAAAGAAAATCGTAGAATGTGAACATTAAAATATAAATGATTGCAAATTACATAAATTAATTAATTTACAATATTACTAAAGGTAATAAATGAAAATACGGCGAAATGTATCAGCATACAATTTTAATTCATCTAAACACCACGTTTCATACAACTTTGTGAATTTCTTCAAGTAAATTTTTAAATGGATAAACTATTTACATTGCATGGTGAACTATCTCATGAAGAAGTCCACAAAGTTGTATTAAACGTTGTGTTTATCTTAATTAAATGTTAATTAAAGTGGTTTGCTGACATATTTGCCCGTTTTTCATTTTTTAGTTTACTTAATGTCAGAAAAATGATTTTTAAACAAAATTCAACTACTTATTTCGCACTGAATGAAATTTAGTTGAATTATGGTATTTTGGTTTACGTAATAACTTTACTTTCTACATGTGTCTAATATTAGAAGCATCCACATAGTCGGCTCCATACTTCAATTAATTTCCTACACTCCCCTCCTTTCCAAGAAAAAAAGTTAGGACTACCAAATTCTCTTTCAAATATAACATTTTTTCTTCTCAAATGGGAAAAATAAATCAGAAATTAGGATTAAAATATGTTTAATGATTATTTGCCAAACAAGAAACTTGCCCTATGCAGGTTTTCTCGATTCGAGCGTTAGTCAATCGAGATAATATCACATCGATTGTCTGTACTACAATATCTGGCAGAGTCTTTTATTAATTTTCAATTTCACATCAGTGGTACAAAATAAATATTTTTAATGTTTTAGTTGGAGAATTCTTTCAGGAACCATAATCTATTTTTGGTTTTTCTTTGTAATTCAGTGTTAATAAAACCAAGACAGTTTGAATTGTAACTTCAATTATATTACACTTAATTTGACAACTACAATCGTGAAATTTGAATTATTCGCTGTGATAGCAAAGAGGAAGCAGCTCATACCCAAAAAGGTGTCCAGCAAGGATGCTGCATGCACCGAAGGTGATATGAGAAAATTCATGGTGATAATGTGGACATGTTGTGGTTTACTGTTAACGTAGCAATAATTTCAGAAAGTCAATCTGGCATGAAGATCAATTTAAGCAGAACGGACAGAATAATGGAGCAGAAATTCAATTTGCGAGTAAACATAAATAAAACAAATATCCTGGTCTGCGGTGGAAAGAAGTAAAGGAACAAACTACTGGAAGAGGAGTCCGAGATTCTTTTTCTGGGAAGCAAAATAACGAGCGATGGAAGAAGATGCAGGAAAATAATTAACAGATTTTCAAGGCTAAGATTGCATGAGTATTAAGAAGAGCTTACTGAAATGGAAATGAGGGAAACATTTTGAGTACTGCAGCATATCTTGGACAATAGGAGAAAGGGGAAATAAGAGATTATTATTAATAGAATTTAGAAAAACAGATGGGGAGAAAAAAAAGTGTTCAGAATAATTGAAGATACTTGATAAAGACGAGCCTAGTTGATAGACCATATCCTCAGATCTAATAGACTGTTGAAGAAGATAATTGTGGCAGTTTGATAGATTTTACGTTGCCACAAAAGAATTAAACAACGATGTTAGAGAAGTCAAGGAATAAATATTTGACGTTTAAACTCACAACATACTTCTGGAAATGAAGAGTCACAGTAGTGATACGGAGAATTGAAGAGGAAGATCATTTGAAAGTTATGAATTAATGAAAATATGGAGCTGTGGATATAATTAAAATAAAAGAACTGTCGGTTTATGAACATAGTAGAATCCTATACATTCAATTGAGTTGAAATATCGTCCGTTTTTGGTTCTGTGTTGTAACGTTTCTGAAAGAAGACGATGGCAATGTAATCCCTAGGTAACTCTTAGATGTTTAGGAACATTTTATGAATACCCTACATTCTTCAATTAATTTCTAAAAAAATTGAAATAATGAACCATGGTTTCTTTACCAAAAGAGTGTTTATCTTCAAAGAAATTTAAAAAGTGCGACAATCTCGGTTGACCTTGATCTGAAGGTACAAATTATAAACATGGAGTCTGTGTTGAGAGGCTATTTCTGGAGATGGCGGGGGTCACAGAGTTCGTGTGGCACATGGATCGAGGACAATGGCCACGAAAGAAAGCCTCCGCCCCCGCCACACCTGTCTCGCTGTCTGTCTGTCTGTGTCCCTGTGTATGTACCCTAAAGGTTAACGTCAAAGCACACACTCACACACAGCCGCTTAGCAAAGTAGGCACGCATTTTTAGCAAGCTCGTGTGAACGAGACTCGCAAATGCAGAGACAAGTGTGCAGTAAGGATACAGGCGCCAATGCCATGGCTCCGCCCAAAAAGAAACTTTGAAAAGGAAAAGCTAATGAAAATATCTCGCAATCTGTCCCACTGCAGTCATTCATTCATGCGACAGCCAACTTATAAACTTTCTCTACCAAATTCGTGGTTTCTGGGGACTGTCTAGAAGTCATGATTTATTTGTCTCCTTTCACATTCATCTATGTTATGCAAACCATTCACTTTTTGATTCTTGTAATATTTTATATCTGTGTAACCTCCCCTTCTTATCCCACTCTCATTCTTAAACAAGTTACCAAATTCCATTTCTATGGAACTCTGAACTTTTCCCATGCCAAACCTTTTTACCTGTCTTAACACTAATATTGCAGAGGATAGCTGACTTTTATGTCTTATTAGGACAGTAAATAATATAATGGCAAAATAGTCTAAAAATGAATTAATTACTAAACATGTGATTAATAAAAGACAGCACTAAATTGGATATACCTGATTTCGATTACAAAAAGCAATGAGCAAAGACCAGGTCTGTAACATTTATTCCATATAATTTACTAACATTTTAAGAATTTTTGGAATGTGGTCATTAAAATTCGTTGCTGCCTCACAACCCAGAGGTCCCGGGTTCGAATCCTGGCATGGGCTTGGATGTTTGTGTTGTCATGGTCGAGAAGACCGGGATTAAGACTGTTGGAGGATCGATACGCTGACCACGTGTCACTCCAAATTCGGAATGTGTCATGGAAGATGACAAATACAGTCATAAATAATTAGAGTATAAAATTAGTAAAAAAGTTTGAACCTACAACTACTCGACCAACGCGTCATGGAGATCCGGAAACGTGGGTCGTAACCGGAAAACCGGAGTTGTTTCACAAACAAAATGTATAAAGGTGGAAAGGATGAGGAGACAAAGAAATTAAGAATTCTCTCCTTCAGTCTCTCCACGAAAATAATATAATAATAAAACTAGTGTAACAGATGACGATCTTACATGCTAAAACAAATTTAAATATACGCATATACTTTATTATTGTATTCATACATATTTATATCTATGTAAAAAAATGTACCAACAAAAGAAAAATATTGTTAAACAGACCTGTTATTGAATCTAGAAAACAGGTCAAGTAAATTATTATCAATTAGTCCGCAGTCGACTCGGTAAGCCCAGGCCCTCAATAGGCTGTAGGGCCATGGATAAATAAAGTAAAAGTCATTAAAAATGTTAGAAACGTTTACTATAACTTGCTACTTCAAACAGCTATAGACATTATTTTGAATTCAGCTGCTTTTGATGTTTAAATTTCTACGAATGTAATTTAACGAAAGGTTTCGCAGTGAAAACTGTTAATGATTCTGTAGAAGTAATGTGATTAAATTAGAATTAACTTTACAATAGACAATTGCTATACAAGTATTCTCTAAGCTCGTGAATTCGTCTTTGATTATTATTTTTATTAATTTAACCAGTTTTAAATTTTTTGGAGAAACGAAGTTGTTGCATGAGTACTTTTACTTTTTTATACAATTAAAAGTTTTACGGTTTAATGATTTTGCGTATCCGTTTCTACTTCTGTGTTTTTTAATGTATGGAACTGCAAAATGGCACCGTTATTTTGGGAAAATATTTCTACCTCGCATCTCCGCACCGCAATGGTGGTCGTATTAATGCTGACTCTGACAGATGTAGTGGAAGGCTCCCTCCTAATGACTTTCGGCGTTATACAGTACGGTTTGTCTGCAAGGGAATACTAGTTTGTGGTTTCCATTTCCTGGATGAGTCGACATAAAGCTGATCGCGTTCGGTTTTTCGCCAGTCGCGTGCGTCCATGAGTCTTAATTGGCTGTAGCACCTTCCTTCTACCTGGCACTCCTGCATATGGCACGCGTCTGCCACCCCCTCACCTGTCTCCGGTTCCCATCTCTCTTCTACACCCTCACCAAACAGGTACGCCACTCCTCGACGGTTCCGTTTCTCTTAATTAATCGTGTTAAGCCAATGAGAATACACGCCCGCTCTTTTAGCAACGTCATGGGTCCAAACAACCGTTCTCATCGTTTCTGTTATTCTATTTTCTATTCATAATAAAACGTACATATTAAATTTCTTGGATAACTCCATCCAGAAATATTTTTTTATTATTATCGCTGGGTCATTTGGAAACAAAAATTAATCAGAGTGCCAACATGATGCAATTTCAATGACGATATAATCAATATCTAATTCATTAGTATTTGGGTGCAATCAGAGCCGCATTTAGACTTTATGAATATAAATCTGTGAGAAAAATGATTTTCAGACACCTGAAATGAGTAGTATTCTGATAGTGTAATAATAAATCATTCACCATAAATAATTTTTAATAATAGCTTAATGAAGGAAACGCTGGGAAACAAAAATTATTTTTAAGACTCACGCTATAATTTAGTGATACTCTCCTAATGTCTTCAAGTCAGACAGCATATTCATAAAAAAATATCCATCTTAAATAAGACAATAATAAGTTTTTTATTTTTATACTTATTTTTGTCCTGAAAATCCATCTTGAACTTTTAGCACATAACAAAATTAAGTGGATTTTGGCAACTATCACAAGAAAGTTCCTTTCAAACACGCTTTTAATACATTAAACATGCATGAAGATGACGTGATCACTGGGGAACTTAAAGTTTCAATAAGATACTCTATTCTCCAATGATTATTGTTGAGTTGAACGCAAATTTTATTTTTATTGAAAAATATTGAAATTATATCTTATTTTATACTTTATAATCCGGGGGAATTTTTTGACATTTGATCCAAGAACTTTTTTGGCAAGAGCAAAGTAACTGATCAAATGATTAATTGCGTAGCTTTGTCACGTTAGACTGTTGGAAAATAATTTATTTCGTGTCATTATTGTTGTAATTTCATTTGTTATCCTCTTCTTCTAATAAAATATCTTCTGCAGAGTAATTTTCGCTCATCATACTAAGGTTCTACACGAACCTGCTGATTCGACACGTTCGTTAAATATTATGCTATCACCTTGATATCGGCGATGATCTATGTGATTAGCAATTAGAATCTAAAGGAACTTGGCAAGTTTGTCTTCACATCTCAGATAATTAACCAATTAAACTTCTCTGGAGCTGCAGAGTAAAAACCGTTATGTGAGGACGAAGAAGTCTGGAACCTCTGTATTATTGAGATTATTTGATGGACGCACAATATCAAACTGAATTGAATTATTAGAGCAGCTGAATCTCGAATTTTCCAGCGAGAAATATTTACACAAATTAATGAAAATAAGACTGTGTTTAATATAAACACTATCAGTCTGATCTCAAGACCTAATTAGTGCCCATATGTGCTGGTATTATTTGCCACGTGTTGTAACTTTAGGAAACTTAAAGCGGGATATTCTGTTTTCCAGTCAATGAAAATTCTTGGGGTTTACGTTCCTGCCCGCTGGGGGGCAAGACAGTTGTCACGTTTTATTTTTTTATTCGTGGACCGATCCCAGATCCGGGCTTGGGGTCCATTTTAATTGTTCCTTGTGAAATGACAGGTCCGCCACGCGCCCAGAGCGAGACAAAGTAATGGAGGACGTCAGAGGGACTCGCTCCTCGCCTTCATCATGGCGATGGGACAATTGATAGAGTGCGCAGCGCCGTCGTTTAATTAATAAGCCACTTTCCGTGTCCGGGAGGTCCTCGAGAAATATGATCGCTGGTCCATCGCGTCTTTGTGGCGTCGGTTTCTTCGTGGATTATTGTTGTGTGGCTCCGTCAATCTTATTTGCTGCCATTGCTCTCTTGGGCTATTGTTGGACTTCACAATTTCTTCTCTCCAGAGTAGGCTTCAAATTAGTGCAGATATATGCTAGTGTTATTTTATCACGTATTAATAAATAATTTATCATTTTACTGTTCCAACGATGGAAGAAATTGAATGTTTTGTTAACTTCCGCAGGAATCAATGATTCTAATGTGATTGGCAAACGATCAGAAAAATCTTTTATATTGATTAACAATTTTGTACAATTACTATAGTATTGTTCTCTGTTCTATCAGCGAATAGTGCACATATGTGTTTCAAAGTAGCTGTAGGATTTGATATCCCTCTAGAGGGAGACACCTGTGAAAGCAGTTACTTATCTCTCTCGGGGACCAGACGTATCACGTGATTGCCGAACTTTGCATAGCTGAAACATGAAACTCTGCATGAATCTCAATTTTGTTACCTGGAAGTAATCAGGCCGTAAGACCCTTGAGCTTAAGACTGCAAATTTTCAGCAGCATTACGAGCCTTCTAATTATGTAGTGTGACGAGGTTTTATTTTATTTTTAAATTTATAAATATATTAAAGAATTTAGAGTATATGGGTGGGCGCCAATAAATCTCAACTTTGACGTTTAAAACATTTTATTATTAACAAATGCAAAATAATCGACAAATTACAATATTTAGAAATTAATGAATTTTAATTGCCCAGCTGAGCCCTAACCAAAGGAATAACATAGCAAGAGGCTTCAGTAAATTCAGTCTACTATACTCAGGACTGTATGATTGCAGAGCGATATATTAATGCCCATTGCTTCATAATTTTGCATTCATCTTCCCCTAATTTCCTTGTTGACCGGCAATCATGGAATCAAGACAAATGCAGCTTCCGGGTGGCATGTGAAACGGCAGGTCTCTGATGTGGTTCAGGAAACGTGTTTCCATCTTCGTTTCCTCGTGAAACTTGGAACAGCCAGATCTCCTCTCCTCTCCTACTCCTTGAGACCCTATCAGTCCGACTTTACGTTTATAGCTCCTCTCTGACCTCTCACCTCTGACTCTCTTTACGAATTTTCTTTTCGAGGTCCTCTTCACCTCAAACTCACCTCTACTGAAAACCTCATTGGTCTCCCCGCTTATTATATTTTCCCCGCGTCCTTCAATGGGGTTGGCATCTCTACTCTTCCTCTACAAAAATTAAAGATTTAGGAGAGGTCACTCCTAACCATCTTTTGGGTCAACCACATTGCTGACTTTGACTTACCTGGGTTTTTCGTCGGTCTACAAAATCCTTCCAGGCGCCTGTCAGGCTTCAAGTTTATGACTGTGTTTGTTTGCCGGGTTTACCCCGGAAGGGTGCCTTGCGAACATCTCAGGAACTGTTTTCTATGGAAACTTCGTATAGAATGTTTAATATTGTAAATTAATTTAAATAAATAAAATAATAATACACGTCACATAGATTAGTTGTGTGACCCTTCGATGCTACCGAACACACACAGAAACTTACAAATATACCAGACCTTCCTGGCATTTTAAAGAAAATAAAACATTTTCAACTAAAAATTAATGGGATCATCTATCTGTAATTTAGGTTTGTCTGACTACCAATTGTAAGTACAATAGAAACAGAATTTCACTTCAAAAACCTGAAATTGGAGAGTATATATTTGTTTTGAAAGTATATTGTATATTCCAAGAATATAAAAGGTTGTATCTACAGGACATATTGTAACAAGCACGATTTTCGGATTAATCTACGCTTAAATCTCTCTCTTTCTTCGGGTCTCAAACAAGTTCCTCCTCTCCACCCCCGCATCAACGTAACGGTGTCAAAATATTGAGGTTAATCATAACTAACAGCCGAGGAAGTATGAAACTTCCATACCGCGTGTGTCAATATAACAGAGCTGTAACGGTAACTGTCATCCAGTAAGCAGCACCTAGGTTGGAATCTGGAGCTGCTACGAAAGGTGCTAAATCCTGAAGAGCGTGGTGGAACAATCAATTATACAACACGAGAATGTGTAATTAACCGCTATTTTCCGAAACGGCAATCTGGCATAATTCATCGCGCCGCTCGAGCCACGGGAAATTCTTCTCACGGAACCAGTTGTTCTCTTTTAAGAGGAGGTGGAGGAGGACGAGAAGAAGAAGAAAGAAAGAGGCACCTGCCTTGGCCTTGAGGTTCGGCCACACAACTTCGCCGACCATCGGACCGACCTTTTGGCATTTCGCGTGCCAGGGCAAAGTGGGCGAAGGAAAGGAAGGGGAGACCCCAATATCAACACATACATACACGTCTGGTCCTAATTAGAAACACAAGATAAAAAAAAACTATATACGAGGCCAGGCCAGAAAGGAAGAGAGAGACAGATAGAGAGGTCAAGTTTCATTCGATCGAAAAATAAAATCAACGAGAGGTTAATTGAGGCACATGAAGAAAAAAAAGTCTCTCTCTCTCTCTTTCTCTCTGCCATGATAGCGCAAACACAGCAATGTCGAAACATGTAATTACATTGGTGTACTGATTCTGGATATAGTTTTTTTGCGTGACGCAGAGAATAATGCACCACACCCTTGATTTGGGTTTCGAGAGAAGTATATTAAGATTGCAATCAAATTCGTAAATATCGACAGATAAAATTTAAGGACAAACAATAGACGATAACCGATATAATTCCTCGGAATATCAAATAAATCACAGAAAGTTACTTTTGGCAGACTGGGGATTTATTGTAGCACATTTAATTTAATGTCAACACTCAGTACCGTAACGTTAATTTAATAACCTAAAGTCTAATATATCACAAAAAATTATTTCACATATTTTTATCAGGAATACATAATTACTTGGTTTTTTCTTTTTTTGATTCTTAAAGTATTTGAGCGACGCCACAAAATTGCAGTTTATAAAACGTTAATATTGATGGTAAAATTTAAAACTCTGGTGTCCAGATTGACACGTTTACTTACCTTATATCAATATGTGACGTCAATTAGGTATTTACCTACTTTAAATTTCAATATGTATCGAATTGTAAAGTTACTTAAAACTCATTCAAAAATTAATCAAAATAAATTTAAATATATTGAAGATAAATTTATATAAAACTTAAAATTAAATGAAACGTGCATTTAATGTTTTGAATTTATAATTCAAGTGATCCATTACCGGGTTCGATGACCTCAAAATAAGAGCATGTGTTTTCCTCTTTATGATTTTATTTTCATCAAATTAGGCTATTATAAGTCTTAATAATATCGCAATGTTAACTTCAATGGAGGTAGAAGAAATATTGAGGTTTCTTTCTTGGAAGCAGCTGATTCTTAACCTTGTTATTTTGTAACATAAATCTCTCTCATCCTTTTATGCAGTGTAGTAGTTTATTTTAGCCCAGCATGTTCTATTTTTCGAAATGGGTGACGTTTATTATATTCAAAAATGCTATTATTATTACTTTATTAATTTCTCCTTTACTTGAAGTGTTATATATACTCGACGATTCCCTTAACTAACCTTAGTTATTCGTAATTCATTAAATTTAAAATTAAACAAACAACTACTAAATTTTCTTCATCTTAATTCTCTTTATTAATTTATTTATATTTTATTTAGTTGATCTAAATTATTTGAGAAAAGTTTTGATTTTTTGCAGTATGAAGTCATTTTAAAATATAATAAAACAAACATTGTTATTTAAATTTCATTTCTTAAAATTTATTTATATTAAGTTATTGTGTAGTTTGGTTATTTGCTGGGAAAAAAATGTTTCAAGGGTTTTACTAGAAACAGATGAAGAAAATGGTCAAAATTTTAAACATTTTTATTTTATTTTCACAACTTAACGTATGTAAAAAATTTACTGTATCGAACCCTAATAAAAACAGGGGGTAGATATAGAATTAATTTATAAAATTTTACTACCAATGTTTAAAATTTATATTTCTTTATCAGAATAATATTACTAACAAACTGTATAATATATTGCTCAAATTTAACTTTTCTTTCTCTCTAATAAATATTTTTTTATCAGGATCATATTTCTTAATTCAAATAAATATTTAGAATTTCTTGACGGTAAAGTGTCTCCTTTTACGAGATGCAAGGTCATATTTGCCAACGAATTATACGGAAGAGAAGGGAGTAAAAGTATGGTTCGTGAAATGTTCGTTTGTAGAGTCTAGAAACCATTTATACGTTGGGGATAAATTTATGAGCTCTTACTCGTTTAATGAGCTTAAATCTCCCCCCGTTTGGGAGACGCAAGTGACAGTTATCTCCGTCTCTGACTATTAACCCCTCCATCTAAATCTCTTCGGGTTAAACATACAGCGTAATAAACACTTGTTTCGGGATTTATGCATCACCACCAAGAGCGAGACTACGGGTACAGTTGCTTTTAACTAAAAATTTTCCTGATCATTAATTAGACTTTAAAAGTTTTCCCTAATCCTAACTGACGATACTCTTAATTAAAATTATTACTATAATAACTGTGACAATTGGATTGATTTTAAATGCTTAGTATTTATAATAACTACTACATTACCCTCTGCTAATTCATTTATCTTACTATTTTTCCAAAAATAATTACGTTAAAACTTAATTTGTCTCCTTCAATCATGTCCTCAAGTTTACTTGGCGGAGTTACACGTTTCCAATACATTATTTGTTACGTCAAAGTTCATTTGCCCTCATTTATTTCACCTTCAAACTGACCTGAATAGATTACTGTCTTCAGTAGTATGCCACATTGTAAGGTTTTAAAATTTAAACACCAAACTTCTATTTGTAATGTTTCACTGAATTCATTATTATGTGGACTAATATATCTCCAGACTTTTAACACCGACAGGGACTTTACAAATATTTAAAAAAATCTTTTTACCCTTTTTTTAGAAGTCATACAATAATTTGCAAGTATACCAATAACACTGTCCAGTGTTTTAGGAGTTTTCACGGATGTAGAAAGTGTGGTAAATTGACGTTGTCTGCATATAACGCTCATAAGAATATAAAAAATGTTTTTAAAATGGTAGTAGCCTTACACCAGCTTTCAAAAACACTTACAGCAATACTCTCCTCCATTCACACACTTCAATCACTGCAGATAACATTTTTAATTCTCACAGTGTATACACAGATTCCTCACAAATGTTGCCGCATTACATTAAAACAAGCCATTTTCCACACTTAATCTATTTTCCTCCAAACAAGTTGTTGGAATTCTGCAATTAGTCACTGACACATTGACATTGTTTACAATTTGATCCTCCGCCCTCTACTCTTTTCCATGTAATGTAGAATTTCATTAATAATGTAGCAAAAATGCCAAAAATTGAACAAGTTTTAAAAATTTTAATGACGATACGATGAAATATATTGTTGAGCTACATTCATGTTGTTAACTATCGGTTAAGTTGCCATGAAAAATTCAGGGCAGTTGTCTAAAGAACGAGGAGGGGGAAGTAATGAAAGAGATTAAAATTAGTTAAGTTGTTGAGCGGACGAAAACACCTGGTGGTAGCTGAGACTTACAAGATGGCATTAGAGTTCCAGAAGCTTCGCCGCTTCAATGATTTCAGAGTCTCCGGTGAAGATCTACATACGAGTTGCTATGTCGTCGATAGTAACAAATGAACTATAAATTCATCTCAAGAGCCGTCAGCTAAATGCCGCAGTAGTCATCGCAACCAATAATTAGTGTTCGAAATAATACAGTCCAGGTGTTTGAGGCCACAATACTCTGAGAAAAAGAATCAGTTAGTTTTGCAACTATTTTATTTTAATTCTAAATTAATTTTCTAAAATGCATATTTTTTAAAGAGCAGGAAGATAAGTTCTGATTGTTGTTTTGTTAAAAATATATTATGAAATTTTAATCTTTTTTATTATTTATTCTCCTTGCTGTCTTAATTTAAAGTAAAATCAAAACCACTCTTAAAACATTACAGTACATCATATAACTGTCCTCTGTAGTTATTACAGTGACTAACTACAAAAATGAATCGTTAATACGCCGAGATAATCATACATTCATCAGTGACTTTATTTCGGTGCCTAAAAGACGGACAACCGTTGAGGTTTTGATCTGTCAACTTTCCGCCGTAGAGTGATTGATAATGGACGTGCCGACAGTTAGACTGTTCGGTCTCGTTTGTCGATCCAAATTGGCGCTTTCCAATTTAGCTTCACAGCGTGCCAGACCTGCCCTGGTTTAATCGCAGGTGTCTGCTGCTGAGTATGTGTGTTATGTTGGCTTTCACCAGGCTCTTTTGTAGTCAGGTGTGGGTGAACAGGGACATGTCCGGTCAACCGGACCAATTTTCTTTTGTGGGCCAACTCTTCCCGGATTACGTGGGTATAAAAATGAAAACTTATAGTTCTAGCTACTGTTTGCGAAATTTGCTTCCATAAATCAGAGTTACTACGGCAACAGAAATCGCAATCATCAACTTGACAGGAAATAAAGTGACAATTTATCAAAATTCCTCTATGTGAGCGGCAAGTCATGAATGAATAGGTCTTTCAGCAGACTACATGAAAATAAGTGAGGACAATGAGGTGCATACGAAACAACTACAACATGAAACGTTAAATGAAAAATCATTCCATGATGATTGTAATGAGATCCTTGAGATCAGTTGTGGCGAATACTTGATACAACTGAATTCTCGTGTAAGCCGAAGTGAAACAATCCCGTCGATAGAATGACTATAGACCACCCGTCACAACTTGAATGAAATGAGACCGGTGATATTGACGTGGCCTCATGGGCGGTCTGGTCTGTCAGCAAACATCGTAGCAGTCTGTCAAAGAAGAACATCGTCAGAGATGTTGGCGCTGCCACAGTAGCAACTTGCCTTCATTCCAGAAGACAGACGATAAGAATCGGAAACATCACTGATGGTGAAATAACCGACAAGGTGTTATAAACTACAGCATTCCTTACAACACTCCTTTAATTAAATGCAATAACAAACACACATTTTTTCGTATTCTTATGCGGCTCTAACTGTTCGATATTTCGTTATATATTTTTTAACTAGCTCTGCCCGCGACTTTTTATTTTGCCCAAAAAGGAAACAACAGGTACAGAGAATTGACACGGTAGAATTCATTGAATAAGCAATCGCCCGAGATTTCATTACTCGTAAAATTTTGGAATGCACTCGCCTTGACAAAGTAACAGTCCATGTGTTTTAAAAAGCGATTCTGAATTAGTAAATAAATTCATTTTTATTTGTTCTGTAATTATGTAACCGGAAAATAATGAAAGTAAGGTATCATTTATGTATCTATTTTGTTTTCCATATCTAAGTATGTAAATATATTTTTTTCTTTTTTGTTTACGATGTTTCTATATATTATACTTTTTGTGGTAATTGTTTTTACTTATATAGGAAAAGAAAATTCTGTTACCATTTCTTTTCTTCTGATACGTCCCTAATAGAATACAAGGATGTTAAACCAAATACAAGGGTATATAATTATTTGATAACGTTATAATTGAGTGTAAAAGCTCATTCGGGGAGGCAAAATTAGTTTTCCGATTTACATTACTACCGACATTCGCTCGAGTTCCTTGGAAACTGAAGCTAGTGTCAAGCTATCTGAGCTAACCGCCATTCTTGAAGCTACTGAACTGGGTAAATATCTCGAGGAGGAAGCTACTGTACTAACGATAAAGCGCATACAGTATACCTGTCATTCTGACTCGGATAATTCAACCTCAGGTGCTCCCCAGATCAGAGAGGGGGAACTCTCACACTCGGAAAGAGCCGTAAAAAATCTGTTCACGTTCCTGGCTTAAGTTATAAATGTTTCAAATTCTCTTGGACCTACAACAATAGTCTGTCAGAAACTCTTCATAAATGTCCCTGAGTGCAAGGTGATCGTATGGAAGCCTCTAATGACTATAATTGTTAATTTGACGTTAAAACAAACTATCAATCAATCAAGGTCACTGCATGTTACAGCCAAATAATCGTAGCTGAAATTTTGATAGCAGAGTATTGTATGATGTTAATTCTCATATAAAATCACGATGACAATTAAGAAAGTTGGATTATCTGTCCCAGTTCGAATAATGAGATCTGTCGCTCAAAACAAAGCACATTCCACAATTTGAAAGCTCTTTTAGGTTCGTTTCTCAAGAAGTGTATTCGGTAGTTTCATCACGTCGTGGTCCAAGTCAAGCTTTGGTTCTGCTTCTTTGAAAAGATAACGGAAGTCTTGTCTGAGCGGCCGACCGTGATCCCTTTCCGTCATTTACATGCACAGATGCTTTGCTCCTCTTCCTTTAATACCTGTTCCCAAGTTCTAAGGTTGAAGGACCAATTATTTCGAGCTGCAACAAAAGAGCTAAGTAAAAACCTGAGAATGTGTTATTTCATCCCGTCAATGTTTGAGAAAAAAATAAATAGGGCAGTATCTTGAGAAGAAACAAAGTTGTGTTCTACCTTTGAAATTTTACTCATAATATATTTGTGTAAAATGAATTCTTAGCAGATATTCCTGAAAAACGTGATAAATTGTTCGAATAATATGTTTTATACAATTTTCTGCAATAAAAATAGGCATCCCATACTTAGACAGATTTACTTAAATTTTTTAATTACTGTACTACAAGTCCTATATTACTTCGTTGTGAAAATTAAGAACGAAGCACCGTAACGCTATATTTTTATCAAATAGTAATTATTCCAACTAGTGGGCAATGAATTTATTTACTGTAAAACTTCGCATGCGAAAATCAATTTTTCAATCAATATTATAGTAATGCGTAAAACTAATATAAAAATTGGTTAATAGAGTGTTAAATTCTTGTAGGTTTACCAGTATCGGAAAAATAATTGACTTATTGATAGAGAAAAGCGTTAGCAGGCAGGCACAATAATAAGAAAGATGAAAACAGGAAGTAGAGGACTTCGTCAGCTTCGTTATGATGGATGTTCCTTGTTTGGTTCTGTTCACACGCTACAGACGTGTGAGGAATGTCGGATGGACACACAAGGACAGAAGAAATAAGGCGAAGAATGCGAGAATACCCACCGAGTCGAATTTGACACGTTGAATGATGGCTCACCAACTCTGTGGAAGACGCACACTGGTTACGTGCGTGCAACAATCGAAGAAGAAAGAGTTCCGGAAAGAAACTACTGCGGCTCAAGCCGTGATAAACCAAACCTAAATTTTCAATGCTCAGTAATCAAGTGAATAACAGTTTGTAGACCGACGTCATGTGCATCGAATCAACCATTTTATAATGCATATATTTGCAACTGTAATCAGTTGATTGTGACATTATTTTGATTACCGAAAATAGTTTAAATACTTTTTATTCAAATTTTATATTATTACCATTATTTTTTAAAAATTAATGTGCTTGTTATAACACCGACGAGGTGAAGATTTTATTGATCCATTATCTGCAATTTGTCAGAGTAAAGGATTTGGAAAATCGATAATTTTTGTTAAGAAAAGTTATATTAAGAAAAAAAAATAGTCGATGAATTAAAAATATCAGTATTCAAGGTGTTAGAAAGTTACGTTAGATTAGATTAAAAATATATTGAATTCAAAACAAATATTTTAGTTTTTGTATGAATAAGATAATTCGTTGTAAGGACGCTTGGGAATTTATATGAAATGGTAAGCACTGGAGCGGTAATACAACGGTACGCAAACATGAAATGGAAGAGAACAGAAAATTGTACTGAAAGTCCTTAAGGTACTTCTTGAATTTTATTACATAAAATTATGGCATACTGGTCATTGGGATGTATATTGAAAATTTATATGGGAAGTCGGTGTGCTTTAAAAAGGGTACCTGCTATTATGTTCTTTCGGCAAGATCATCACATGTCAAGGAACATTGTTCCAAAGAAAAATGGTGACGTCTGTAATGAACCCAGTTCTTGCGCATATTTTCTACCTCATCCTAAATTCGGGGTATTTTGGAGGATCAAGATATGTGGACTGGTAAACGTGGAGAGTGGTTAGAGATGAACGCGTCTCTGGTGTGCAGCCGTTAGGACTCAGAAAGAGATTAGCCTCCTTCGCCAATGAGCCAGGGGCTCGAACCTGAGCCAGCTGTTACAACGGGGCGCCACGTCGAGACCTGAAAAGTATAAGCCGTCCCATTTCCTACAACCATCGTTTGATAAGTTCGCGATGTTTTTTTCCTTACAATTACAGTCAGTTTTCCTCAAAGATATCCTGAATTAATAAAATTTAGCTTAATTTTTAGATAAACTTTCCGGATCTTTAACAATTATTTTTCGCAGAAGAATCCAGATTGAAGTTAGAATTGGTCTTAGTATGAATATAATAGAAGAAATTAACGATTCAGGCGTCTTGTGGCCGTGAATTAATGAACCGTGTTTAATTAAATTGCATAATCCACAATTTATAAAATTCATGTCACAAACTCGGCTCACGTATTCAGCTTCGATCTAGCGGAGTGTAATAAAATAATTCTTCATATGAAGTGACATCCGCGCCATTAATCGATAAACGTTACAATATATTCTGAATAATAACTTAAATTCGTGATTGGTGGTAAATGAAGCCTAATTTTCTAGTTACGTGCCCCTAAAATGTAAGATTTAATATTTTATGCCACCCATTATAACGAGTTAAATTGATAAAATAATCAAGAGTTGTCTGTTAATCATCTCACGGACAAAATGAAGAAGTAACAAACACTTTAATAATTTTGAAAGAAAAAAAGGAACATGTTCTTGGCTGAGCGCATAGACATTTTAATGGATTGAGCGGTCGTTTGAAAATCGGAATTAAAATGTAACAAAAAAACACGTTAAACAAGAGACGAAGTCCTACCCGATTATAATTACATACCCCAGACAAATATTTGTCCGAAATGCGTTAAGAACCGTGCAAAAAGTGTTCATTTCTGTAAGGAGAACAACACCACAATTACAATCAATACTGCGTAACGAATAATGAAATTTTGAGATTACACATAAATTATTGCCATACCACTTTCGTAACAACTGTACGAAAGTTTCGTTTGTTACATTACGTTCCCGGTGGGCCTCATGAATTAATTTAATCCCACATGTTTATATCACATGCTTACGGAATTACGAAACGCATAAGTCTTTCTCATTCCAAACGTTAAGCGAATTTATTACGTTGCAAATTCCTTTTCGCGCGCAGGACAGCTTATCGCTTGAAAATCAGTGATAGAATGCTAAGAAGGATTTAAAAGAAAGATTGAGGTGATAAACAATTCTCTCTCTAAATTTAATTTTATATCTGTAACACATAACAAATTGAATCAACTGCCACGTAAAGAACATTCAGAGGATGGGCTAAAAACCAATAGGACGTAAGGAGAGAATTAAAACTTAAGGCCCAATTATTTGAGAACAGGAATATTAACATTAAGGATCTACACAATAATTGTTTAGATACCACATGTTATTTACAACTAAATACACTTCGTTTTTTAATCTAATGACTATGAAATATTTCTCATTCATTAAGTTTGTAAATTTTGATTGAAACACAGAGACTACAGTACTTAATATTTTTCATTTTTCAGTAAATGAGATTTTTGTTAAAATTTTTTAATCATCTGCTAAGTGTTTCATATCACTATAATAGTCATTTACATAAATTAAATCATAATACTCCTATGTAAATATTTTTATTAAAAAAATTAAGCGCAGGAGACTAGATGTGGTTTATTTCCTTTAATTATTTTATTTTATTGAATTGATAATTTCAGGGTTCCTAACCGGTTTCTACGCTATAAAATCAATGTTCCACGATTTTTAAAAAATTGGAAAACTTCATGTTAGTGTATTAAATTTACCATAAATTATAGCAACGCGTGTAATATGAAGCCATTTCTGAAAAAGAAATGAGAATTAATACCCTATTCAAGTTATCAGTTGCGGACTTGTAATTTTATAGCAGTGCACTGCTTACAAACATTGTCTATCAAACTAGTATTTCAATACTTTTTTCGCGGAAGTATCTACTAGTAATTTTATTAATAAGCGATTGTTAATACGTAAGTTTAAATATTCTATGGCAGTGATGGGCAAACTACGGCCCACGGGCTAGATTCGGCCCCCTGCAATGTTCTACCGGGCCCGTAGGACATGGTCCCTAATCTGACGGAAAACAGAATACAAGCTGTAAGAAAAATAAATAATTATTGACTTAACCTAGATATTGGAATATCTAGAGGCCCTGGTTGCAGGCAATTTTATAGCGAAGAGTAAAATTGGCAACGGAGCCTCCTCGCTTAGCTACACGTTCCACCGTGACTAGAAATCGAAAAACGTGTCTTAATTCAGAGCTGTCTTAGCGTTGTTGGTTTTATAGTTTTACTCTGCATATTGTAAAAAAAATATCACTAAGATGTTATCAAATAAACATAAATTTGATTCTTATTGCCGTGTTTTAAGTTGGAAGGACCTTTTCATAGTAATTATGGATAAATCTCTGTATCGCGACTTATGGTTGCATGGAATAATAGTAAGATTAATAAATTTGGGAGATATAACGCGAAGCAGCTAGACACGTGCACCTGGCTCATATCATTTTTCGGTTTAAAAATAAACCATATTCAATGAAATATGCTGCGTCCCAGGTACGAAGGAATACTACCAATTTCCTTCACTTAACGGTGCAAAGGTTCTTTGAAAACAGTCCACGTTCATCCTACTCTGACGTGACGTAGAAGGATAAAGTTTATTTGATTTGTTCTCCCATAAATGCGCGGGATAAATAGGAACCAGTCTGAATCTTATGATGAACACTGATCCAGGGAGAGGTTGGGTGATGAAGAAAGAGGACGACTGGCGCTGTAGTGGTAAGACTGTTCTGTGACGATCAATTTGAGCAGAATTCGTTGATATCCTATTAAACCCACGGTAAAACTTGAGTGTAGACAACATTTTCACATTTAGGTAGCTAGGAATTTTTTTTTCAATTTTAGTAAATCAATTTTGTGTTTTTAAAGTAGAGAGATATTTGATAGTTTAAAACCTTAAATATTTCTTAGATAGAAAGGTACGCTACACCACTATGTCTAATCCGCTACGAAACTGTAACATTCTACAAAGAGTCACGACATTTCAACTCTAAATTACATTGGCCTGCCTAAAGTTTTTTTTCCTTTCCTTTGGCCCCCTCTTTAAAAAGTTTGCCCATCACTGATAAAGGTATTGCCAATTGAAATATTGTGCTTTTCTAGTTACCCTTGTTTAATCTTTACGATGTAAGAGGATTTTTACGGGTATTAACAGCTTTCCTTTTATTCATTATACATCCTTTTGCAATGTAGAAATTTGACTATTTACTGAATGAGCCTTGCCAGACTAAGATGGGAAGGAAACCTTCAGCGACCCTGACTGACTTTGAAGGGGGTTGCTGACCGACTGAGCAGGTTTTATTGCCGAGGTGTGTCGGTACACGCCCCGTTCGTATGTCACATGCATCGCATCGAAGCTATCACTCATCCTCTGTCGGCCACGTGCACATCTGGGACTCAACAAATGCCTGTCTCTCTGTCTCGATCCTACTCCACCCGCCTCGCCTCTGTACCACCTAGAGATCACATTGTCATTACACCCATTCCTGTTTGCCTTGCCTACAACGCTGAAGAACTCAACAAACACATATTTTAAGCAATATCATTTGACTATATTGGAAACATTATTATACTGTTAAGCTTGTCTTGTGATCTTAGCGATGGTTTGAAATACCTTCATCAGAAACAGATGGTATGAAAGGTAACGTCCTTATCTGTATACAATTTCATTCAGCCAACACTGTAAATTTCTCCAAGTAATATACTGAGAGAAGAATAACATTTTTTTTTGTGTAGGCCAAGTAAAACCACATTTCAAGATCCAATGAAAGAATTTAGCCTTATATTTAGAGAATTGGACTAAATCTGCAATAATGTTATTCAAGGAATCTAATTCGACGGTATAAAACGTACATCTCCATTAAATGCCCATTATTCTCAACTGCAGAGAAAAGTCTGATAACACATTTAACTCAATAATAAAATTCTCATTTTGCAGTACGTTTATGGCTACCTTCTGCGCAGTTGGAAACATCTCATTTGCCGAGGGAAATGGCCCATTATTTCTTTTTATGGATTATTTATACATACGCATTGCTCGAAACTGCGACTCTACGAGCACTTCGGATTTTATTCCCACCGACTGACGGTTAAATGGCGAGGAATAATATTTGTGTACATTTTTTTTGAATCAAGGAGAAAGAAATAATGCTCTGAAAGTGCCATTTCTCATTCTACACAAATTTACCCTTTGTTTTCCATTCCTAATTTTCTTATCCTTTTCCATCCTGACGATCGTAATGTTTATTTACTCAACTGCTCACTTATCGATTATATTTGGAATGTGAAGGAAGACAGTTTTGCTCCGAGGTACGTAAAGAAAATTTTATTTACCTGCAGCGTTTTTTATTGCTATTTGTACGTGCCTGCCTTTCATACGACATAAATGTGCCACGCGTGAAATGAAAATGCCAGACAGGGCCGATCATAAACGCAGAAAATTATTGCTTTACTCATCCTTTTTTCGTCCTTTTCCCTTCTTATGATTCCTCTTCTCCTCTGGCTTACTGATGGCAAGTTCCGCGATAATGTCATTCTCTCTGCCTTTTATTTTCTTCCAGTGAAGTTATTTCGATCTCGACGGGTGACAAACGTTCTTTGTTCGTAGAATAAATGAACGTAAATATTTTAATTGAATATTTATCTCCCTCCAGTGTATTTCCCAGTAACAAATTAATCTGTTTGGTGTATTTCCAATAATTATTGTCAGATGCAAATAAATTCTATAACAGTTTTATGAAGATTAATGATGGTTACTGTCGATCTTGGAAATATTATGACAGGCAGTACTGACTTACAAATTTAATTCACAGATTAAGTATCACTCAGGAGATACTTTCTTATGTATTATTATAAACATTAACTGCTCTGCTTTCTCTAGTTATGTTATATTTCACCTGCAGTTTTTTTTCTTAGGCTGAGGTTGAACTACACAAATACTTATGGTCCTAAGCACATGGTTATTTAATTTATACAGGCCAAATATGTCAGAACAAAATAGTGCCCAATTCCCAACTTACCTGTTGCAGGTTTTTTAGGGTTTTCCCTGCATCTCTTTAGGTGATCCTTAAAGTATAACCCAGGGGCCCTAGTCAACTCTTGGCTACCTTCCCCATCCCCTCTTTTAAAATTCCTTTCCTATCCTATTAATGGGGATTTGCCCGTTTCAGGATCACCCTCATGTAGGCTGTTAACCAAAAAAAATGCAATCTGCCCACATATATATATATATATATATATATAGAATTAAAAACATATTGCCACATCTGAAGACCTGCAGTGATGGCAGAGCGGTAGCGAGCCGGACTGCAGATTTGCAGACTCGGGTTCGAGTCCCAGCCGACGCAACCATTCTTATTTGTTTAATTTATTTACATTGTTTGCCTTTAGTTTCTAGTATTTTCTGTTTCTAGAATGTTCTGTTTCTAGAATATTCCATGTATGTATAAATAGGGCTGGATTCCAAATCGGAGTCAGTCTGAAGCAGCACGAGCTTTGTACAGCACTTCGCCGTTGATTAAACGCCTATAACCTCTACGTGTGTGTGTTATTGAATCTCACGATCCCTAAGAAACGTGGCATATACTCTTATATTGCATAATTTGCAGCAAATGTTAGTTGCAAATAAATTTTTTAACAAATTTCATGAATGCAGGTTAGTTTCATTCTTGGTATTGATATGAGAGATAGATCTAAAGTCATAAAAAAGGCCGGATTTGTAAATTATAATTGATGAAATTATTATCAGTGATAAATTTTAAGATAATATATTCTCACTTTTATATAATAATTTATTATTTTAAACCAACACGCCTCTTATATACATTTCAAAATTTATTTATATTTACAATTGAAGAGGTTCCATAAAATAGAATGGATACATCGTAATAGTTTTATTGGGATGTTCTAATTTTTTTTATTAAAATGTATATCTGACGCGTTTGGCTGGTGTATTCATTTATTTCAATGAAGACAGATAATTATAACTATTAAATTAAGTTAAATATTATTTTCGTATGATATTGTAATAGTGTGCTGAACTCTCAATTTTTAAGAATAAATACATATCTGAGCCATTCTACGGTTTGACTCAGATGTTTTCAATTGCTAATGTCAATTAATGACACCGTATTTGCAGATATCACAACGTTTTTTGATTCACAATTATATTTCCTATATTTTGTATTAATTTCGAAAGGCAAGCTTGATGTATAATTTCTAACTTTTTCCTCACTTTCCTGTCTCTGCACCACTTTCACTGTTAGACGCAGTTATTTCCACACTCCTCCCTTGTCGATTATGCATGCATACGAAGAACGAGCGGTTTCACATTGACTTAAATTGACAGCTTAAATTGCCTTGCTGACATATTAACTCTCGGAGACGAAGTAGCCCTCCCACAGAAGAACAGAACGTTTAATTTCCATGTGGAACAGGCAGTTAAGCCCCGATGTTGATATCGATGGACACACAATTTCCGCCGGAGGAGAGGAAAAGGAGGGAAAAAAATTGTCCGGTTAAGAAATCTCTAACAATTTTATTAAGACAGAGGACGTGCAAGACAAATGAAGCAGAGCGGGTGGGCCCTAACAGGAGCTGCTCGTAATTGACTGTGAAGGATAGAGAACACCTTGTGAGAGAGTGAGTGAAGTTGCGTGGTAAGGCAAGAAGCCCACACACATGCACAGATAGAAAGGGAAACGAGAAGCACGGTAGCTCATGGTACACCTGCTGGGTGGCGCATGGACACAGCTGATAAATAGGAGACAAGATTATGAGTCACACTAGGGACCAATCAACGACCAACGACCACAGTAAACACAGTCTACTCATGCTGAATTATTTTAGACGTTCAGTTCTACTCAGGTAGATATTTAATATATTTATAAAAGTAGAACCATGCGGAAGACACAAATTTAATCTCCAATAATAACTCTGTACATTAATACACCAAGGCTGTAAAAATATCGTTCATTATAAATTATTAATTTTATGATAGTGTGATGTCTTCTTTAAGTTATACGTTTAAATATTAATTTATGTACAAAGTGTATTTGAAATCCTTTTTCAAATTTCTTAACAAATTATTTTATATGTTCACTATGCAAAATTGTTTTAATACAAGACAATGACTTCATCTTTTTTAACATTATTGGGTCCAGAGAAATTAACAACGGAAATCAATTTCATTTCATAAGACATGTAACAAAACAGTAATTGCCGAGTTTGCTTCCACATTACACTAGAATATTTCCTGGTGATTCATGCTTTCAGGAAAACAACAGGTGACTTCCTCTGCTTCGTTGGGACTCCCTTCTCTGAAGTTTGTATTTTCCTTGTTGTTCGCCACACTTTCCCTGAAAACAACTTCAAATTTTGCCCGTTTCTCTTTGTGTGTCAGAAACAATGATTCATATCACAACATTTCTCTAGTGATAAGAGAAAGCATCCCGTGCTACTTCTTCCATTTTTTCATTTGATTCTCACGCATTGGGAAAAATCATTCACTTTTCCCACTTAGTCTGGTCAATAAAGTTTCTCTAACCACTTTTTCGAGACATCGTCAACTCTGTTTTATTTTAAGAAAAGAAAAGCACATTATTCCTAAAATAGAAATAATACTTTCCCTTAAGTTCCACCCTGGGGAATTTCTTCCCCGTCAGCACTGGAATACAGGACTCGAAATTAAAAATTGAAAGATTTAGATCTGTAAAAGGAACGAAGAACTGAAAACGTTGAAAGAAGAAATGATTAAATTCATGGAAAATAATTTGGAGAAAATCTGGGAATTTTCCTCAGAGAATGCGATTCTAAAAATTAATTCTAACTAAGGGCTGTCCCAGGCGGTATCAAAATTCAATGGTTTTCTTATAAGCCACAAGTTTAATGAATAAATTTACTTAAAATATTTTTAATTATATAACAATTATTAAACCTAAGATTTCTGCAGTCTTTCCCTTAATCATCTGCACAAAAATATAGTTATATTTCAGCAAGAATTCAATACAAATAAATATTAGACATCAATATGTTGATATAAAAGTGACCTATTCTATACTTTAATTTGTTCAACAGTTAATATATGTGGGATTAAAAAATTATTGTTTTCTGCATAACTGATTATAGTAATTATAATTTCAAATATGAGATAACTCTGACGTAATATTATAAACAAAATGAAATACATACTTAAAAGACAGAAATAGAAAAATGTTGAAAGCATTGATGAGTGAAATGCTTCATGTCTGATCAAATGTAAATTCTATAAATGAGAAAATTAGGTATTCAAAATTTAAATTAAATCGGCTACAAGAACAGAAGTTTTACGATTCTTTTTTTTTTGGTATTGATTGCCCACCTTTTGGTAGTTCTGATAAGGTTTTAATTGTAAGTAACCATATTATACAAATTTTATTTACTTGAATTAAACTGTCTAGTTGTAATTATTTTTAACTTTTTGTAGAAAGGAGGAGAGGTCCTAAATTTGGGGACGAAACGTCTTATTTTTATTTAAAATTCTTCTATTGCTGAGGTTTGGCATTTATCGTATTTGGTTATGGAAATGGTGGTGAAATTTCTGATTTTAAAAACGAAAAACATTATTTTGCACCGATAAAAAAATTATGGTGAAATACAAAAAGAAACAAAAAATAATATGAGTTATCTTAATATAAAATTATTGAAGAGTAATATTTAATATGCAAAGTATGTAATTAAATTCTGAAAAAGAGGATTTACTGCGTATACTAGAAATTGTACATAATGAAAATTAGTATGTCAATTGTGATTAGTAAAGCAAAGAATAAAATTCTGACTCTTAACTTTCGTATATGGTGTTGTTTACTGGTTATTTGTTTCTGGAGATTCGACGTTTTCAAAAATTTAATATTAGTGATAGGGATTGTTTAGATAAACACGTCGGTTATTTTTTCAAACTGTTTCACTTCCACCATTCTTTTTCAGAACCTGTCAGGAGCATCCTGGAGACTAAATTATTCCATGTGACCCTTTAATTGTTAGGTATAACGACTCCTAAACGCAATTATTTCAGAATGGAAGTACAAGACACTGTTACGCAAATTTCGCCCTGAAAATCTAGGGGAACACACACAGCGAAGTTTTTCAAAATGTCGACGAAAAAATTAAGACATATGTGTGCGAATGTGTCTGTCGGCAGGTTTTTGTATATATTTAAGCAACACGGTCGTTAGAAGGAAGACTCTTTAAATTATGGCAACTTATCAGCCAATTCGTTTCAAAAAAGAGACAACCTCCAACTAATTTATACTTAATTATGTTCAACATGCAAAAACGGTGTTTTGCTTTTTTATTCCTCGTCTTTATCTGTCTCCACTTTTTTTCGCGCTGTGCTTAACCTGCTGTGTCACGACGAGACACGTTCCCAGATACACGAAATTCCGGTTCTCAGGGAACGTTCTTTATATAAAAATGAGGGAGGGCAGTAATAAAAGAGAGTTGTTTGTATTTTCGAGAAACTGGTTTACTAGTCTTTTTTTTTCCACATAGCGGAAAACCAATACTGTTCATTACCTTTTCGAGGCCACTAACACGCTTGGAATATTAGAATTCGTGGTTCATTATTATTTCAAAGAAGTTATTAATAATTGAAAATTTATCTAACTTGAGCAAAAGTAATCCATTCTGGAAATGTCTCCGTATTCTGGAAATATTTTCAAATAAACTTAATTTATTTACCAGCTTTGTCATATAGCGCAGTATTTCCGAATTATCCGATGATTTTAGTATTATATCTTCAAATTGTACAGTGTAACTTTCAGACAATTCTGTACTAGTACTCTACTAGAATATATTCCGCTTTTTTTTTCAATTTCAAATCTGGTTAATTCTTAGAGAATATTTTTCGAAGTAAAAATACTCGTTTGTTGAAAATTAATAATTCCAATATGAGAGATCCGGAAGTGGATCGTTAGTTGGGTTAATTTGTACGGGTTGTGGTGCACTAAAAAATTTAAGTAATCGATAATTATCTTAAGAAATATCTGTCTATTTAATGTGTTTGACTGGCAAACGATTCTCTACGAAAACTGTGCCGTATTCATTGGATTTTATTTCCGAATCTAAAAAAATAAAATAATAATCCACACCATTTTTACATTGTTTTCGACAGGAACGTTTATATTTCTTATAAGTTGACATTGAAGATTTAACTAAAAAATAATGAGAGTTCGTAGTTGTAGGATTTATTTTTACATACACAGACAAGAATTGGATCATTGAGTGTAGTCAGTCACAGGTCCTTAACGTTTTTGTTCCGTGATACTTACATATGTTGGAGTCCTCCATATATTATTACGGTTTAGACGACCTCATTGTCCAGGATGTAATCAGCCCGTGCGAATATCATGTCTATACGTGGACGAATTAAGTTTGGAGCCGACAATGAAGAGCAGCCACCAAGGATGAAGTTAGGAGTTCAGAGGAAAAGGTTCAAAATTCTGCCTAGTTGTAACTCAGCCTCACATCATGCTCAGAATGGTAAATGCTAAAAACGGTAGTTAACGACTTTCGTAAGACTCACCAGATGCAAAAGATAAATTATAATTTCTGTTAATATTGAACAAAATTTAATCATTTATGTTTCATAAATTTTATTACATGAATAAAATTGTATATTACAACATATAATATTATTGTATGTCTCGTGACTGATTATGCAAGGCAATATCAAATATTATATTAATTACTGTATCGAGAAAAAATTAATATATAACCTCTACAGAAGTCAGTCAGCAGTAATTAAATTTGAAGGGCAAGAAAAAAAAAGCAGAAATCAAGAAAGGTGTAAGACACTGTCGCCCATACTCTTTAACTTTTATATGGGACAGGCGATGGAGAAAGTTAAAAATGAGTACCGAAATCGAATCATGCTGCAAGGAGAAACCCTAAGATTTGCCCATGATGTAGTAGTAATAGGGGAGTCAGAAAAATACTTGGGAAACAGAATAAATGGTATGAACGTGGTCCTTGAGAAAGAGTTCAATATGAGAATTAACAGAGGTAAAACCAAAGTAATGGAGCGTTGAATGGGAAATAAAGCAATATATCATGTCATCATTGATTATTTCTATCGTGATAGATCGAACTCTTGAAATGAAGAAGCTTTCTCTGTATTTCTGCAATTTAAATACATTTTATGCCACAAATTTACGACCTTTGAAGCTAACATTCCCGAAACAGCTGTTCCCTCCAAACATGTTTTGGGTACCTATGTAACAATGGCAACTCGATATCATCAGCTGATGTCTACCCTGACAAGCAGTGTTGTAGTCTCATTGTTAAATTATTTTGCGCTTCAAAAATAGCGAATAAAATTTAATTTGATGTAAAATACAATTTATTCGTTATACTATATTACATGTTTTTGTTCTTTGTGGAATACTGGTGTTTACTACGTAAACTTCCTGAACAATTTCATGTTTACCTGTGCTTACCAACGCGGTACGTCCACTACCTTTATATTTTCATTACGTAACACATTTTAAACTTCATCTGCAGCCCGTTCATTAAGCATCTTGTTTACTTATAATTAATTCTTTTACTTGTTATTGTCGTATGCAATTCAGGGTAATTCTTCAGAGAAGACAAAATCTGTATTCTAAAGAAAGGGGATGTGAGGATTATGAGATCAATGAAATTCAAGAAACTGTGCATTATTACTTTTACATGCCAGTATGTACTATATCTTAATGATGTTTGTGATGAGTAACAGAAACCTATTCATGACAAACTCAGAGGTTTCCAATTTTAATACAACTTTCTCAAATAAGGTAAAAACCTATCTACTACACAGAAAGGAGTTCAATATAATGGTACTGGCAACAGTTAGAGGATAATAAAATCAAAGACAAACAAGAAGTAACCAATATTTTGCTTCGCCGGAACTTCTGTTCAATTAATGAGCTGATAGGATTACTCTAAAGGCATTCATTATAAAATAAATATATTATGCATGTTTATAAATATAATTGTAACTACGCAAGGCTTTGAATCGTTTCATATTCTTGCCCCCCAGCTTCTCTGAAGGATCTGCAGAATATGTTCTAAACCTATACTATAGACCCTATTGCTATGAAGTGGGTCCATATTTTCATCATTTTTATTTTCTGTAAAATTGATTTGGACTTCGTTTATTTAAAACAATTATTTTAAAAATTCTATCCTTTAAATTTAACATACTTCGTAATTTTTCCTCTATTAATATGAGGTCAATGTCCCTGGCAAATATGAACTTTCGTATTTATTACCAAAAAAGTGATTAGAGGTGTAAAGTTTCGAGTGGTAAGATCTGTAAGGTTAGGTGAAGTCTCTATTCAATGTCAGCGAAGTCGATGTCGATTGATGGAACAGCCAGGCCTCCGTTATAGGAGAAACCATAAATATTCCCTTCGGTAGGACTTGGTCGTAAGTTAGGTCGTGCGACTAGCGCCAAGACAATTAACACGACAATTTGGCAAGGTGGCTCTGAATAACGAGCCAAGAGAGAGAGTTGTGTTACGAGACGTGTAATTCATTCCTCTAAAATACGCGAGTCACCCGATCGTCCATATTCTCATTCCACGAAGAGACGACTTGTCGCCTCACTAAATGAGCGGACATAAAACAGAAAGCCCACGCGCCACGGCACGTCGAAGACAAGCAAAAAGAAGGAGAAAAAGCAAACAACAAAGCCGTTCCGCTACGTTACGACTTAATAATCTTCGTAATAACAATATCGAGGAAATGTAGAGTGGTTCCGCCCTGCTGATCCGCTAGGATCATTAATATTCAACGCGAAATAGATTTAGTGGTTCGGATCGAACACTTATATAGGGACGAAGTGGGTTAACAAGGAAGGGGAGGAAGAAGGGCGGGGTTGCTTTGATTTCAGCCGAACACATTCCGCTAGGCAAGAAGTTATGTGCACGATCTGATAGTGCAGAGCGAACGAGAGATCGGACGGGAGAGTTATTTGGCACAGCGCAGAGTAAGAGATAACGTAGCCAGTCATAATGAGCTTTGAACTTGATGGTTAATGAGAATGTGGTAGTAGTTATTTATAGCTATTCCGATCTGGAAGACAGATCAAAGAAAGAAACCAAATATGAGCTAAAAGCCGAAATAGGCAGCCGTGCATTACTCAAAGAGTACTAAAATTTTGTCACGTCATTAAGCATTCATGATATTTCTGAACATGAATTGATGACAACTAACTCATCCATATACATAAAAGTCGGTGAAGTTTTGAATTTCCTTAACATTTTGTTTCACCTTTCTTATTTATGCCCTAGGTCTATATTTCTATCTAATGGACGGAATCTCTATCACAATTTCTGTATATTACGTGTGCAGTATTATTTCTCTCACTTAAAACATTTCCTGACTTCCCTGTAAATCTTTTTTTTCTTCTTCAGTGGCGACTTAAGCTAATGTAGAGACGTACAATGTTTCTACTAACAGACCCTACAAAATTATTATGATTGGCCCATAAAAATTCAGGCGCGTTCAAATTTAAAAACCTAGGACACTAGATATTCTAGAATAGAACGTTTCGGAAAACAGAGAAAGGTCCGTAATTTTCTCCATTCATACCACTTAAGAGGCTAAATAAGTATACTTTTCAAAATATATATTCTACTATTTACCAATACTCATAAATTAATAAGACTGATGATAAAAGTTGAAAGAAACTTCCCAAAAGACACTTTATTATCAAAACTGCACTCATCCACATTATTTGTAATATTCACTCTATGTTAACAACCATAAGAACACTAAAAACAACAAAATCATTGCATATTAGTGTTTAAATTTAAGTCAAGTGCTTTCTCAATGCATACATTTTTATCGTACATAAACAGTTTTATATTAGATGTCCACGCTGACATTCCAGATAATATTTCAAACGAAAAAAATATTTTTAACTATTTTAATATATAATTTTTATTTGTTTGTATAGGTCGCGAGGAATAGCATGGTGTGCGATGTGCGCAGTTGAAGAAGGGGGCAAGTTGGATGGTGAGTACTGTCCTATACTTACCATCTCTTAATTCGTACGGATTATTTTTTTGACCTACAATACAATATTTTTTGATGGGTTCAGAATAGGTTTTACACTAAGAAGTGGCTCTAACAAAAATTCATCCTACTCACACTACAAGCAGACTACTGCAAACCGAATTTCGATAAGACTTACTATTTCGCTCTAGTTATAATTTTTTAAATTGTCTTCACTTTTAACTTGTCCTACTCTTTCAGCCGACAAAGAACTAAACTAGTAATTCTTAATTCGGAGTGACATACTGTAATGTATAAATAGTCTTACTCTTGCATTCGAGAGAAAATTAAATTCGTTCCGGTGTAATACGTGAGGTGTTTGTATGGACGATTGTTTTTTCACGTGCGTACTGAGATAACGGTGGGTCTTTGTGAAGGACTATTTATTTCTGTTTTCGCGTCGTGACAGTGAATCAAAAGTCACTTATATTTTGCAAGTGCGGATAGTTTTAACCTGTAATTCTAGATTGATGTACGTAGTTGGTAATCTGTGGAGGTAGAGATATGAACCAAGACTAATATGGAGACTGCTAATCTGCTCGGGAGACAGAAAGGAGAGTCATCAATCAGCAACAAATTTTCTAAAGGAAAATCCCAGGACGTCAGCAGACAACTCGGATTCATCGACCAAACGTCACCAGAGGACAGAAACATTCCACGGAATGCGTGCGATAAACGTTGCACGTCTATTTGGTAATTTGCCGATTATTACATTCGTTCTTTGAGATTTGTTATACTTAATTACGTTCGTTCTTTGCTACCAAATACAGCCTATATATTATTCTACGCAACAGAAAAAAGCATTGCTTGCGTAGTGTCTTGCGGATTACGACTTCCCCTTACAAGAAATGACATCGCGTATAATAACGGTGTATCCAGTTTTAAAGTCCGCCCTAACGGTACTGGTTGTTGCTTCTTTTTTTTTCACATAGAGACGCCGCCGAAACCGCAAACACGCAGAAATTCATTACCTTCTGGTCCAAAGACAAAGGCGGCGTCGGCGGCGTGGTGTTGTGTCGCGTTTCCTGAACATCTGTTTTCGGCGTCTCTAAATAGGCTTTATTTCCGGGGGCAGGGGCGGCTGGGCGATTTCGGGGATTCGTCGCGCCTCTTTGGAGCTGGCTATAAATTAACAGAGGGCGCTCGCTCCACGTAATTGCCCCGACTGTGCTGTTTGTGAAGTTCGCATATGGCACGCGCCGTCTCCACCTGTCCTGGAGTTTGTCTCTCCAAACCGTACCACAGCTGCAGATTCTTCAATAATCCTGAGAGCTATCAGTCACATGACTCGTCCGTCTTCCTCATGTCACATCATGTATCACTGCCTTTCCGCAGTACAAGTATTTTACCTTCTGCAGAGCATTTTTTACAGCCACGTTTACAATCAGAGTTCTCGTGTAGACCAAGACTTCAGCAGTTATACCAATTTTTTAAATATAATTTTGACGTTTTATTTCAAAATTATATTTTTCATATTTTAGTTAGTTAAATACCAATTACTATCCATATAACAATAATCACAATATCTTTACCAAAAAAGAGTTTTTCATTAAATACCATTTTCACCCATTCTGACAATCATTATATGACGCCGTCTACTATATTTTCTGTTTCTTCAAGATAAATTTTCTTACTACATTTGGTTGTTTATTTTGTTACTTTATTCTGCATTTTATTTACTTCTGATATGACTAAACATTGACACCTGCTTAGGATTTGGGTTGATGATACGACGTAACGAAAGTCATGATGATCCTAACAAACTAATTCAGGATTCCTCATTGTGTTTGTAATCAATCACGTTCGGTAAATGACTGAACTCATCTTAATTATCTACAGAACAAAATTATAGGAAAATGCAGGTTTCCACCTAGGGGAAATTTAAATTTTATCAAAAAGACTTATATGGTTTTATCAATTATGAAAAAATTAGAACAAGGGCTTAATTTTCGAATGAAAAATCAGGAGAGAAAGAGTTGTAGTCATTTAATTGAAAAATAAAATAATAATGCATATATATCCGCCTTAAAAATGAAATATTAATGTATTTATTATTTTAAAGTAATTTAAATCTAATTCATAACTTGAAATGGTATTCTTGAAAGATAATATTTATGTCAAAATGAATTCAAACATTTAATAAACAAATTAAATTTTTCAAAGACGATCACGACGTTTCGTCCGTACAGTAGGACCTCTTCAGATTTTATTTAAGAAACATCTCTGCACTGCATACAGTTAGTGTGCTGCTGTTTCTTGTAACCAGTTGCATTACTCTCGGTTGCCAGTCCATCGTAAATAATGCTTCGGATTTGAATTACTTTCCTTTTACATTTCAAGGCGCTGAGTACAATATCCAGAAATTTAATGGAGTGTATTTTGTCTAATCAACTTAATAAATTGTTTTAAAAAAATGTTGCTTCTTCTGTAAACATCAATCGACATCGTTATTTTTTGTTATAATATAATTAGTAATGGCAAAGTTCTTAATTCTTATTACTTTTCACTACCCAATTAATCATAAAATTGTAAATTGAATTTTATAATTTATGGTTCGATTAAAATGAGAAGGTAATTTACTGTTTTTCTTGACATGAGAACACTTAAAATGAAAGGTGAGACAATCAGCTTTCCCGAAGAATTGAGATGAAATATTTTCTGTAACCTTACGCGAAACCCATCAGTGCTTCCTACCACTTTTAAACCCCATGAATCATCGAATTTTTATCATATTTCTTAAAATTATTTCCTTAAAACTTCAGACTCTTTACATGTTCATTACCTTTATCTAATCTCTTGCATGGGCAGTATTATATTTTTTAGTAGTGGAAAAACAAAATTAATAAGCAATCAACACAAATAAAATTGTTTAAGTATTTAATTATGAGTAATTATTGAAGAAACAATAATTCATTTCCACATTAATTGCTGTTCTTCGAAGTTGCATAATTTTTTCTCTATATGTGAATACGTAGTCTTAAAAACTAATTCACTATAGTCACAATTTTTTATGAAGTTTTTAAACTGAAACTGCGGACTCGCCAATTTGGACGATACATTGCGACGGCTGCCTTCCTCATATACGCAATGCATCAAGTTGTGCTGGTGGCGTTTCGACAAGCTTAGGCTCGCCTTAGCTCTACACAGCTCAGAAGTAAACACGGAAAATAATCGGGGAAAAGATATATCTGTTTCTGTAAGCACTGATGTGTATTACATCCTAAAACAGCAGATACTGCGAAACAAACGTAGAAATTACAAAAATTTTCCACCTACGCCGTGGATATTGCTAACTAACTTCCCTGTGAACGTGTCAGCGACTTACATTTTATTAGCACTGCGGTGAAATTGACTCCCAATTTCCATTCCCCCTACGACTTGGGGTTTTGGGGAAAGAGAAATAGAACCCCTCCTCACTCCACTCTAGCTCGTAAAAATAGTCATGGCGTTGATGTTTCACTCGCGAGAAGCCTAATTGGATTTCGAGGGTTGCAGGTGATGGACGTCGCCAAAAATGACGTGCTCAAACACCAGACGGGAAGGAACCGTGCTTCGTATTATCTGAGGTGCCGCCTAAGCTTCTACCGTGCTCGAAAAAATAATTTACGCAAGTCAATACTGGAGTAGAATAATTAAAATTATTTTCATAAAATTTTTCTACTTATAACTACTAAGTTAAATATTTTCCAACTAAAGGGAATGGCTTGTTTAAAACAAGGAACATGTACTGCTATAATATCAGACGTTGCGACATTTTACAAATAATTGATTTAACAATTTAAATTTATTTTATAAAGTTACAAAAATAGATTTCATTGAAAATAAATGAGTTCAACAGCCAAATCTGTCGTAAATAGAATAAAGTTAATTAGAGAAAATGAGTACGTTGTAATGTACAATGTTCCTTTCATTCAAACATTTTCTGGTGGGATAATTATCTATAATACTAAAGACATTTGTCAATGCATCCGTCAATATTTAGAGCAATAGGCGTCCAAACAACTGCTCCGGATTTGACCAAATTTGGCATACGTGTTCCTCAGGTCCCATGGCCTTTAATTGTTTTAAATATACTGAAGTTACGTGTGTGAAAAAAAAATGAAAATGCCAACAAACCTCCATAAGCATTTTTTTTATGCAGAGAACTATGAATGTAGTGTACCTTCAAGTAATGAAATGTTATCTTTAATTACATTCCTGATTTGTTACTTACGTGAACCCGAGCAACGCACTTGAGCTAGTTATAAATCTAAAAATACAAGTAAAACCAGATTATGTTAACAAGGTATATATAACATAAAAATGTATAAAACAGCACTTACAGTTTATTTTATTATATATAAACGAATAAACTATTTTTAGATTTATCTTATAAATTTCAAGTAATTTTTTATCGCACCTGAAGAGGTTCCAATGAAAAGAACGACCCGTCATGCCATTGTCATTAATATGTATAACTTTTTCTCATTAAATTTAATTTTATTCCTACCCAGAGAGGTTAATTACACTCGATTTTTTTAATATTGAAATGAATCTTTCAGACTTTCATGGGGAGAATAGAACTGTCGTCCCATTTCATATGATACAAATTTATGTGAACCAGATATTTTATCAATATCAGGTTTCTGACTGACGTCTACCTTTGTTCTGTGGTCTCAGTAATACTTTCCATGGCTGCCGCTTCAGGAATTCAAAGCAAAAGTAGATCGTTGTTTTTCATAAAACTAGCTGATTTTACCTTCAAAGACCGGAAATCATAAACTAAGGTGTCAATTTTAATCTGAAATTGCAATAGTTGCATTGGTGAAGTTCCCAGTCGAGTGTCTCATAAGAAACATTCTTACAGACCCCATTGTTAATGAGACTTAAAATAAAATTTTATTTCATAAATCTTTAACTGCTATCCCAATTTTCATACAAGTCCTACTTTTCTCTCCATAGTGATACCTAACGTCTTTTTTTTTCTTTCGAAAATTCCAATAGCAAATTTCCAGTACATATCCTCTGAGCCTTACTCTACCCATCACAATGTCGACTAGACCAATAATATAGTCACTTGTGACAAAGAACGGAATCACTTTACATAATGCATTTCTTTTCTGAACAGGAATTTTTAAGTAGTGGAAACAAACGTAGCTGTCGTTCTCAATGTCAGTGCAAGTACGAAAACAGTAATAATTTTTCTGTGTTTATTAATCTGTTCCATAGACCTGAATAAAGAAACAATTTATATGCATTCTAAGATCAATAATGCTCGTTGGGAAAATAGTTCCTTATACTACACACCTTTCACCGCCTTATTGTACATTTATAAAAAAATATATATTTTTTAAGATTTTATCCTTTTTTTGTGAAAGAAAACAAATTTAATCTCTTATACTGCCCGCCATTTTGTCTAATGACAGCGGGTGGGCATTATATATACCTTCCACTTCTCTATATAAGAATTATATTAAATTTAGTCTAAATTAGTTCCAACGTTTTGTTTTGAAAGTGAAGAAATCAACATTGTCGTCATAAATGCGCATCGTTTTCTAATACTAGTGAATGAAACAAACATTATAATTAATCTACAGACAATGAATTATTTTTAATTTAAATAATAAATTTGTATGAATGGCTATATACGGTGGTCCAAAATATGTGACATATTTTATTATTAAAGGAGCTGATTGGCTTTTCTGTATTATAATTCAGAATTCCTGATCCACCTGACCTTTCTTAGTTTTTTCTTTTCCCATGAGGCTTAGAAGAATCTTTGTCACCATCCTTGTAAGTACACAGCCTAACCACAAAGCTCATGAGACACGAAACGCAGACGAAGAACATCTCAAAATGACGGCACATTCTTTTTGAATAACCTCCGTGTGACCCGCACTATTCTACAGGGGATTATGGACCACTAATCCCCCATGAAAAAAAAAGCGTGTCATCTTGTTCCTCTCTCCATCACACTTTCGCCCCTTTTCTCCCCGTCTATCTTTATTGTGGTTGTTGTGTTGACCAAGTGGACACGTTTGTACCTTTTTTCAAGGCTTTGTCGTCCTTTCTTCTGGTGGGAAACGAACGTGACAGGTACGTAAGGTGCACAGGCTACGGAGAAGTGGAGGAGGAACTGTCGAATACGAAAGACAGAGAAGAAAAAGGGGAGTACTGAGAGAGCCAGAGAGAAAGAGATAGATGCACGCACAATGACCCTAGCTATCACCAGTGTGAACCTTCTGAGTTCGACATTGTGTTAGCGCATTTAGAAGCAGCCAATCTATTGTGTACATTTTCTTTAGGAAGGAAGGAATAGAAGACTTTTGCAGTGGGTGCTACCTACCTGTCGCATTCCGCTGAAAAACCGTGTCACAATGGAAATTCCATCCCGGGATACGCACATAAATATACTCGGAGTAAGGGAACTGGAAAACCAGAAAAAATGAAAGCGAAAAAAATGTAAATACACCAATAGCTGCTCAAGTAAGGGCTTAACAATTCTTCAGAAAAAAAACTGTCGCTTCTATCAAACACCCAGTTCTTGTGAATGAATGTAAAAAATTTACCTCCCTTTCATCTGGATTGAGCCGAGTATTTTCCGTAATATATCTTAAGAGTAGGAATTTAAAAAAGAACTTTATATTAATGGAAATTCTGACTGTTGATAGAGTTATTAAATTGCACTGGATAAAATCCGTCTATACATTTTCCGTCACTTAAATGTTTCCAAATTTTGTGTTTGATAAAAGTGAAACCGTTTTTATGAAATTAACAAAGAGAATGGCCGTTGAAAATAAAGAGAACGACGTCTATAAACAATAAAACACAGTGAATGGACAAAAGTCTAAAGTGGAATAATTTAATTAGAAGACGTTTCATCCCCCGACTTTCTTTATTTATTCAATTTCTAACTTTCAGCTATTCTTTGTATTCTATTTATAATAATAAGTGAGATTAATTTAATTACCTCATTTATAAGAGCTTTATTAAAGTTCGTTTAACCTTATAATAAGGAAGAGTGAATTTTTCTTTCATTCATTTGATAGTTGTGAACGAATATTCGGAGCGATTTAAAAATAATAATTTATGTAAGTGAATTCCATTCAGTTTTAATATTATAATTCTGTTTAATTTATTTTAATTTTTATGTAGGCGTTCTTTATGGAAATTTAACAGGATTGCGGAATAACGATTGAAATATGTTGGGAAAAAAGTGATGTCGAAAGTTTCTTTTAAGACAGGATTGAAGGATTATTAATTGTGTGTGTTTCAAAATTTTATTGAAGGGTTAACTTCTGGTAAAGAGACATCTATAGGCAGCAGCAATTTAATATTTGTCAGAAAAAAAATTGCAATGCATAACACGTTTGCAAAAGCATTTAAGTAATAGCTTAAATTACAAATGTAGATAAATTTAAAAAGTAAATAATAATTTACCGTTAAAGGTTCTACTGTTGAATGGATTAAAACGTAGATGCCGTTTGATAAGAAAGAAATCATCTAGAGCGTCTGAGACAGACTTTAGCGCCAAGCGTGAATAGAATTTTTTTCTCTCTCCAGTCTTATTCTCACATTGCACTGTCGTCCCACTCACTTTTTTTATCCCAGTAGGAATCTGCCTGGTCTCATCTGTTTAGCTCTTCTTTCCCACGGGAGCAGGTCCACGACACTTGACGCCTTCCTGCGGTGCCTTCAAAGACCTGAAGGTCTCCCTGAACAAGTGTCAAGTGGACGGAGAGAGTTTCCGATTGACGAGGTCGGGTATCCAAGTTTGCAACCTGTTAAAACTGTAACACCATAACGAACGCACCAGAATCCGGAAACGTGATTCCCATAAATTTTAAAGCATTGGATGGAGTGAGATGCTTAATGAATAGCATTGAACAAAGAAATATAATCAACCTTCAGTTCTTGTTGATTAAACAGAAAGATTATTATCGGAGAATGTGTTGAATAAAATTGCAAAGTGGGTCATTAAATTTTAAGGGTGGTCAGAAAAATCTTGGGGTGAGGACAATAGATGTTTGATTCGTGGTAAAGCTTACTTTCAGAGGACGTATATAACCAAAGTAAATTGATGCATGGCTAAATTTCGGTATACCATAGTAAAGAGGTAACGTAATTTGTGCCGCGTATGCCAATAATAAGGTCCACGATAAATAAATGAGACCGAATGGGCTTTACTCAAATCTCTATAATATATTCATTTTTAAAAACTTTACAGTATCTTTTAGATGTTTCAGGGAGTAGTTCTGCACTTAGAGACTTCCAAATATGTCCCTCTTTTCCCGAAGATTTTTTGTATATATAGATGATGGGATTACTATATAATCGAATTTGTTAGAAAAAAATTGTGTTCTAAAATGTAGGGTGTGGTGTGATGGGATAAAATTACTGGGTAATTAATTATAATAATGGGGAATTTATAAAAAGAAACTAACTAGGAAAAATATTTACAAATTTCTGAGGTATGGCAAGCAATCTAATCTCTAAAATCTCAGGTAAAACCGTGGACGATTTCCTCCTTAGCCGTCAACGGTTGGGAAACTTGACAACATAGCTTGTTGTACGTAATGTTGCCTCTCTGCCAGCTTCTCCGTAGGACGCTCTCCTCAGCGTCGACAATTTTATCCCCTTCAACGTCTGGGACCAAACGGCGGTTCCCTAACGTCCCCTTCAACTTCAAAGAGCAGAATGACCGTTCACACAGCATCACCGCCCTATTAAGAAGATCGGCATTTTAAATCGATTTTCTTTAGATCACCAAATCGCATTTGTTGAGGAAATCACGTGGTATTAAACTATTTGGTTGTTTTCCTGGCTCTCGATTCCCACGCGAGTGAAGTTATGTATAGTCCAGGTCATATCCCAAAATGCCATCCCTGGGAATTAGAGTCTGCATTAGGCACGACATACTGACACCATGTCTAATTCACAATCCTCTCTAACTTTAACAACTATCACGCTACAGAAAAAAGTAAGAAATTTCGTCCATTTTGCGGAAATTTCATTAAGTGTATTAATTACAAAAATAATCATCCAGATCTTATCTACATCGACCGATATAAAACAAAATTCATCAAATTGTGCTGGTGTCATAACTAGACTTTTGTGATGTTTGAACAAATTCAGAAATTTCTGCTTCATTTTAATTAATTTGTGTACTTCCTACATTTGTGTAATGTTTGTGTCTTTACTTACAGGATTAATAGTATTAATTAAATTAATGAATAAGAATTATAAAGAAACTCGATCAAAGCTGTGCTAAAGAAACAGGCACATATAACAAATCTCATTTTCCTAACCATGGTAAGTGTACAGAAAAAGTGGATTCCGTAGTTTTAAACCATTATAATATATAGTTATATAAGTAATTAGTCTCTACAATCCTGTAAAATGAGAAATTATGTCTTACCGTCGTAAAAACTGGATTATCATTGCGTCTGCATAAAGGATAGAATTACATTTATTTTTAAACGGTTGTATAGTTAAAATTCAAACCATCTTCAAGGCACTTTTACGAGCGCGAAATTACAGCCCTCCAGCAAGCTTCTGAAACCATGCAAGCTTGCATTGCAGTGAGTACCAACTATAAACGTGTTCTTAAAGTGCAAAGAGGACAGTAGATAGAAATTTCTATCGAGTGGAAATAAATGAGTTTTCTTTGATGAGTTCATGCTGTTTTTATTGCAATAAATATTGAATTGTTATTACTTCGAGTTCATATAGAATAAAGCAGGTGTTTAAGGTCTCAAAGTCAGTTGTCGAAATTTATTCAGTCGATATTTAATTTAATTTACTGGGTGTAAGGAAACGTTCTTAGCAAAGTAGTTGGTTATCGGAAATTCGTATTTTTTTTACGCTGAGTTTGGATAACAGTCCTGTTGGTTTAGCCATAGTTGAAAGTCGTAAGTCGTTCCAGTTGAGTTTTCATCTTTTAATAATCCTAATATCTCCGCTAAAATATTCTTCCACAAAAAAAATATTTTCAACTTCAAAAATATGCCTTCCGTCTGTCCTTGTACCTTACTTTCCTAAACTGTCTTATTCGCTCTCTACGCTACTAAGTATTCTATCACTTTCTGACATTACTTCGAATCTTCTCTTACTTATCTTTTGTTTTGAAATGATATATTTCCTTAACACCTATATTTTGCTTTTGTTTTGTCGCCTACCACCGCTGACAAAATGTGGTGGAATCAATGTTTATCCATCCCAGACAGTCTAAAAATAAATCATTCGTAAATCAAATTGCGTAAGTGATTCAGATTCAATAATATCATAACAGTTGTTGCAGTCCCTGTGAGGAAAGCAATAGACAATAGTTTAGTTAACTGACAGTCAGCAATGCGGAAATGTTTCTGATGAGTATAAGATAGAGAATGCTACATTGTCATTGCTCCCGCTGAACATAATCAGTCGCCTCCAACCAACAGGCTCGTTAGTTCGTATTGCATCTTTCTTATTTTCCTCTTTACTACCAGCGTCTTTTCTACTACTCAACTTCTCCCTTCGGCTTGGAGGCTCGTGAACAAAGCGAAACGAGGCAATTATTCAACTCTTCGCAGCAGATGTGCCATGCAATACATTGCCTTGCCTTACCTTGCCTCTCTGTTCCTATCACCACCCATCAGCTAGCTTCGCTATGAAACTTGTCTTCGCTCTTGTGTAGCAGTCTCTCATGGCAACTACCAACCACCACGATAATAGTGGCGATCTAAGGAGAGGGTTTCCTGTTCCTCATTACCATACTGCAGAGCTTCGTCGTTTATCTCCACCATCCTCATGACTCCTCCGTCCTGTATCTAGTTACTCCCAGCTACCATCCTTGATTCAAAGACTTCCCTGTCATCAATATTACCTTCAGTAGGTACTTTTAACTCTCCTGTAGAACACTACAATACACAACATATCTACATTTACCTGTGCATACTCACCGTTGACAAGTTACCACCTTATGAAAAATCGCCAATGATATTTTTAAATATTCCCATCTTTCAATAAGGGTGGGTCGATAATGAAAAGGAACAAATCAAGCTGTGAGGCAGGTATTAACGAAATTATTTTTTATTTGAAATTACCCTGTATGTCGTATCACATAAAAATTGATTCAGTTAATACATTACACACGGCTTGTTTTATTCCACGTCAACATCGACCTGACGATATTGAAGAACCCTAAATAATGACATTGCAGTTATTCATAGACATTAATTCAATATCAAAAACCATTATAATATTGTAGAAATATAAAACAAACCGATAGAGCGTGAAAACTAAAAATATGACAGGAAAAATTATATTAAACCACAAGGTGAATGCTGGACGTTGCGCGGGAATTTGTTTATATTATCACGTTGTGGTTTTAATTTTTTTCTCAACTCATGTTTAAAGCATCAGCGAGAGCGATACATTTTTGAAAATTTAGCTGAGTCAGAATCTTAATCCTCTCAAGAAATTTCCTGGTACCTTAAATAAACAAAAATGTAATATACGAACAACACCAGGAGCGACACTTTCAATCTGACTAAGGTGATAAATATTTATTCGTATACAAATATGTACCTTTTATGTGCGTTTAAAATTTTTGTACCCAGGGGTTGTAGTAGTGTCACGCCCCTACAGTCATTGATGGCTTTCTAGTCCCCTGGAACACGTATACAAAATTTGGTCAAAATAAGTCCAAATTAGTCTTTGTATGCGGCACGCTCGTTAACAAAAATGCACTACAACAGTCAATTATATTTACAAGAAGAATTTACTTGAACCATATCTTCAGTCTAATTAGCGTTAAATAATGTGTATACATACATTTTCTTGTCGGAAAATAAAATTGAGTAAGTGCGGTCCCGATTTTTATATAATTAATCTACAATGCAACTGATAAAACAATTTGCATATTTACACACTAGTAAAATATCATTACGTGTTATTATACAGCTGTTAAGCTTAAAATAACATTTCATTCAAGTAATGCTACTTTATAATTGTTTTTCGCGGGCGTCACTTCGGTTAAGAGACTTTTAGTTACAGAAAAATCCGTCTCGGGCGCCAGAGTCGCAATCCTCACTCATTTGCATTGTGACATACAAAACATTTTACATTATTATTAACTAATTAAAAAGTATCATTTCTTAAATAAAATGTTAAATTTATTATTTCTCGTTTTAACAGCAATTTAATTATCTCGTTTGAAAGGCTACGTGAGGGCATAATCTATCCATTTTCAAGATCCGTACGTCTTTAAGCCTTTCTTGGAACCTAAATCTTCAAAACGTCGACTGTATCCTTTTCTGGGTAGAGCAATAAAATACACCAAAATTTAATTATAATCTGATGAATGGTACACGAACGCATAGCGGACATACATGAAGTTACAGCCCAGATGATTGACGTGGGACTTATTTTGGCTTTTAAGAGGGGAAGGAAACAACCTAAATATTCAAAAGACCAACAGGAAACTTCTCTGGGATGATCAGCGCTAATTCCGTGCTTAAGGGAAAACCTCATAACTCGCACAGGTCCAGTGTATAATGCTTGGGGCGCGCCACATGCATTACCTTTATTTATATAGTTTACAAATTTCTGAAATTATTTAAGATTTCCTTAATTTAAGTACATAATAAAATTATATGAAAACTATAAACAACGGGACACCTAAAATATTTACGTCAATTTGGTGAGGGGAAATTGTATTTAATAATAATGATTTTTCATAACATACCAGTTTAAATGTTATAGATTCAGTATCAGCAAACAAATTTTAACATCTACGGTGCAGTAGAAAGTTTATCCGTAATTTTTTCCTCCTCTTAATCGTGTACTAACGTCCATTCCATGGTATAAGTTAGTGTAAGGTTTTTATATATTTACACTGACTACTACTTTTTTCATTGACTATTTTGAAATATATCAATTTGATTTTCTAAAATATGTTATATATTTAAATTTTGAATACTTGAGATATTAGCTAAAACAGTAAGCATCGAAGAATATTTCATAGGATCGGAAAGGAAGTACAGTATATAATAACCTCGAATAGCCTGGCCAAAGAATTAGCATCTCTCTTTTTTAGTTAATCAGCAATGATTATGTCAGTGATTATTTTCTTCTCCTTTACCCTTCGCGTAATTATTACTGTGCCTTGTTTGCCTATTGTTGAGACGTGGGAACAATACCTGAGACAAGGCAGAAACTGAGCCTCTTTTTGTTTGTGATTCCCTTTCCTCTGCTCATGGACCAATTCAGTGTAATGAAAGCTGTCGTTATTCGACGGACGGAGAGAGAAATTGATGGATTGGAATTTTCATCCAATGCTCCGCCGTCGTGATCATGGTTCCCCCACCTCTTTCTCTCTGATTCTATCTTTCTCTCTCTCACACACACAGGCAGCAAATTGGAAAACAAAAGATAAACTGTAATGAGAGTAGCAGAAAAAATTGTACGAAAGGAAAAGGTAAACACGCCAGGAATGCGAACTTCGAGACATTACCTTCCCCGAGATGCTGCGTCGATCGTGAGACTAGGCCATTGACTTGCGGAAGATGTCTGGGATTCTCTATTTGTCTCTCGTTTTAATTCGATGTAATTTTTTTAAATTTTCTTAACAGCCAGCTAATGAATCTGCAGGTGGATGGTAACCGAGACTAATTAGTCACCATTTCGCATAAAAATTTAATGAGAATGTCGTTCACGAATTATAATGCTCCATTCCATTGAAAAGAAAAGAACCAATAAGAGAAAAGGCAGACACAAGTGTCCAGAGCTTTATGACTATGTGTGGGGTGGCCGCTCAGTAACTATAATAGCATTCTGACGAGAAGTTATTAGCTCGACAGTGAAGCGGCATTAATTAGAACGGGAAAGGAATTTGGACTTCAAATATCCCTTGCGTCTAGCCTAGTCTGAGGATTAGAGGCTACGGTAATGATCAAATCTTTGAGCGGCGCCGCACAACTGATTTTTATTCTCAAATAAAGAAGCTCCTAATGATTGTGTATTTTTTCTTCGCCTATTTTTACCTCCGTGACTAATCCTGGGATAAGTTCTTATACCTGGCTATCTGGCCGAATCAATCGAATATCGTAGTGTTGTTCTTGGTCAAGTTAAGTAATACCGATTTTGAGCATAATTTCTTACCTAGCTGACATCAGTCAAACAAGCTTGTATTTATTTTATTTGACATTTTATTTTAATATATATTTGATCTAATATATAAAATATTTAAAATATATAATATATTTCTACATATTCTACACAATATTACAAGAAAAATGGTAGCAAAATATTCTCAATTTTGAAGTAAAAGCTAATCAAAATAGACTTTCTGTATTCGTTATATAATTTAATTGAAAATTCAATCAATAATTAACGTTAATATTATAAACAACAGAAGACGTATATAGAGTATTTACAATAAAAGTTTTACAGGCCGCTCGAGACTTTGTTGTTGTCAACCACTTTTGAGACTTGCCGACAGAAGCCGGAAATGTTGAGATACGACGTTACGAGCGCGGATCGGGGAAAGGGTGCGGAAATCTGGCAGTCGCCGATGAGCCACGATAGTGTAAGGGTGAAATTGAGTCCACGGGAAGTAGCGTCCACAGGTGGAGATGTTGTTGTGTCTCGAAGACGCTACCGGAATAGTGGTAGTGAGACGCCACACAGATTTGTGTCTTTTCTATGAGAAAATCGACGGCGTATTAATGACCACACCCTGTGGATTATTTTCACTCATTCAAAAATTACCCAATCAGATTAAGTAACCAGTAATCGTCGTCAAAGCATAACCTAGGGACGTATCATTGGCACTAATCCTGTTCCAATATGTATCCAATATTTTAATAATATAAAACAAATCTAAGTTAGATCATAATAGAGTAATTTGTACGGCAGCAGAGACGCTGGTACAATGGATGGAGAACGCAGACCGGGCAGATGATTGGACTCTTAGCTCAGATGGTAGAGATCCTGCCCAGTTTCGGTTCCCGGTTCAGTCCAGATTTTTTCATCTTCGTCTTATAACTGAGTTTCAGAGACATCATTACATTTTTTTCTGTTACTGAATGATAAATCTAAATTTTTTCGATAGAAGCCCGTTAGATAAATAATGAGGCGTTGAAACGGCATTTCCTAATCGTCTGGCCTACAACCCCAGGCCCTGTTTTATATGATAAAACTATATTACACTAAGTAAATAATAAATAAATTTTCATTAAGTATAATGAAAGAAGAAAAGAGTGGTAACTACTTATAGCCAGTAAAAAATATGTATAGATAGATATGGACACAAAATATACCAAGGCTGGGGCTTCTTTATAAATGATAAACCAATAAAGAAAAATATATGACGTCAAATATGGCAGGTTTGAGGCTTCCTTATAAATGGTAGTCATAAAAATAGGAAAAAATATTGAACTCGGGGAAGGAGTACACAAATCACGACGTCAACGTAAACACTTTGCCGCTGGTCGTAAGAAGTGGAAAGGAATTTAAGCTAAGCCGACTTGACCTAACGTAACCCGTCTGCGGACAGACAAGTCCCTCCTGGAAGCTCGACCAGGATGTGGCCTGCTCTTAGAGGCGTGGGTGTGGTCGCTAAACGTGACGACAATGTCCCCGATATGTCGCCACTACTCTCTCCCCTCTTACCACGACTTCCACTACTATACTTTACCACCGTTCCCTGTCGTCCGCTCGTTTTCCCTCTATTTTCTTCCATTACTCGTTATATTCTTCTCTTCTCGACGAGACAGGTGCAAGTATATACCTGCTGGTCGCCTACTTTCCTCTTCACATCGCCGAGATTTATCTTGAAAGATTCCAACACATTACTGCCTACACCGTCCTCCGTATTATTTTCTTGACGGCAATGATTGCTCTAGACTAGTTACCTACGTAACACGTCTCGAATCGTAATCATTCCTATTTAGATGTGTTTCCCTTTCCTTCTCGCTCTCAAGTACACGTGAAACTTAGTGTACCGATAAACAAACGTTGCCTCATTACCTCCGTTGGACAATGTACTATTATACAATCCATCACCACGACCCGTTTGTAGAACAATTAACACAGGCAAACGTCAACACTGAAATAACGTCGCTAAAAATATAAAAGCTATACTTTGCGGGTATGTTCTAAAAAGGGATGAGCCCAGGTCAACAACAATACGTTCCATCATTTTTCCTTTCATTGTAATTTTTCAGAAAACGATAAAAAAATTAAATACGATTTTTAATTGTTACTTTCAAGAATTAATTTCTTCTTTGATTAGAAATTTATATTCAAATAATTGATAAGAATTTATAAACGAATCAACCAGCCAAATTTGTCAGAAATAAATGTAATAAATTTGAGAACTATAAAAGTAAGAAAATAAAAATTGATATTTCGAAGTGTCGGTAAAGCACACACTTTTCGAAATTTTCTCAAGAACTTACAAGAAAATATAGATACTTCAAAAAGTAAATTGTAATTAGCCAAATATATTTTTATATTATTATCTGAAGAGGTATAAAAATAATGTACGTCATGCCAATTTTCATTTAATTAATATTTTCATTTCATTGAAATATATTTTAAATGCATCACTTTATTTATTTATAATTCAGCTAAATCAGATGAATATAACATTTAAGAAATAATAATTCAATTTTCTGATTTTCCTTAGTAATTGTTACATTATATTTCAGTTCACGTCGAAGTATAATTTTATTCTTACATTTAACAACTTTAGACCTTGTATTTTTAATCTGTATAAACTGAAAAGTGACAAAATATGATAAGAGACGTCCTCCATTTAGATTACCGATAGAACTGGTTAATAAAAAGGAAGTCATTAACTAAATAATTATTTTCTAATTTAATTGCAATTCCATTTATTATCCTTAAAATGTCATGCATAGTACAATAATTTCAATCATAACTAAGGTATTATAAGCAGACAAATTTAAAGGAATGTTTAAAACATGAAGGAAGAGAAAATCAGCTTTAATAAATTGGGCAAACAACATTTGACATAATTTGTCCAACCTATTATTTGACACAATTTACCGTTGTTATATATGTGGATCGAAAGAGAAATAAATAAATGAACTTTTTAATATTTAAATTTATCAATCATAATTTTTCTTACATCAACTGAATATAAAATCGTAACCTTGCTTAATTGACAGAAATAGTTTTAGGAATGGCGTAAATGTGGTAAATTATTTATTCAATTGCTAAAATGCTGATGACAATGCACATATTTTAAAGTGGCCTCTTTACCTCTGAAACAGTGGTACAATCACAACGCCTCTCTGTGACTACCTCTCAGGTTCGGTAGCAAACCATTACCCGATCGCGATCAAGATTGGGTTTTATCCAATCTTATACTATTATTCGTTCTACGTATCCCACGATTATTTCATCTAAGATCCGCTTAAATTGTGTTACAGAGGGAAAAGTCATCCAATTATTTTTAACATCAATTTGCAAGAATGTCCAGAAAAGGAATATTTAAGCTACCTGCTAGTGAAGCACGTGTCCGAAATAGAGCGATAACAAAAAAATGTATGGTTACATGTACATGTGTATGTTCCTTGTTCTTTATTAGCGTGTTAAACCTTGACGGGATGTTGCAGTGTCTTAGCTGTAAGTGTCCAGATAAACTGAGATTGTGGAAGTGAGGGGGGAACAGATATACGATGGTGACCTAAGTGTCAAGTCGTTGATGAAAATGCCGTCGAGAAACATAGCAGAGGGACGAGAATAGAGAAAAGAGAAGGAAGGAGGAGGGAACGAAATGTGTGTTGCCCGATCTCAATCTATTCAAATGTCGAGTGCGGCTGGAATGTGAACGGAACGTGTGACCCTTTTTCTTAACGTAAGGACGTTTTCTGAATGCGAGCTCAAAATTATTATCCCGTACTTTAATACATGAATGAACTGACTAATAAACATTTTTTATTCAAAGACACTTGTCAAAGAAATCCCATCCTAATAACTGGAAACTTCCAAATGGGTTGCGTTCAATGATCTTCCATTTGACAATGAGGAACTTCCAAATAAGAGAAGAAATAATTCCAATTGTAATAACGGTTTAATTTTGCTAATAGACCTACTCTTATCTATGTTCAAAGCTTTTTGTGTGATAATTCTGTAACTCTCCGTTGCATGTATGAGCGATCTTCTCATCATAAAAAAGTGGGAATTTTTTATATCACATTCAATTACAAACAAACAAATACCAAAACTTAGGCTGAGGAGAATTTCAAAAAGGCAGACTAATGTACAAACAGTTTTATACTTAGAATCGAATTTAATCTTCACTTCCTGACATTCTGCTGATTTCAAGCACTTAATATATCTCTTTCAATTGAAAGATCTAATACTTCTACTGTTACATGCAGAAGAGTTTCCATTTCGCTTTTGATTACTCAATGAGTTAATATCAATTAGGACAATCTTCTCAAGTTGGATTTAAATTCTACGTTTTCCTTGCGGGTCATCCTATCACAAGACTACGATTAATGGTGGCAGTGTTGGTCCTTGAGAATGCGGCTAACCCGTGAGGCAACATCTCCTGCCAGCAACACAAGAATGGCCGAGTGTGGTTGTTCCATCAACACGCACACAGGACGTCATGTGTGTGTCTGTGTGTTGCGGCGTTTCACTTTGATCACTCCCTGGATCCACTTAAAAGCAGGTCGCTTGGTTGCACGTGCAAAGAACGTGCGGAGAAGGAAGGTTACCGGGATTCTTCAGGGTGCAAACACTTCTGGACAGTGTATTTGTCACGTCGGAAGGTTATCTCTGTCCCATCAGGCCGACGAGGGAGAAACGAGGCTCAGGGAGTTGGTTATCTCCCTTCGTCCATTAGAGTACCGACAGGTGGACTCGATAAGGGAGGAACAGTGAAACATTATCCAAGTTTCTTGATGACCCGTAGATTCAGAGGCATACCGGAGAAAATGATTTCAAACAAAACATTGTATTTCATGAAGCACAAACTGAGTTGGCGGCTAAAACCAATCCAATCCCGACCAATCCATTTGTCCGCAAACTTTTCATTCATATATTGACGGACATTTATGGTCGAGAAATAAGACGTAAGGATGGAGGCGTTCCAAAAGTGGCACATCAAACGTTTGTAACATGTCCAGGCTTAATTGTTGATAGTAGAGTCGCTGAAGAATAATTTACCTGTAGCTAAAGTTGAATAAAGAGTTACCGGGGCTCATGAGAGTAAAACACCTAACTTCTTCACTGTTTCAAGCGATGAAATATTTGGGGAAACTGAACTGAGAACACCAATATTGATTTAACCATGACGGAAAATACGATATATAACGTTATCTGGGGAAAAATGAATACTATTTATTTAAAAATAGTAATCTAATAAAAATAATGACTACTATTTAACTTCGAGAAAATATGGTGATACACGACAAAGAAATGGAAATGTTGAGATAGATCAATTTGTGTAACCACATCAATTAGTAGATAAAAAGTTATTTTTAAAATCAATTACGGTAATCTGGAGCGCATTTGGAAATCTAACTATTTGAATCTATCAGTCATTAATAAACTTAAAATAAATTATATGGTTCGATCATAACGGTTTTCAATGCGAAATCTCAAAATAACAGTTATATGGATAAGAAATTTACATCAAAATTTGGAGTTGCTCATTGAAATTCGGAGAGGGAAGATCAGAAGAGTATGGATGAGGTCTGACTTCTACGTCGTCAGATAACATTTATCTTTACGCAAATTGGGGTTAAGGAGTGGTAACATCACTGTTGGTCAGTAATAAATGCGGAAGCGCACTGCGGCAAAGGGAGATCAGATCACAAACGGAGCCATTGTCCTTCAATCACCCTCGCAGTGACCTACCAGTCAGCAGCAGCAGCAGGAGCAGGAGGAGGAGGAGCAACAATGCGAACCCGAACGTTCGTGTCTCGTGTCAGTGTCAGATAGGCAAATGGAGGGCGATGCGGTGACAGCCTACAACAGGTAGCAAGACAATGGCCAACCTTGAAGGCGATGGTCACGCCGAGGATCTCGTGCACCTGCATCCACGAGGCTCTACTTCTTGTCTGCTGAAACCTGGAAAGAATCTCGTAAAGAGGAGGACAGTACATTGGTCCTGATCAAATATTGTGAATTTGGATGTAGAAATAAAAATCATAAACAAGGTAATCCTAAAGTAAAAATTGGTGAACAAGTTGTCCGTAGAGGGGTCCATAAATCATTGAACGGAAGTACAAAATTTGCCTTGAGAAAACCATAAAAAAGTTGACTACACTGTGGACATCTAAATCATAGATTAATTCGTCTTTTTGCTAATCTGAATCGTTTATAAAATATCCGGTTGACAGAAAGCGTAATGACGCGACGCAAAAAATGTTTGTGTAATTTATGGTCATTAATCTACAGAAAATTGGCACCATTCTTTCAATCCTTTCATTCTCAACAGGTTGCAGTCAAGTATCCATCAATCAATACGTCGTTTAATGTGTATCGTTTATGCAGATGGTGAGAAGCAAGTTAGTGACGTCATGTCGCACGTAAGACCGACTCTGACTTACTTAACTTCATTCATTGTTTATCAAAAAATTCAATAATATTTCTTAGTAAAAATTATTTATAAGACCGTCAACAAATTATGCAATTAAACTGTATGTTTATCTAAAAAATTTATACATATATATTTAAATTATTGGAGGTATAAAATTTCATATTCCTCTATTTTTGAAGAAAGGGTCACACACCCATAATTTTAAGAAAAAAAAATGATTTAACATATTTTGCGAAAAAGAAAGTCCCATGATTTTTTGTATGTTTGGACAATTGTATTATTATCATCATCCTTTAAGTTCGCACGGTAAGAATTGGTGGTCAGATAGAGATTTGGAGATTGAAGAAGCATCGATGTCAAGGTGAAAAATAGCAAGATTCGAACACGAACATAGAGTGTATCTTTAAATTAAGAATGTTACACAATTTGACTTGATATTTATGTTTTCAATGTACAAATATAAATGTACATATTGATATATAAGAATACTTAACTATTTACGGTACAATTCAGTTTGTTCAAGAACGTTATTAATTTTTTTTGCATTTTTCCTTTTCACAAACTCGTTGAAATCATTTCCTTTTAAATTTTATTTACTCTCATCGTCAAATTTCGTACAGCTCTTTAACTGAAATCTGGATATTTAACTGATCACAAATCGGTGGGGGGGAGTGTATTTTATACCAAATTTTATATTTGATCACAACGTCCTGACCACCGCTAGTTTACTGTACATATGTTTTGTGCATAACTCTCATTTCTTGAGCTATCTCGTCCAGTCTTGCTTGAAGTTGCTCTTATAATTTGATAAATCATACCGAATTTTTTGAATCGTCCGAATATCTCGTTACTGTCCCCGGATGTGTACATGGACTCAAATACCTGTTTCTCAACCACTAATGGTGTATTCATCTTAAATTCCGGGTGCCCTTTGATAATTATATAATTTATCTTGGGCGTTTGAACCCGGCAGCACGTCGCCAAATTCCAGTGTCTAAAGTTACTACAGTTCAAGCCTCATTGCTTTATTTTTGCAGAGCTCTGCCGGTCAAACGGGAATACTTTGAATATGGTTCATGAGTGCTTGACCACGCAGTCAACGCCAAATGCTGTCCGGTCTTACCAGTTTACGAAAGCGCACTCGATTTTTTTTATCTTTCGCCGCTCCACCACGTAGATTCCTTCAGAACTAATTAATTTGTGATACATTCTAAAAATTATAAATCGTTGATTCCTCTTTCAATTCTCAAAAAATACTCAGTGCGGTAATACGTCGAATATATATATTTGAGACTTAGCATGAAAGCAACAATTATAAGTTCTGTTTTTTGCCTTACAATTATATTTTTACAAATTGTAACTTATTCGTATTACAATATTTTCTGTATTCCAACTCCTTTATATTTCTGGTCTCCTATTTGAATATATACGCTAAAGCCATCACTTACTTGACTTATGAATCACTCTTGCGGCCGAACTGAAAATCGTTTTCTCAAGCCGGTCTCAGTCTATAGAGATATCTAAAAATTGAAATAGAATGGATAATCGAGTTAAGTTTTGACTAAAAACATATGTTCTGTTCCAATGTTATGTCATTGTAACTGTTATCGATTTATAAATACATCTTTTAATGATTGAAATCCCAAAAATATGCCATCGACAGTGTGATAGAAAAAATTTTTATGTGAGCCTGAGCCAAGGTCTAAACAACGTATGAAAATAACTTGCACCCTATAGGAACTCAGCAACAGTAGATTAGATGGTAAAAGCACAGCTTTACCAAGCGGAAACCTTCGGTTTGATTCCCGTCCGGTCGAGATTTCTCTATCCAAATCTCCGTCGGAACTGATCTTTGAAAACATTTCTTCTGTTTTATTTTCGGGTAATTTATAACATCAATTAAAATGTTAAGAATAAAGAGGAGAATGACTCTGGACCAGAATGCCCGTGTGAGAGTTTTGTCGCAGGTATTTCTCACCAGATAGATTGCCGGCTGACCTTTGGGGATTGCCACGTACTCCCGGATTTATTCAAGATTTCCATATGCCGTGGCACCTTCTTCTATTTTAGGAGGTGCATGTACTGCGGTCGAAGGCTTTGGACATACGCAAAAAGTTATCCGCTCATCTTATTTGATCATTCGGCCACTACCTCCTGAAACTGACAGAGACGTGGAGAACGTAATGCTGCGATCCCACAGAAAACTCATCTCCCGTCATTTGGAAAGGCGTGATAATGATACCCAATAGCCTGACCAACCTGAAACAGACTTTCTAGGGTTTTCCATGAATCGCTTTTAGCTGAATCACCGGTTAGGATCCTTAGACTATAGCCCTGGAGCTCTAGTCAACCCTTCAAGATAAAGTATGAGGAAAATAATTCAAAGAAATACAAGAAAGAAGAGAGACAGATGTAAGAGAACGGGTCGAAACAGGAAGATGGCTAGAAGGAGAAAGTGGAGAGTTAGTAAATTGTGTTATTAAGGAAAGGTTTCTGAGAAGGGCAAGAAGATCGAAGATGGCAGATTTTACGACATAGTAAGGTTTGTCGGAGATGCGTATGTCAAAAGCAAGAACTAAAAAGGAGAATGAAGAGATAGAAAACTTAAAGGATAATATGAGTGATGGAGGAAAATAGTAAATAAGAAGTGCCTCAGAGGTGAATGAAAATCTTGCATACTGGTAAGTTCCAATGAACCAAATATTTGCAATATATTAGCACCGTGGTGCTTGAAGTAATTGCAACACCCTCGAAGGAAATTTTAGACCGGATGATTGAAATATCAAAGGAGTCTATAGGAGAAACCGGAGACACTGCAGTTTCAGACATATTATTTACCTCTCCCATGTCTGTTGGTTGTAGCAGCGTCGGCGGTGGTGTACATGAATATATCCCAGAGATACTGTTACAGGTCAGCGATGATAATTACACTACCCCGGCCAAGACAGTAGGTGAGCAACGGGCCCAAGGACACGGGTTACAGTGCGTCAAACTATCAGTGTCTCAGTGAGGAGACGAGAGGAACCTCTCCTTCCAGCCCACTTGCCAGCTCGGTCATGGGTTCGGATTTCCAGGAAGACCATTATTGCTCTCGGGTTACCTTCCACCAGAGCATTGTCGATGTTCGTGCTCTCTCCTACCACCTGCTGAGGGACCTTCGGCTGCACCTACACCTAAATTGCGTCATCAAACTAATCAACCAAAAAAATAGACAAAAGGTAAACGTCCCCGTCTCCCAAAGCTCAAATTACGACATTCTCTATATATTTTCCAAGAATTAGGAAATACTCCATGAGAGAAATTTATCCTTATATTGAAAAAAATAGACAACCCCTGAGGCACCCAACAGGAACAGAACGTCAGTTTAAAACAAAAATATGAGAAAATTCATAAATATCCAAAAATATTCCATAGTTATAATCGTACCTAGTTAAATTAAAATTTTAAATCCTATTATATTTTAATACATAGTATAAGTTTATTACTTTCTAAAAACCCCGCTACGTAACGGAAAGCTTAATAATTTTATCAATTTTTTATATTAAAAAATTTTCATATTTTATGACACACAAAATTTAAGTTCCAGCTTTTTATCAAGTCAATCAGTAAATATTAGCCTCCAATAAATGTAAATACATATAAAACGTGACTTAAAAAATTATTTTTAATAACTACAAACTGTTACTTAACTTAAAAATTACAAACCATTATTTAAATCGAATATATATGTATCTCCATAAAAACGTCAATATTTTCCCAAAATGTATTCACACAATCCTGTCTAAAACATGAAATTCAACAACTGTTAATGGCAACAGCCTACAACAACACAAATGTAATCTTTAGCTTGCTCAACACATTGTTTTAATTTATGTTTTGGGTAATCCTAGAAAACCTGCATCATTCAGGTCGGCTAATGAGTTCTTTTTCTCACGCCCTTCCGAATGACGGGAGACGAGTTTGCTTCATTATTTTTGGTTAACAGGCTTCATTAGAGTGATCCTGAAACAGGAAACTCCACTTTAATAGCATAGGAAGGAAATTGAAAAGGGGGGATATGGAAGATATAGTAAGGCCCCCGGATTACTGTTTGAGGATCCCACCCGGTGATTCACCTGAAAAAGATGTAGGGAAAACCCTACAAAATCTGCATCAAGTAGATCAGGCTATTGGGTACTTGTCTCACTCCCTTCCGAATGACTTGTAACCAGTTTGCTTTGGTGTGGCAGCATTCCGCTATCCGTGGCTGCGATTTCATTTTTAATTTGTCTCACAAACATTTGAAACTCTTGCAATAAATAGATGAATACACACAATTCCTTCGCGACTGAGATTTTGCATTTGATAATTTATTAAACAGGAAATGAAACAAACAGAAAAGAAAATTGTGTTGATAATATATCTATAAAATTTTCATGGTAGATTCTAAGAATAAAAATTAATGGGTTTCAGAAATATCTCAAAAATAAAGCACCATTAGTACGTTACGTTTTGCTATTGTCTGAAAATGTCTTACTTTTGCTCGTCAAGTAATAAATGATCGTTTACACAAATTCAAATATTTTCGAGTTACTTGTGCATTTTTTTAGTGTGATGTGAAAAAAGTGTCTGACGGCAGTGTTATACAGTTATTCTGAGGGAGAGAGGGGCAGGTAGGAAGACGTACGGTGAAAATAGACCGAGACAAATTGACGGTTGGACTCTGTGAGGAGGGTCAGCAACGCCAATATTGAATAACAAAGAGGCCACCGGTTCGACGACGCGTGGGTGTGTCACGACCCGCCATCCATCAACACACTACGAAACCACGTCACCAGGGCAAAAGTCCAACTGCAGGAATTAACCACTGCCACCGCCAAGACCTCGTTCACGAACACCCACACAACCATGCCAGAATTCTTCTTCTTCTTATCTTTCTATATGAAAGTAAAAATATATTTAGTTAGAATTATCACCTTTAACAGAATTTAGAGAAGTTGTTGGAAATTAGCGTCCAGATCATTTTATTATCGCACTAATTACGTGTAACATTATATCTGCATTATAATTCAGTGGCAATTATTTTGGTGAAAATGATCGATGAATCAATACAGTGGAATAAGTACAGTAGGCAAATGAATTAATAAAAGAAAACAGCTCATCGCTAGAAATGAAATGTTCGTAATGCTTTTTATAAGGTCTTAAGAGTACAAAGAAGCGAGTAAACCAAGATGGATATATGTAAGACATTAAAGATTAGGAAATGAAAAGTAATAAATTTGAGATTGCAGTTGACTATAAGCAATTGGATAATGGTGATTGATAGAGAGAAAGTGTTGATTCAGGGCGGACTACTTGCTCTTGTCCGTGGCGACAAAGAAGACCAAATGAGCAAGATGTTCATTGCCCAGCAAGGAAGTAAAAGATTTTGTTGGGACCGGTATGTCATCTTTAACGATACAGGCTGAGCTGAAATACGGTAATTACACTGTTTGTAACATTTTACCGATTACCTCGCTCTTTCAATTCCGCATAGGGTGTATGTATGTATCTCTGTTTCTCAATGACAACCCCAGTATAGATCTCACGTTTCTAGATTGTAAGAAGCTTAATGTTTGTAAAAAGTGTATAAAATATTCATGTTAATTACAAAAAGGCCGACCTTGTAAATTAAAATTTATTTAATAATTGTACATTGCAAATTAAAGGGATCCCCATTTTAATATACTAATTAATTATCCAATTTAACATAAGCCCACACTTTCATTTCATTACGACAAATTTATCGTACGAATGCACTATGTAGGCTATTTTTATTTAATTATTTCAGCAAATAGATATTGAGTCATATATTATGTAAAATATTAATAATCCTAAAACAGTGACAGTGTTACCAATACTCTACGGAAAATTTACTTCCTTCTAATAGTGGTTTCTTTATAAACTGGAAATTTTTAGAACAGAATTATCGTCAATTTCTGAACGAAAGTAGTTTTTTACTGTAGGTATTTTAAATACAGAATGTTAATTTCAGTAAGCAGCCTTGCATGAAACCAATATTTTATCTATGATCGTGAGGAACTTTTCTCGGCGGGATGAAAGTTTTCTTAATTACACCCCATAAAATATTTATTAATTCAACTGGAACACTACAAGTCTGCAAACGGTAATCATTTTCGTAATTCAAAACAGTAGGCTAATGCAGCGAAGTCTCTATGTCGTAACACGGCACATTTCGAGTCTCACATGCTGCGACATTCATAGAAAGAGGTCATTTGTTGAGGTTTACGAGTGGCGTAAGAGAGCGAAACGGAATACTTCGCATACGCATTACGCATCACAGGCAGAAATTGTAACCTTAAGAGGGTGTTTCATGCAGTTAAAAGTTTTGAATTGAAACAGAAATTAACATAATTACTATAAATTTACTTAAAATTATAAAACACGTCACATGACCACTGACAGCCACTCGAAGATCACTCCGAGCACGCGATGATAATATTTTGTAGTATCGACCCAAATGTTTCTCTAATGTAAAATTATTGAAATTGTGAGATTATTTAAAATCTTTTATGTCTTTTTGTGGCTTCATATACTATTTAAAATTCCCAATTAAGTTTCTTCTTTCTCAGTTGAAAATGTTCTCTCTGTCGTGTGTTTATCATTAATAACCATCTTTCATGAGTTTTCCTAACCCTTAATTCACCGTTGTAGTCAACCTAAACGTGACTGTTCCGCTATCCAGAAGGATTGATGTACTAGAAGAGCGAGTACAGAGCCAATAGGAATGATATAGGCGCAATAGTATTAGATTGACTTTTGCCGTCATAATTTTTAACCTGGTAGCCTTCGACGAAGAACCCTACACGGATCTTTCCCTTCAGTTACAATTTATTACTGGCAACATCTGATGTGCGACACACCACTCCTACATAAATACCGGGGCGCCAGTACCTTGGCCTTGATTCCTCTCTCTCTCCTTCTTCTCTCCGTCTCTACCTCTCTTCTCTCCGTACGCCTGCTCAGGCCGGTTATGTATCATTTACGACGAATGTACTATCTGCATTGTCAAACACGCTTGCCGAAGTAATGGGCGTTTCGTCGGGTATAAAATACCACTCCTGTTAGGGAGCCGTGATAAATTGGGTACAATTGTCATGCAGACGGCTTTGCGTCACTGACTGTTCACCGCCCAAATTAGACTCTGCGGACAGCGCGCAACAAAAATGAACATCAAAAAACCAGCACACAAAATTTGATACCTCTAACGATTTTATCATAAACGCATCATTAATTTTGCCTGAATAAAACCCACTCTTACAGTAAAAAGTGATAACTATAAACAAATATTTCATACATTCTTCATTGTACCAAGTCAGAATCTTCAATCTCCTCCAGATTGCATCTTAATTTTCCCCACATTCTTTAACTTTTGATTGCGGCTTATTATCTCAATTCTTCACAATCCATTTTCACTTCCCACTCATCTATGTTGTATTGTGATACATTTGTAGCTATAGACTGATAAAAATTATGTAATACAAAAATTCACTTATTGGTTTTTAAATGTATTTACAATTTTTATGTACTATATTAAAATATTTACAAATAATTAGAATTAATTGATTAAAAGAAAGACAAGAATGGAAAAATGTTGACAGGACCAGGGACACGAACCATGGACCTCCTGATTTTCGGGCGGGTGTTCTAACCACTGCGCTAATCCGAGTTGACATCCAAGGACCAATTAATCATCCCTCCATTCCCGTAAACCTAACCTAGGCTCACCTACCAATTCAATAATTAGAGCGTCCACCCGGAAATCGGGAGGTCCGGGGTTCGAGTCCCTGGTCTGTTGACATTTTTTTCATTCTTGTATTTCTTCTAAAATATCTATACGCTACTGCTTGAGCTTCGGGTGAAAGCATTTCTACTTCCTTAGACTTTTATTAAATTTCCCTGGTTCTATATGTTTATTAAATAGAACGGTTAATATATAAGTAAATACATATGAAGTAAAATATACTCAGATATAAGACAGATAACATTACAGAATCATCGACATGTATATTACAACTTACATACAACTTTAAATGTGTTCAATTATGCATGCAGCGTCGTGAGACTAGTTCCATTTACGTGCTCATGCTATTTCGCCTTCATAAATTTCTGGAATTCGCTGGTTCTCCATCATTTATGTTACTCTTTCCATCTTTGAGAAGTCGTACCTCCCCCTCCCCCGAATCACCTATTTATTATGATCTATGAGATCTACTTTCTTGATGAATGAAATTAACTACATAGATAACAATTAATTATTAGGTGCTTGTGATTGGCGTTTTAACGCGCTATTTTCTCCCACAACTTAGCTAGTTTCGTAACATTGGGTAACGCGTCCCACCATTCTGAAAGGACCAATCACTCGGGACTATACCTCCAGATGTTTTCGGTCACGGATACGATGTGTCGACTAGTGAATTGCCTTTGGGCTCAGCTGCAGCATGTTTCTTTCGATATTCCTTTAGATTCTCACAGCGAATAAATGTTATTTTTGTCAGAATGACACACATTTAACCTGTTACACTCCAAAAAATACTCACGTCTAAGCAGGCTTACTCAAATGTCTTTACTGATTCAGTCGGTGATTTCCACTTCTTTATTCTTCGTCTGCTGACTTCTAGCAGAATTCGATTTTAGTGCTTAATATTATTCGTTTTAGCTGAGCTTTCGGGTACTAGTCAGATCAATTCGATTGAAGTGGCATTGAGTCTCCTGTATCGATTTTTTCCCCTTGTAATACTTTGGCCTCAGTCTTCTATACGAGATATTTCTTGTTTCAGAATTTTAGAACAGGTTCTTGATTTTTAACTTGACCTCGACCCCTGATTCTCATGCCTGAGTTTCTAAGTTATATTGCACCGCTGTCGGGGTTTCAGGACTTAATTTTCTGGCCCCTTTGCAGAATTCTTCTCTTAGGAAATAAACCTGCGACGAATGAGAGGTGCAATTAGCAAGTAGTGGCTATCGACAGTTGATAAATCCCAAAGTGGCGATAGTTATCGAGGCGGCTCCCATTGCGTGTGAACTCGGTACAATAGTTACTGCCTCTTCGTGGCCGCAGATAACATCTCTCGTCTTTATGTGCGAAGGAGTCGTAAACTTCCTTCTCTGTCGGTGCTCCCAATGTGCCGAACAAATTAGCGCTGTCTGAGTCTCTCTCTCTCTCTCCTCCTTCTCGGGGTCCAGGTCCAGACTGTGACCGGTCGCCTTTCTCCTCCACTCTTCTCCGTTCCTTTCTCGTCTCGTGAACTGCGCTGACAGACCAGGTCACATGCCCCTTGTTAACCGTTTTTAACGACGAAAAGATCGCTGCCGTACTGACGAAGTAGTCGTCGTTCCTCAATGGATGGTCACGCGTGCGTGCGCGTCCGTCTTCCTCCCTGCACTACTTTTGTTTTAACTGGTGAGTTGAAAAGAGTACGCGGATAGTTTTAAACCGTCAACACACTTCTGAATACTTTAACTTGGAATACTAACTACACGAATCAAAGTAAGTTCTTTCTGTGAACGGAACATAATATTCATAACTTAGAAATATACGCGATAAACTTTTCGAGTTTTATATTGTCTTGGACATGAAATAAAAAAAATTATTTTCAAAATAGCTGGGTGCCCCATGTTGCCGGGGAATTTAATTATATTAGAGTGACCATTCGCTCCCGTTTACTGGGATCAGGTCCCCGATTTAAAACATCCGTCCCACCCTGCGAGGCGTATTCTCGGCTTTGTTCCCGGGAACCAGTATCGACCCTATTAGGACGAATATTTAGGTTACATGTAACAATCTATTATAAAACCATTAGTCTTAACTGATTAGTGCTTTACAAATTTGCGTGGAGCTCAAACTAAAAGCGAACACATGTATCTGAAATAACAATGCTGTCTCAACAACAATACCGCGACCTCCAATCAAACCTCCTGCTGCCACAATAGATGGAGTATCGAAATGAAACATACAAGAACATTTCCATTAAAATTCCTGTTTTAATCCCTCAGATTTTCATCGAAATCCGTTGAGCCGATTTGGAGCCTGTTCGAGACATTCTTCCAGACAGACAGGCAGACACTTCAATTTTATTTATTGATTTAGATTTGGAGAACTGATAGTGTAAGGGATATTTTTTTTGAGTAATTGTTCATAAACTAACGAGCGTTTAACAAAGATTAATAATATGACATTAAGTCGGAAGACTCACACAATTATTACATTTATATAATAATTATTAAACCTGAAGGGAATCAAAGGTGCTACTTTTGAATCTCAGCGTGGAAGGATAGTATTTGCTTGAGAAGTTATAATGTGAGTTTAAGTGGGTATCACTTAGAGTACTCTGTAGCAACATTTTAATGTACGTTTTATAATCACAATATTTTTCTGCACCTGTAAAACCTCACCCTCCCTCCAAAAAATTTTTTAAAAAATTAATTAATTTTCTGAGACAGTACAAAATTAAAATAAATCTAACAAATTTCTTGATTTAGTGCTTAATTTCTTTTTTATTGTAACTGAAAATTGAGGTATTTCAATTAATTTTCAACCCATTTTGTCTTCGTTGGAGATAAAAGAAAAGGTCATAGTTTAGTGAGCCAAGCCACAATATGTTGGTCGTTGATTTATTGGTATCATTCCTATATTATAGCTCCATGGACAACCTTTTGGTTCTTAATCCATTATATTTATAAAGTACACAGATTTAAATCTCTCTCGCAGTCAATGAATTACCCTTTGCTGACAGGCTTGAGGATAATTGTTTTATTTTTTGGCACGACAATGTAATCTTTGATAATAGTGGGACGTAGTGAGCTTAGTGATGCTCCATCAGTCTCAGCCCCAGCTTTCAAGATCGTGACGAACACGAACATGACCATCCCGGGAATTGAACCAGGGATCTATAAGAATATACAGTTTCACGAGCACAAAAACAGGCCGAATGAACCATCTGCAAGAACAAAATCAGATTAGAGTGCATTTAAGCAGTACTTACCGGAAACAATTATGATTCGCAAAGCAAACAGCTCCGTCATTTTCTCGCTTAACCAACAGTCAACAGAAAATCCTAGTGAACGGAGACTGGAAACATTCAATCTTGAAACATTTTCGTGTGTCTTGCCACAGTAAAGCATAAAACATCATGTAATGGAAAACGGCCAAAATTTCTTGCAACACTACGTGATGTGGTTAGCTATTTTGTTTCTTTACTACAAAGCACTTTTTTTAAGGTTTCACCGTTTCCTAACAAAAGCCCAATGGCGCTAAACAGACAAAAACGTATCACTAGCAATTCGAATACGTCATATGGCTTAATTGAGTCCACTTAAAAATCCCCAGCTATGTGCAGTGAATAAATAAATATTCGTGGGTCGTCAGAAGTTAAAAACTACAAATTTGACTAATAACGAAATATGAAAGAATTAATTCGTAATTATAGAACCATATGGAATTAATAGCAACTATCAGGTTTCAAAGTAGGTCAATAACTAGTCAAAAAACAATTTTAAGTCTCACAGAATACTTGGAATATATTCAACTATGGAGTAAGGAAAGAAGTGATACTTAAGAAAGAGTGCAATAAAGTTTTGGCCCCTCTTCCCCTTTAATGTAATTACGTGAAATTTAACAGTGTATTTATATTCTTTTATTTCCACCTTGTTTACTTAATGAACAAATTTTAATTTATTTTGCTATCACGTACCTGCTAAATGGCTGTAACGTATAAATTAAAATAATTGCACTTACAAAAATCCCAATAAATGTTAACCGATAAATTAAAATACAAACAAGTCAACGTCGTTGGGGGTATATAAATTACCCAACCAATTAAAAGTACTGTACGCCTTCAAGTGGATGGTGTGGAATAAAGCTGTCGGTAGAAGAATGAGAAACATAAGAATCCTCCGAAAGTGTAATCTGCGCACGATCTATACGTAGCGTTCTTCTCCATTCACCTCCGAGTTCTCATTTTCGCAACCTGATGACATCGGATTATTCGGAGAAAGGTTGCTATACTTTCACATACTTTCGTGATCTCTCAGGTCGATCGACCCCTTTTACCACTTCACGGCCGGTGATCGATCATTACCGCCGTCCCTTCTTCTTACTCCCCCTTTTCCTAGACATCAGTTCATTATGATGATATTCGTCTAAAAGTGAAAGGGGTAAGGATGGGAAATTGAAATAAATCAAGCGTGGAAAATGGAGAGTTGAAATTTAGCACTTCTCGGTTGAGGAACCTTGTCTTGATGCTGCGTTTATAAATTAGATGTTAAGATTGCAGTTGAAGCTGGTTTGATATACTTCCTGTCCAAAAATGTAGACGTAAATAACTTACGAAACATATTCTGTTGAGAATCGTTAAGATCGTAGGAAAGAGATGAAGATAAGATTGATTGATATAAATGACAGATAACCTCAGTAGATTGACTATTAAAAACTATGATTATTGTATGAAAATTAATGCACGAGGTTTTCAGATCAAATAAAGATGGACTGGTATTAATGCTACCAACAGTTTCCAATTACTATCTATTTTAAACTCCGTTAAAAGAATCAAATTACAACACTCTTGATTTTAAATTCTGATATAAAAATATGAAAATTCATCAGAATGGGTTCATTATGTTCATCCCATTAAAACATGACAATATCCTGTATAAGAAAATTCTTTTCAATTATTACATTTAAAGTAGGTATTTATGTCATTTAATAAAAAATTGGCCATTAATTCATGAAAAATCATATTCTATATTACAAGTGATTTCCCACGGTAATGGATTATTAATTTTTTTAAATATCTTCATGTCCAAATGGAATTTAAAAACTGTGTTTATGAAATTTGAATAACTTATATATATTATAGCCGTAAAAAGAACAACATTCCGAAAATGGATCAACATGTAAAAAATATTTTGTTGCCTTAATTACAGATTGATAATTGTCGCAATGCATGATACCTCACTTTTTGCTTATTTGTATGATGATGTCCTACACATAATTTCTAAAATTAAATTCATACATATGTATATTCTTCATTTAATTCCTTTTTATATAACAAATTTTACTTGCAAAAAGAAATTATTTAATATTTGCCACATAAAGTATGAAATTTTTGTAATTTTGAAATTATTTAATCGATAGTCCAAATACTTATAAACAAGTAGATTTAACGAATGCATGTATCAACACGTTTATCGATGACATCAAATTTATATTTGTTATTTGACAATTGTTCCATTCAATGATAATTTTAAAAATGAAAATAGCAATTTTTGAAAGTTTTTAATCTGAAGAATCAATAAATAGTACACTAAAAATTTTCGTCATTATTAGTAAAAATAGCAAATTTAGTCCAGTACTACTCTATAAATATTTTGTTTACTGTTTTAAATATAGACGGTGTGTAACTAAAGGCAAAAAATATATATATTCACGTCCGGCACAAGAGCCGTAAACAAGAAAAATAGTGATTCTTTGTAGTTTCTCGAGGTTCGATGCTAGTTCTGAATGTAGAAAGGAAATGATATGTGCGATGGAACGGTTGTCAATATGAAAGAAAGACAAGGAAAGTTTTGTTAGTGTGGGTCTGGATCTGCTCACGTAAAAATCGGAAGTTTGGGGATTTTACCAGTTAAAATACAGAAGTATATTAGAATATGTATTTAACTATAGTCGCTATCACACACTGCAAAAAGGAGGAAAGCCAATGAAGACTTAGGGTGATATCTATCAGAAAACTGGACTAGAGCCTGCGGCCGAGCTGTGCGTTTTATTAAGTTTCATATTAATTTATTGAAATAATATAAATTGTCTGAAACAACGTTAAATACTTTTTAAAAAAATGAGAGTCCACATTTTAAGTCACAAAAATATTATTCAATTTTATGAATTTTTTGCCAGATGAAGTCCGAAAAATAGGATGAAACCTTGTGTTTTGAGTTAAAAACATAATTATACATAATTTTTTGATTTACTGGCTATTATATTTATTTATTTTATTTTGTTTACAGAAACGCATTTATTTATTAAAACCCGTTAAATGTTAAGTTTATGGAAGATTTAAATGAATAGCAAACAATGTCCCTTAATGTATGCTCTTATAAATAAAAAATTAATTTCGTTAATACATCACACACAGCTTGTTTTATTCCATTTCAAAATTCCAACATCAACCCGCCCTTAGTGAAAAACCTTTTACAAGATCTCGTCCCAAATATACGTGAAGCTATTAAGTACAGCCCATCTCACATTGGCCTTTTTTTTGGTTAACAGGCTACATGAGGGTGATCCTGAAACAGGCAACTCCCCTTTAATAGCATAGGAAGGGAATTGAAAAGGGGGGATGTGGAAGGTAGAGCAAGGTAGCCAAGGGTTAACTAGGGCCCCCGGGCTATGGTTTAAGGATCCTACCCGGTGTTTCACCTAAAGAGATGCAGGGAAAACCCTAGAAAACCTGCATCAGGTAGGTCGGGCATTGGGTACTATTCTCACGCCCTTCCGAATGACGGGAGGCGAGTCTGCTGTGGGGTCGCAGCATTCCCTTCTCCGTGTCTCCACCAGTTTCAGGAGGCAGTTGGCCGACTGATCCAATGGGATCAGCGGACAGCTCTTGCCATATGCCCAAGGTCTTTGACCCCGGTACATATACCTCCTAAAATAGGTGAAGGTGTCTCGGAGTTTTGCTTCCTGCGAATTATGTGAATTAGAAGATGAAGGAAGACTATCCTCCTGTGAGAAGTGGCAAATAGGATTTCGTAATCAAATACGAGCGAGCCACACTACATGTTTAAGAATTGAGCAACAGAAGGGAATAAGTGTTGACTACGCCATTTCTGGCGGAGTACTACTGCTTCTGCTACTTGTGTTATTACAGTTAACTCGTATAATATTTTATATTGCGAGCTTCACCTCCGACTCGCATTAAGCTTAATTTCGCCCTCGTTAAGTCGGTCGTACCAAGAACCAATTACTCGTTGCTTATATAAGGAAGAGGATTTGAACGAGCCGGCTAATGGAGTAGTTGAGTTTTGATTGTGGTGGTGGGTTCTGGTGATGAGTCAACACAGCCTTTCTACTTCGCTAAGAGCATGTGCGTGCTCTAAATGGAGCGTAGCCACCACGTCGCCCTCCTCGTCTTCGTCTTCCTCCTTCCAGAGGAGAAAGTCGCCGACCTTTTGGCCCCGGTTCTTGGCTGTTGATTCCGAACCTGTGTCACTTCCCGGGGTCCCGATCTGCACGAAGAACTGTTGAGAGAGTCTCGAAGTCCCCTGGAGGCGATCACTATCGACCTCTGAAGGGAGAAGGCCCTTCGCTTCCTATAACGCCCAGCGCACGGTGTCGTGACGACAAAACCACCACAGCGTCTGCAATTGAACCTTGCTTCTCTCCGCATGACCGACGCACTTATCCGAGGTTATTCTATACCGTCAACGAGAATCTCCCTATCGGCCATTCCGCGAATAAAACAATTCCGTCTCATATTGGATTTCTCTCATCTAGATTTTGCACTGATAAAATTTCAAAATTTTTCCATTGTGAAATTAAATTTTTTGACGAGTTTTCCCGATATATAGAACTGAATAATCGATTTACTTTCTCATAACTTATTTTACAATTATTTATTAAACATCTGTTACACGCATATTAATCTGAATTCCTTACTGCTTGATTAACTCACTAACCACTTATTTTTCTCTTGCACATCACATAAAATGTAATTTTATTCCCTCATAATTTTCTAAAAATATTCTGCTTCACAAAATCTTTATTCTCTCATACGAAGGTCGTTGGATCCTCATATGATGTTATTCTTTAAAAATAAAGAAACTGACTATATTTAATAGTGAAAAATCGTATACTGCCCATCCAAAATAATTTTTCATTTGGTTCTTTTACTGAAGAAGCACGAAAGAGTTGTTTTGGTCGACATACGTTGTTACGGTTCCCCTGTTTTTGTAAATGAACTCCTACGTTGCCTCAGCTGGAAATCTACTTTAGCGGTTCTTTTAAGAAAGCTTTTCAATAAAATAAAACAAGAGATATTAATTGGTTACCACTAGTTTATTAACAATAAATCTACTAATGTACACTTCATCCGGTATTACATTAATTGATTGAAATTCCCTTTTTCATGATGTTCGTGAATATGGTACATAATCGGCAAAATGAAAGTTAAATACCCGTTACTGTCTCAGAGGGTAACTGTACCTGTCTTGTTTCGGTGTAGGCGGCTGTGGATGGTCAGCAGTTTTGGATTTGTTTTCACGCAGTCCGTTCCTTGAGTTCCATAATAGGACTATTCTTCTAGGAAGATATACGTCTATCCAACCTAGGCTCTGCAAATTCTTAGTGCTTTTCCGACACCAAGGGTAATAATCGAAATAGACAATAATTTCTTCCTTCTATCCATTTATTATGTATTAAATTTGAAACATTAGCCAAGGATTTAAGAATCTGTCAGAGTTCTAAAACAAGAAAGGTCTAGTTTCTGTGAATTTCTTGATCATGATTAGAGGTTTTGTAATCTCTGAGTAGTACTAAGTAAAACGTCGGTCTTAAATGGCAGTTCATAATAAATGTTTCTCCTAATATTTATATATATTTGATTGATAACCTGCTGTTTGTGTAGACAGATACAGACCGGTGTAGTGTTACAACCTTAATTGTCACGGAGTTTCAAAACGTGATAACGACTCTATAATACTTGATGCAGTTCTAATTACCCCATCACTCTGTTGCCGTTCGTTTTAATGCGTTTCAAGGCATAAATATTTCCGGTTAACAAATAAATATTATTTATGTTTTGTTTAAACTTCAATGAAGTCAATTCCTGCAGGGCCTCTTTTAAAATAATAATAATTTTTATAGTAATATATCAGAAGATAAGTTACGTTACCAGCCGTGATGGTCATATTTAAACAGTGTGCAAAAGCAACCCAGTGGCGCTTAGACGTCGTCTTTCATTATTAGGCATGATCTCAAGTATGAAAAATGATTAATTGGAAAAGAATAATAATACATATTCAACTTGTTGATGAGTAACCTTTCTCAGAATCTATTTTCCTCTATTTATGTGTAGATAGACTTGTTTCGCCAGGTGGTATACAGCTATTAGTTTTATAACATATAAGTCAGAAAAATTACAAATATTTAAAACTGCTGAAAAGTGCTATATAAAATTGTGGAATACAATCAGCCGTTTTCTCTAAGGGAATCTGATGAATCTGATGTTAAAATTGAAACGTAATACTAAATAAACAGATAATTTTGTAGTTAATATAAACATGTAGGAAAAGAAGGCGCAATGTTTTTTGGCAAATAATTTTATAACGTAAAAGATGGAAATACATCACTGCAACGTTTTGTCCTTTATATATTACTTCATCAAATGTACAATTAATTTGGGATAGTAGGAAAATTTTATGCGTAGCCTTATTCTTCTATTAAATCCAGCCAAAACTAAATATTATCTAAATAAATTTTGAACGTAATTAATTAAATTTTTCTGACTTATGACCGATTTATGTATTCACTGTAAACATAGTACGGCTGACGTCAATGAAGAAAGCCACAAATTATGTACATAAAAAACGATTATCAAAGTAGGAAGTTGTGTGATAAACAAATTGGAGAGACGAATCAAATCAGTTGTAAGAGCTATGACTCACTGTTTTCGCTAATGGCTTCACTATTGAGAAAAAATATATACACGAAGACATTATGCTAATGTGGACACTAATGCATATTAAAACATGGTTTATTGAGAGATAATGATGGTGAAGGTGTGATTACAACAGGCAGGTTTGTGTTTTTAAGGTGAGTGTGGGGAAGTCGGTTAAACCCTCCCGCTGTGCGAGAAAGCGGACAGACAGTAAAGTACGTAAGAGGAGTGAGGTAAAGCGCTTCCTGTTCAGCTTCAAATTTCAGATTTACACCGGCCATTACGACGCAAGGGACATTAATCTCGGAGCCATTTAGTAGTAGGAGCTACAACAGGCGACAGGCATCCGACCAACGTGAGCGAGAATAAAAACCACCACCGCGGTTACAGCTTGGCACTGGCGAAGAGCTTCTTCGATATGCAGAAGGGTCATTTTCGTTGTTATGAGCAATTTAAAATCATATATATACTTCCTACTGAAAAATTAGTTTCATAATTTCTTAACCATCCCTTTTAAAACTTCCCTGCTTCTATATATTTTTCTACTTTTCACTATGCCCGTAACTGTCGCCCTACTATTTTTAGGAAGAGTGATACAGAAACTGTCAACTACCCTTTAGTAACATAGGAAGGGAATTGAAATTTGAAGATGAGGAATGAGGATTGACTATGGCCCTCAGGCAACACCTACCCAATGATTCATCTGAAAGAGATGCATGGCAAACGCTAGAAACTTGAAGCTGGTAGTTCGGACTATTGGGTCTTGTCTCACGTCCTTCCGAATGACAGGAAGGTCCATATAAAGTATTTGTAATATAAACGGATATACGTTAGCTGCAATAGAGTGGCTTGTTTTTCCTGTAACTCTATTTACCAAGTTGCATTGAATGAGATATGTCACTTAATTACAATCTCATTAATATCAGCGACACAGATGAGTTAGAAATGAAGTAGTACCCGCTTGTCATACTAGATATTCCTGAAATTTTGGACTCATTATTCCTTCAAAAATCAGTAATTCAAGATTTCAGTAATACACTATGGCATAATAATCAACTATGCCGTTTCGAAGTGTCTTTATATTGCTCAACAGTATTTTTTTCTTACTAGTTGTCGCACTCTGTCACTCTGGCTGACGAACCGTTCATCATAAAGAACCTATTTATACATAACACACTTAATATCGGTTATTGAGTTATAATTTTTCGTAGGGTTCATTGCCAGGAAATATATTACGATGGTTACATTTAATTCCATATCTGCACTACGTATATGTAACGTGGAATACACACACTCGGGTACTTGAGCGAAAGCGGGATTGCCTGTACTTGATCCAGAATATTATTATTAAAATGTCTACAACATGCAATCAAAATCCGAACGACTAGAAACATAGCCTCAGCAACGTTTATCGAATTTAGCAAACTTGATAAACAAAGATATGTAGAACTTCAAAACTTTAATTAAAACTAGGGAACTAAAGTCAGCTTAGCCTTGTTAAGGATTAATTCCATTTACTTTCGATATTTTAGTCACTATGCGCTTTGCAAATTGCCAAACAATTTAACGGTATTTTAGTGTCCATTACCACAACGAATGGGGAGGAAACAATTGTGTCGATAAAACACAGCCCTGTATGAAATTTTTCGGTGCATAAATAAAGTACGAGCTTGAGTGTCATTGAAAGGGTTTACCGACAAGTGAAATAAAAGTTATATATTTCGCCGGGATGGAAGATTTGACTTGCTATAATTTGGTAAACGGCTGGACGACAGACAATAAAGGGAATATATAATTTTTCTGTGGTAGGGAAGGTGAATGCCAAGCTAAAATCAGAATACATGTACAGTGGGGATTAGGGAGGAATCTGCCACGTCACCGAAAATTAGTGGGACGGAGAGGGGAGAACATTTTAAAATGTCGTGTTTTTGGCAATTAGGATGATTAGGTCTAGGTTCTTAAGTACAACATTTTGCCATTAAACATATTTCACGTTGGTCCTGATTTTGGTTCTAGATGAGGACGATTGGGACTCTAATTCTTCGAGTCACTCTAGGATTTTTAATATAATTCTGGATTTCATTAAATTTTCTTAAAGTTATACCTGTGCTTATTTTAAAAAAGAAATTAATAGTAAAGGGAGATAGTAGGAAGGAGTATAAATATTATTATATTTAAATCAACATGAATTTTTATTTTTCGCGTCCCTTACAGCTTTTTGCGAACTATACATGATATGACTTAGCCTTCCTTCTTTGTGACGTACTCATTTTTAATATTAGAATATTCTCTCTCAGATCCATAAATTATATAAAATAAGAGAGGGACCAAGGGAAAAGCACAGAAGAAAGAAACACATTATTTTTCTACTCGTTGGCGCATTTCAAGCATGAACATGAATGTTTTCAAAGCCATGAAAGTGGGTGAAATCGTTGTCTCAGCCCCTAGAGGGACTTTTGCTTTTTTTCGCGTGGTTTTTTACTTCAAACATTTCTTTATCCAAACCCAACCTCTGTTCTGGTCATTTTAACTATCTTTATCTTGTATTTAAACTGTTACCTTTCAGGAAGTAAAAGATCTAAGGTAATTATTCTAAATATTTCTTCCTTCTTTGGCTCTACAGCCCATTGAGGGCTTGGGCTTACCAGGTCGACTGCGGACTGTCATCTTGCATGACACATTCCGAATTTGGAGCTACACGTGGGCAGCGTATCAATTCCCCAGCATTCTAAATATTTACCAAATCTAAATTATTGATCTGTATGTCCATTTTTTCCTCAAATCACTTTTAAAGTTCACTTTTATTAACACTCAGCAAGCTTCGTGATCGTATCTAAATATCGTGAGCCCGTATTTCGTGATATTAGTGCAACATGATTAATGTTACTCTATTTAAATTCTAATGCCCAGATAGAGGTGAAGAAAGAAACCTATCTACGCTATGATAGTGTGGTCTACTATCTACATAGTTAATCGCCGCCTTTCATGTCGCATTTCTTTGTGTGTGGAAAGCTAATAGCGAACTCGTGACTCTATGACAAATGATTTTCAGTCTTGTGACAGAACGAAGGTAAAAAAAAATTAAATCACGATTCGGTGGTAATGCGATACTTTGCTTAATATTCTTCCATTGTAGCACGTTCTATAAATACGCCTAGGTGGTATTATCCGTTATACCACGTAAAGGTATTCGGGATTCTCAATTCGTATTGGAAAATTTTTCTAGAAACGGAGTAAATAAATAAGAATAAAATAATTTAAGCAATATCGTGGTATTGAAAGGCAATAGTAATCAAACTCGCTCTAATAATATGTAATTGAAATTATAAAGAAAACTTAAATTTTCTTGTTATTTCTCTGGAAGCAATTAATATTAAAAAATAGTAGGGAAATACGTCAAATTATTCTTTGTGTACTACTGAATATGAACATTCTCGACACAGTTCCAGTAAGGTAGGAATATAAGTTAAAAATAAAATGTCAAACTTTCAGGCCTCATATTTTGCAGAACGTTAATTATGTTTCCAAAGTGAGACGATAGCTGGAGAATGTGCCTGCGGTTGTTGGGGTCGGATCAACAAATGGACAGATCAAAGTTCTTTATTCAGAATATTTTCAACATTCTTCTACTTTTTTTAACAAACATTCGTCGCATTCTATCGCCACCATTACATTATGCTGATGTAAACTAAGTCAAGAAATAAATGCTATATAGGTAAACTAACAGATAATAGAAATAAGTATAGCATGAAACGAGATAAAAGTTAAAATATTTTACAAAATTTATATAGATAATTCTTTTCTAGAAGTAATATTTGTAAATCTAATAATTGTAAATCTTGGAAGTGTCTAGAATCAGATTTATCAGAATGCTCAACGTCTTCCAATAAGTTTTTCATAATATTAATAATGAAGATTGACGCCATTTTTTTCTATTTTAGAAAAATTCTACATCATATGAAGTGTCAAATTAGAAACGAAACGCAGGGCTATTTTTATTGCTCTAACAGTATAACGGCATTGCTTATGATTAAACTTTTCTGACCGTTTGGACAGCAAATTTATTTCCTTAATAATGAAAAGTATTTAAAATAATAAATAAGCCTGTGATCTTTACATAAGAAAATATCAACATCTGAGGATACCATATGTAAATTGAGATGATGATTTACAGTTATACAACACTAAAAAATGTGTGTTTTTTTCATCATTCTTGAAGAAGAGAGGTTTGGGTGGAATCGACATATTACCCAAATATACAAATGATTCTTTAGAGTTAACTGTTTATTGTTTTTTATTATTAATTTGTTTCAAAAATACTCATTCCGTGGGAATGAGATGTTAAGTAACTTTGATTTGGCATTGAGATATTAAATGCAGGTCCAATAATTTTAATTTCGTGCTTAATATACTGATCTTCTGTCTCTTCTCTCCCGAAATTAATTTTACTCACGTTTTACAAATATCAATATAATTCTCTTTTTTTCCCACTCGCTTCACATGTTGCCGTACATGATCCATTTATGATACCTAATTATTTTTTTAAAAAACACGAAATATAACGACAGTTTCTTCCTCGAATTTTCATATTATCAAACCTAAACGAAAATTATATTATAATTGTGGCATTGACCCCGACTATTTCACATGAATTGATATCATGTTATATTGTTAAAGTGAAAGTGGGAAATTTTAGTTAAATCTTATATTCGCCAAAGCATTTCATTAACCAGGATGGTGAGATTGTTCTGATTATAAAACGGTACTGCACCTGCTGGCAAGAGAAAGAAATAGTTACTTGGCACCTGCTGTTGGAGTGTATATCTAGAAGAACATTCCACCTGCCCAACGCAGAGTGATTTACTCTGGCTTTCGCAATTCCCCCGAACAAAAGAGAAGGAAAAAACTAACACGCTCGAACCATCACCACAATGGGACCGCAGCTCACGGAGACCAAAAAGAAAACGCGGACAAGAAGAACGAGAAAACGGCAATGAAAGCGGGGGAAACGCGGGGCAAAGTAAAACTATTTAAATTTACAACGTACAAAAGCTCCCTGTCAAAATACTCAGCCTTTGGAAACAATAAACCTTAATACGTAAATGCAATAATGTGCAAAAATAATAAAGGAGCGCAACAATAATATTAGACAGTATTCTTTTCATTTCTGCAACTCCTACCGTCCACGTTTCGCACTCATATAACGCCACACTCCATACGAACATTTTTAGCTACGATTGCCTAATATTCACACTTATTTCTCGTAACTAAACTCCTCTCTTTCGCGAAACCTTTCCCTGCCTGTGCTATCCTACTTTTATGTCTACTATACTTTTACCATCCCAAGTTATTACGCACCCCAAGTAGAAGAATTCCTTCAAAATATCCCTTCCCAATCTAATACCTTTGTTATTCCACTGTTTCCCAAACTACCTTGGGTTTCCCACTATTAATCCTCATATTGAACTCTTCCTCCAGGACCACGTTCATGCCATTTATTACGGTTTCCAAGACTTCTTTCGATTCCCCTTATGCTACAATGTAGGATTTTATTTCTTCTCCTTGCAGTATGATTCCTTTTCCATATTCCTTATTAACTTTCGTCATCGCCTATTCTAAAGTTAAACAGCATGGGCGACAGACTGCATCTTTGTATCTCTCCTTTCTTGATTACTGCTTTATTTGATTTATTTTTAATTTAAAAAAATTGGTCTGAAAATTAGAAAAGAATTATTTCTGTATATCGACAACAGCGCCATCTACCGCGTCCAAGTAACCATCATCATGACGTCACAGGAACAAGTAAAATTCATCAAAATCGGTCAAGCCGTTAAGGACGAGAAAAATTGCGAACCAGAATTTTATATATAAATATAACACAGCAGGTATTTATTCTATAAATTGTATGGACAATGAAAATATTTTGTTTGTCGTGTTATATAGTTTTTATAGAATATGCTTCCGTAAGCTGAAAGGTACTGTGGCCTGTGACGAAGCAATAAGAAAGGTTAAAATAACTTTTGATGACTTATTAAAGTGGCTTTATTAAGAAAAATGTTATACTAAATTATTAAAGACAAATGAATTATGCTAGTTGTTTCTCCATTTATTTCATAGATTTTCCAAGCATTAACAAGCAGAAAATATTTAATTATTTTTCCAGAAATGGACTTTTATTTATTTAATTGCTTAATTTATTCTTCAACCAAAAGCTTTAGTGGAAGTGAAGTACATCCCCACTTAATAATCTATTTTCTCGCTCTGTTACTAAGAATTTTTTCTTCACTAAAGAATGAAATTGGATAACAATAGCCGATTACCTTTATGACTAGTCTACCATCTTCGCCAAATGAGAGGCAATTATTACGGAAGAAGCTGACGAACTGAAAAAATTGATTTATGTTTATTCTACCTTTCTGCGTTCCTGAGCTTTTTGTCGTTGATTTCATGTTAGTGCAGGTAACACCAGAGGTGTCTGAAGTACCATTAAGTTGTAAGCCCGTCGGGAGACGAAAAAAAAGGAGGAGGAGGAGGAAAAGAGAAGAAAGCACGCAAGCGGTCAAACAGCACATAATCGGGGTCGTAATAAAATATGTTAACATGTCCGACCAACTAACTAACAAGGCAGCGCCCTGCAGGTATTTTAGTCCAACGTAGGTCTTGACTCTTGCTTCCGTGTTTCCGATTATCCTCGGGGGGAAAGACATAGAGGCCAATCATAGCAATAAAAGCCACACCACACTTGGTTTCCACAAGGCTGTATATCACCAAGCAATCACGTTAGTTGGATGGAAACCCTGTTCCTCCTGGAATTGCGATTACGAACGTGTTGGCTGCTGGAGCTGCTGGAGAGTATATCATTAATTATTGTTGTAGAAGAAAAAATGGCCAAACCGGTCTCCGAAGATGAGTTATTTCACGGAGGATTTTCGTATAAATCATTAACCTTGTAATAACGCCATAACACTGCTAACTTATGGCCACGTTTACCGTCGTTTACAAGTTTATACGACGATCTTCGTTATGAGGTGGTCTTAGGTGTTACAGAGTTTCATTATTACTACTGAATGTTCAATTATTACCTCTGTTATCTATATTTTGTTCAGCGAAAATTTACGCCGTAATTGTATTTTTTCATCAACTACTAAAAATATGTTCATAACTTAAAAAAATTCTAAACTGATTATTATTAATTCATAGATATTAACAACTACCCAATCATCAGCTTTAATAATTTATTCTTCCTTAAAGCTTTCGATCGGTAATATTTGTACAGACGTAATATTAATGTATACATTTTATATATTAAAATTTCGTTACTTAAATATTTTTTATTTTGCGTATAACCGTTCGTAATCATATTGCTTTACAATTAAACTGTTTCAACATTTAAGAAAACGTTTTTCGTAAAATTATATTCTGATTTCAGCGAAAATAAAGGATGCTATCATTTCACAACTGATGGCAGGAGATGAATCCAGGAAATTTAAATGACTACATAAGGGTTCTACTGTCATATCATACGGATCACCCGCATAATGTTCGTCACTCAAGAATATATACCCCTTTCACGAGTAAGTGATTAAATGGTAAAAGTAAAATTACTGCGATACCCAGCAGTTGGCGCAGAACACAGTTGTGTATGACTTAATCAATTGAATGCCATTGAACAGCCACGAAGCCTTCATAAATGTTGGTGGAACGGTAGGTAATGTTGATTTTCAGCTTTTGATTCGTATACGTAAGTGCAGTAGAAGGCTTTAACATGTAATTAACGAGTGAGTCTCGTCTCTGTCGCTCGTCGTGTAGATTTCGTAGTTGAGTTGGCTAATTAAGCTCTTGTACATGCCACAGGTAGTAACTAGTAGGTAATGCCTCGTAGTAATTAGCTAGCTTGTAGTGGAGGACTTGTTCTCATTAGCCAATCTTCCACTGCGTTACTCTGGAGATAGGCGAGGGTGACAGCTTACATTGGTGAAGGGTTTTTGCTACTTGCCTTAGGAATGGAGAAAACATTTATACGAACATCCAACACAAACTACTACCTCAGGAATCACAACATACAATACATGTGCATCATACCCGTTCTGGTATGAGCAATGCATAATCATCAACACCTTCCTTCTGTCTTATGTAATTTCCGTGGCTTTATGAAATGCTAAACAGGCCAATTTTCACGGTGTTACGTGATTTACATGACAATAGCAAAACCTGTCAATTTGCATGAGAAAATATTAGCCGAAGATCGATTCTTTGTCATAGAAATACACGTTCACTTTTATCAGCTTTGTGTTAGTCGTAATATAGATTCTTTTCTCACTTCTCTAGTCGCCTCACTGTATTATACATAATAATGTTCATCAGACGATGTTTTATTTCTGAAGAGAATTTATTATTATTCTAATAAAAAATTCCAAAAAATATAGTGGATGACTTAACGTTCCATATCATAATAGATCTATCATTGAATTTTTATTGACTTAAATATATTCTGACCCTTATACCACGTTATTTTATTTTACTTTAAATATTTAACGATATTAAGTTTCGTCTATCATTTGAAACTTCTTGAGGAATAAAAGTTTTAGTACATGAAGAAATGCGTGACGAAACGTAGAATGTTTAATGTATTTAACCTGGAAAAGGCTGTTTAAACTCATTAATTTTATATTCAATACTCATATAAACTATTATTTACTTATACCACGTTGTTTTAATTTTAATTCACTGTCTTGTATAATTTCAAATTAGGACTTCTATAACGCCAACATTATAATTAGAAAGAGATATCTACTCTATTTTAATTGATATTATGTCTTAATATTAGTACAAACGATTACAATATTAAGATCTATACAGGAGTGAATAAAATAATGTTTTTTTATCATGTTATATATTCATAAACGAAACCGTCAGGTAAATCACATTATGCCGAGCGAAATTCATGAAATATTTACTACAGTTTTCAGAACCTAATAATAATATTTGAAATAAGTTATGTAGTTCAGTTATGTCCCTGTGTAGGATGGTAGCGAATTAGTGGTGGTATATCTGTGAACTTAAGTGTGTATGCAATCAGTCTCTACTATTACGTATTTGGGGTTTGAGTGAGTAATAACGAAGTATTATACTACAACCGATATCTGAGTTTGCACCACTCAACAACTGAGGGGCGCCGTACAGACAACTGTTACTGGGTATCCTAGGTCCTAATTCAGAGATGAGAAATTAATCTCAAAAGAGATACATAACGTGTGCGAGTGTAGAAAATCATATTCATAAACGAAAATAAGTTTACAATCGATCCATCCATCGTAACAAAACAACGCAAAAAATATTTATAGGGGAACAAAATCATAACAAACGCCAGGGTTATATATTTACAGAAGCCTTTAAATACACAAACTGCAGATTTTTTACAATTAATAATACTTTATAAGAAATTTGTTATTTCTGTTATAAAATATAATTCGCTCAATCAAGTCCAGATTTCGGTCTAATTCTTCTATTTTTAATAATTGAGACCGCTTTCTGTCCTACGTTAGTCCCTGGTATCAGCTACAAATGCCAAACGTAAATTAGAGAAAAAATTTCTGTCAGAGGCGCTAACATCAGTCGCACGATTTCTTCCGAGGTGCAACGAGGGGTCCATATTGCGTTTACTTAGAAGTAACAGCTTAGCAAACGTACTCTTATCGAACTCGGATATTATTTAGTAAATTAGGGCAAAATATTTCCGACCCTGATCTAATTTTTTCGGAATACCTTGCATATGATTAAGTCTGCTTTCCTGTCTCTTTTTAATTCTCATGTATTATTATACAATAAATTCTCTGAAAGGTGGTATTAGTCAAAATATTATTTCAATTTTTGTATGTGTTTTATTAGAATCGATAAGCTAGAATATATTTTACAGAATTAATAATTATAATAATTTAATTGCAACTCTCACTACTGATGTAAATAATTTATGTTTAATATTTCGGTATGTATGTCTTCACAAACTGGAGCGTTTCAGAGTAAATTATTGAAGTACACAGTCAGAGCGTAAAAATAAAGAAGGAATATTAATTACGTGTTTTATTTTCTTGTTATCATGATGATTCACTTTGATAGAAGCGTAGGTTTTACGTAACATCATAACCAGTGCGCTCCTAGTCTCTCGATTGTACTGATAAATTATGTTCGTCAAGAAGACAAAATTAAAAAACAATAATTATTTGCAAGTGATGAGTAAGGTAATACACCCGTTTTGAAAAATAAATTGGTTCGGGACAACTCATGTTTTTATTACAAGAACAGAGAGTTCATAATGGCTGCAGCACTTCATACTGTTCAGGACCTCCATTGAGATCTCCAGGGTCCCAAAACCCGCACTTACCCTAGGTAAGCCGATAGCACCCGCACCTCACATCCTTACCCAAGGTCAATGAGACGCACGTGCGAACTTGACTACGGATTAGATAGAGATAAAAAATAACATTCTTAGGGAAGCTACTGGAAAAATGTTGTAACGCATGTGACCCATACAGTGAATTTCTCTACTGAGGTGCCGCAATGCTCAACGAATCCATTTCATATCATTCTTTCCGGCTTGATTCTCAACCAACCTCAGCACGAAATTCCTATGAAAAAATATATCAACCACGTAACATGGTCCTCCTATATCAGTCTGTGACTCAGAGTTGGTATCCTTGTTTCCCGGTTGTTATTTGTCGTAACAATTAGGACACGCCCCAGTAATTAATTATTGCGTCATTCTACCACCGCCGCATTTATAACGCATGGTTGTTATACCTTAAAATTTTTGCGGCCGGATAATCGTTTAAAATCTTGTGTGTGGAAGAATTCATTAGCATAGTTGATTCTGTCCTCACTCTTCTAAACTCGGGGGAGGTCGACGGTAATAAAGAGCAATTTCCATAATTATGGTCGAGCCACACATCAGAAAGACATTATGAGATATGTGAGTGAGTGTGTCGGGAAGTGACGTCATTTAGCTGGAGGGGAAACTCGGTTTGGTATGTGAAGTAAGTGAATCAGCTACTGCTTGGAAAACCGCTGGCAATTACAAAGACGTCTACATATTGAACTGGTTATTTGCTCTTCACATAAGAAGTTGGAATATGAATATCTCATAAACGAGGAGTTATGTCTGAAGAATAAAACTTTAAATAAATGGAGAATTTTTTTCCACAATCAACATGTTTGATAAGATCATTGAGGGAAGAAGCAATATCATCTCTATTCAGGATAGTTTGCGAAATCTAAGAAACAGGAAGAATATCACAAGATTTCAGGAACAACATATACAACTATACTGAAGAAGACTGGGCCTGATAGATGCGAACAGCACAGAACAATTAGTTTAATATCTCATGAGTGCAAAATATTAACGAAAATAGTTTATAGAAGGATGGAACGTCAAATAGAATGCAAGTTAGGAGATGATCAGTTTGGTTTTAGGAAGAAAGTAGGGACAACAGAAGCAATATTGACTCCGAGTTTAATTTTAGAAGACAGGATAGGAAAAAACAGGCCTACGATCATACCATTTGTAGATTTACAAGAAATCTTTGATAATTTAAAGTGGAACAAACTGTCGAAGGATTGTGAAGATGATACGAATAAAATATCCAGAATGAAGAGTTATCTATAACCTCTACAGATGGTAGTCAGAAGTAGTTAGAATTGAAGGGCAAGAAAAGAAAGCAGAAATCAAGAAAAGAGTAAGACAAGTAGACAGACCGACGTCCATCCTCTTTAACTTATGTATAGAACAAGCGATCAAGAAAGTTAAAAATTAATAGAGAAAGGGAATCAAAATGAAAGGAGAATAAATAAAAACCCTAAGGTTTGTTCATGATATTGTGGTATTAAGAGAGTCAGAAAAAGCTTGAAAACAACAATAACTGGCATAAATGCTGTCCTGGAGGAAGAGTACAAAATGAATATTAATAGAGAGAAAATAAAGGGAATAGAGTGTACGGAATATCAAAGAGTATTAGTTTGGGAAGGGGTATTTTGAAGAAAGTTAAGGAAATCTGCTACTTGGGTAGCATAATATCTAGGAATGGTAGACGTATTGCAGACATAAAGAGTAGGATAGCATAGGCAAGATAAGTTTTCGTAAAAATGAGAAATCAACTTACGGATAATATAAGTGTCAATGTTAGGAAATAATTACTAAACGTGTTCGTATGGGTTTTGGCGTGATATGGGTGCGAAACATAGACGATAGGAGTTGCAGAAATGAAAAGAATAGAAGATTTCGAAATTTGGTGATATAGGAGAATGTTTGAAATCAGATGGGTGGATAAAGTAAGTAATCATAAGTAGAATAGGGTAGGGGAGAACAATTTGGAGGTCTTTAACCAAGAGAAGACCACGTTTTGAGACATGAGGTTATGGAATGGAATGCGCTAAGCAGATTAGGGAGGATGTGATGTGTAGATATGGAAAGGCTTACGTAGGATAGAAAAGCACACAAATCATGGGACTGATTACCACAACAACAATTAACATGGTATATTTTTATTTCAACGGAAGCTGAATACACCAAACATATGAAGTCGAAATATAAAAATCGGTAAAAGAGAAAAAGGCACCAATTATTTCTGAGTAAGGAGAAGTGGTGTAAGATCCACTGATTTCTGGAAAATTCTTCAAATTAAAGGTAAAGAACAAATTCCAGTATGATTATAAAACTTAACTGGAATAGGTGACATCAATTTACATGGAACTGTAAGCAAATCAATTATATAAATTTAACAAAATTTCATGAGAAAAAATATTACACGCTTTACTACGTGTCATACGAATGTTGCGCTGCAACCAACTAACAACAATCTCTTAAATCATTAAAATGAAAGCAAAAAAATTGTGGTATTGCAATTATAGACACAGTTTTGTAACAAAATTTTATTGAAAAATGTTAAGGCTGTTGAGTTTTGATTGGAGTTTGTGACAACCAAACTACAGCCAGATAAGTTCAAGTTTGAATTCCAACAAAATAGAATGGTGTCCCTTTGGTCATACAAAATGGCAAAAAGTTGGCCTCGTTAATAAGCAGTCTGCTCCAGAAGAGTAAAGTAACCAGAATGGCAAGATGCTACCATTGCAAGAGGAATTGTGACCTTTGCCGAATGTTGACAGTCCGAAGGTCATGGACCTCTACTCTCTTTTCCTCTTTCTGGCATTGGTCACGGCTATTTACGTCCCTCGCTGGGTGGTCTCTTTTTCCAAGGTCAGAGTTTCGTTTCCGCGGCAGGTAAAAGAGCATCTTGTTCCACCTTGCCCACCACCAACCACCCTCACGTGAATAATGAAGACGAAACTCGATGCCGCTGGGAGACTTTTAAACGCCCAGTAGTTGTGAATGGTACAGGTGGTAAGGACCCTATCTCTATCTCTCTTTCTCTTTTTCTTGGGTTTCTTGTACGAGGACGACATTCCAGCCCGAGGCGACCTTCCATTCAGTCGTCTGGGTGAGTTCTGCAGGGAAACTGCGGCCTCGGGCCGTAAAACATGTCTGTCAATATTTCTCTCTCTCTCTCTGCCTTCTCTTATTCTTTTACAACTCCAGCAAAACTTTACCTCCAGGCATATATTCCTAAAAACCTTTCCCTTGAGAAGTTTGCTAGGTATTTGTATTTTCTCCCCCTTGAATCTGTTCCATTCCCCGAAGATAGTCTCATAAAGGAAAAGAATCCTTTAAAATACACTAAATCGGTTTATTTTAACATTTTTAAAAAAAGCGTGTTCTTTATTTTTCCCTACAAAAGAGTTTGAACCGAAATCCAACTGCAGAAGCTTCACCAACTACCATCAAGTGTGTCACTGTCGGCGGTTTTATAAAGTTATTTTTTTTTGTCTTTTCACGTACTTCATTATCTTACGTTAAGTTTAGCATATAGTCATTTCTTTTAATTACTTATTTTGTAATATACTGGATAATTATAAAGTCAACGGAATATTATATATATTTAAATTTTCTGTTGACTTTATAATTACCCAGTCAATTACAAAATATATAATTAAAAGAAATGACGCTTTCAACTATCCAATACCCATGAATATAGTAAATAATTAAAGTTTAATTAAAATTTTAATGTTACCTTTCAAAATTGTCAATTTTCGACTGTTCTGTATTATTCTAAAATTTCCTTATACAAATTCTGACAACTGAATACGGATCGTTGAGATGTATAAAATCACAAATATCTATTCCTATTTAATTTTACCGCATATTTTAGTGTCAAAATGATTTACTTATACTTGTAATATAATGAGAAAATTAATAAGACTCCTTACTGTACAGAAAAGTAGCTGAAGAACGGAAACAATTAAGTGACAAGTACCACACACTATTTTTTCCCTTCGTCAGTGCTTGAAAAAGCGGAAGAGTCACAACAGTGATACTCTGACGAAAGCAAATAAGATCCCAGAAACATTGTTTTTTGTTTTATATCATTTAGTCTACTTCATTCTGTAACTAATATTCTTTATATACAGACGATTTACAAATTTTTGACTTTCCCGAATATTTAGGTTAACTCATTAGCAGTTATCAAATCCTCCTTCCTTAAATATTCATTGAACACTAAAAATCGATTCATGATAACATCAACAATAAACTAAGATTATATTTATTTTTGGTATACTACTGACATTTGTAATGATTCTAAATTATTTACTGTACAATATAAATTGTCAAATGGAAGAAAAAATGAAATAATTGATTTTAAACTTTAACATATTTCCTCTTGTATCAAATTCTGATACTAACTTTTGTTTGTCAACGTATCAGTTAAATCTCCTTCCAGGCTGCTTTACTAATTTGAATGTTTGAGTAATGCTGACAGTTCATTAAGAATCAGCATAAACGTAGTTTCTATTTCGTTCTGTTAACGTTGTACTGTTTGATATTATGGATTACATAATGGTCTCCTAAGTGTTTTATTATTCTACTTCGCAGTTTCCCATTAGGCTTGAAGAATGTTCCGATATTTGCCTTGGCTCTGAAATATATCTATTCGTCGCATCGATACCTTCTTTCTTCTCCATGTAATCTTTGACCATGACAAACCTGTGCAATATTTCTAAGCAAACAAGGTCTCTATCAGAAAAGAGAGTCAGGACCTTCCAGTTGTTCTCTCTTAGCGTATAAATCAAACATATATTAGCGACCTCGAACTGAAGAAAATACATTATAGTGTGATCGTTTAATTATTCAAGCAGGCCGTTGTCCAAAACCAATAAGTCCTTTGTTCCCTTCTGTTGTCTTCTTCGATGACCTTTAGCCTTACAAGAAGCCTTGGAACTTCCATGTATAATGATAAAGTGATATGTTATGTATTGTGTATCCTGATTCGAACAAGGATTAAGGAACAGATGGCAGATTTAAATCAAGGTAACTTTTAAAAAACTTTTAATATTATATTTTTAAAACCTTGAATACATTTATAACTTTTCCAACTAGAATTTAAATGTTGAATTACCAGACATTTCAGTAGTCAGAGTTTTGGGATCCGATAAAATGAATTTGAAACCGGATGGGAAAATATGTCAACAAAATTTTCTCCGAAGAAATTAAAACTGACGTGAATTCTTGTGACGTAGATTACAATGTAATATTGTTTCCAAAGGTATTAGAAAAGTTTCATATTTTTTTAAAATCATTAATAAATATTTTATTTACAACAGTTCATTTACTCATCACAGAAGCTTACCCCAACAAGCCATATTTATCTTCAATTCTATTCATTCTAATTTTTTTCTGACAATTTTTTTACGTGGAGTCATGATTCTCATAAAGTATAACTTACGGAGAAATCTCATAAGATTATAGGATAACGTTCCCATGGTCCAGGTTACACTTTCAGAATACTATCTCAGGTAACGTCAAATATAAAATAATTAAAATGTTTGATTTAAAAAAATTGGGTGCCTTATTACATTATAATCAACAGCATTTTCAAGCTAAGAGTAAAATGAAAATTGATCTTTTACGTTGATGCCTTTAAGTAACAATAATTCAATGATTTAGAAATTCTTTGTCAACATCTATAGGCCTATACACAATTATTAAAAAACTTTTTCTCGTTTGGACACTCCCCATAATCTCATTAATATAAAATTAACCTATATAATTAGAATGTTATCAAGCCAATTAAATTCTCCTGAGATATGGAAACAATTTAATTTATTGCATCGTCCTGATTTAAAAATTAAAAGCTTTCGGCCCAATAGGCCAACCTTAAATCTCAAAAATTATGGCTAAGTTGTCTACAATTTTACAGAATTGAGGATTGAAGCTTTTAATTTTTAAATTATGACGATGCAATAAATTAAATTGGTATCGTATCTGAAAACACTTTAATTGGCTTGATAGCCTACAAAATTCATATAAAAATCATTCTTAAAATTAACAGTTTATGATCTTCAGTAAAGCCTGAAGAAGTCCCAAATGAAGTACTTATCTTTGCGACTTGTTTTTATATGACAAAAAATAAGCAAGTAATTAATCAAATAAATATTTTACGACTGAACGACTATTAAATGTGTTTGGTAAGAAACATTAAATGCAAAATCCCTGAACCCCTAACAATGGCAAATTATACGTTAAAGTAAATTTCTACTAAGAACCCAAAGAATGGTGGAAAGTCTGAGATGAAATAATTTAATTTGAATACGTTTCGTCCCCCAACTTAAGGAACCTTCTCAGTTCTTTAATAAAATATTACAAAATTTCATGTTGCTGCTGCAACGTCTGGGGCCGAAAATTTTATAAAATTAAGTCGGGTCATTTAATTTTTTTATTACAAATTCCTCCATGTTTTAGACATAATTTAATTTATATATTCATATGCCCGTATATGGTCCCTTGTTATCTATTAAGTCGCTTCTACAACTTCTAGAGGACTGTAATAGGAATTCTGAATCACCCTGTATTCTCATGATTTTATTACAAATTTTTGATATTATTATTTATTTAAAAATTGGTTTCTTTTAAGTGATTAGATATTTTGAATACCAAATTTGTTACTTCTGTCTTATCGAATTCATTAAAATCAAATTTGAAATGACTTAACATCTTTTAATTTTCTGTTGAATATGTTTCTGATGTATTGGTCCTTTTTATTTATTTTATATGCAGTATTTATATATATTATTTAATATAATTACATATTTCTGGTATTTACGTGTAACCTGAATATGTTATTCAATTGAATGCTTATGAAATTTATTATTATTTATGAATCTGTAAGAAGAATGTCTTATAAATTGAAAAACATAGCTTACGTTGTATAATAAATTTGATCAAAACATTTACGGTATTGCCGATGGTCAGATACATAATAAGTGTTGATTGTGAAGAGAGGAATTTGCGTGACACCCAGTGGTCCCGTGGATTGTGCTCCAGAGCGCCTTTGTGGCAGAGCAAAGATAAGGCCCCGGCCAGAATGGGATTACTGTTGTTCGCGGAGCTTTGTTGAGACTGCATTGTGAAGCGCAGACTTGGCCCGTGCCGCGGGGCCCCGCATTCTAGAATGTCAGGTGCAGACATGCCAGTTCCTCCTCGTCTTCCGGCTACAATCAAAGCCAGCAGTAGCCAACATTTTCTTAAACTTTACGTAATAATATATATTATAAAATATCTAAATAAGTGTTTACGAGTTGCCTATACTCTTGATCTAAAATGCTATATACTTTTTAATTTATAAACATTTCACGCCGTCATTAACCTATCGTTGGCAATCAATAAACTTCACCGATACGATGTATACGTAAATTGGTTTTATTTCGTCAGTCAGATAAATTTTAATATTTTGGTAATTGCTAATTTTTAAAAGCAACTAAAATAAATATAATTGAAATTTTTGTCTGTCAGGACGTTTGTCTCGAATAAGCTCCGAAACGTGTGAAATCGGGACCTGTTAAAAGCAACTGCGAGTTATAAGATTTGCCCTGAAGCCATAAAATAGTATAAATTACAAAAAATATTTGTATGAATATGAAGTATATTGGTATGTTCTGCACCTGTTGTTTAGTTTTCAGAGCAAAATAAAAAGAGCTATTTGTCCAAGTTAGGCGAGAAGAAGTGGCAGACATTGCTAGTAATAAATATTGCTACTTAATCTCTACTATAAAGCTTGCTGGTATTGTAAATATAAAATTGGGGTACGTTTTCAGGTTTTGGAGGTACTTAGTTATATGGGATAGAAAATACTTTAATTAAGCTTGACTGGTTGGTTGACGATTCGTGCTTGGTGATGAAATATAAAATAAGTATGTACTGATTTCACTAACAAAAAAAGTAGCTAAGCATGTAAGCGGTATACATTCATGTACAGATATGTGTCAATTAATATAACATAAATAAAAGATGGCCATAAGTCAGGAAAGTATACTATTCATTACAAAAATAATAATAAAATGTTGCGTCCTCGTTTAGGACCTCAATATATTTTCATAATAATATATGTAATCCAAGTGAAAACAATTTCCACATCCCCCCTTTTTAATCCCTTTCCTATGCTATTTAAGGGGAGTTACTTGTTTCAGGATCATCCTCATGTAGCCTGTTAACCAAAAAATAAATAAAAATTAAATAGAAATGGAAGTGTCATTAGCTGGAAAATGTAGGGTCTCAGATTTTTGGAAGAAGATTGCTCCAGTTCCTTAAAATTTAAAGACCTAATTAAACGAAACGAGGAGGAATCATTTCACGAAAAATTACCTAGTTAGAATATGTTCAGCAGGAGATATTCGTTGTTCACTTCCTACCAAGATTCAAATGTAAGAAAAATATCTACGCTTCTCGTAAATAGAAACCGACGCTGCCAAACATTAATTAATTTTTAGGGAGCAGTGAGTTAAAAATCAAGAACAAAGACGTTAATCATTTCTTTATTTTTCAATAATAGCATACATGTTTCATGACGACAAATAGCTGATTTCTTCACAAATCAGGCCACACACACACAAAACTGCACACATGCTCGTGTTCCGTTAACACCATTTCAATTAAATTCGTCTCACGGCCTCAGTGGACGCAGAAAACCCCCAGCCGAGATGATTTGTTAAACTTCACGTCGCCACACAGAGGAGATAAAAAAAGGAAAATGGACGTTAGATATCCCGGACGTATAATCTATTCGGCCGTCACCACCTGCTGTTCACATATTCACTGTCATACACACATACATTCGTATTGACGTCAACTGGAGAATGTTCCACTTGTTTGAGTGACGCAATGAATCCTGACCAATAAGTTTTTCAGAGATCGTGCGCAAACGAACAAATGAAAACGACGCTGCTGGAAACCTGACCCATATTTTTTGTTTCGTAAAACTGTTATACGAGAAACCTCACTGGTAAATTGATTTCTTTCTTTTCGTCATGAGCTGTTATTATCTAATCATCTGCAAATAAAAAAAATTGAAACAAGTTAGAATCTGCTGTTAACATATTGCATCTTGTGCTTATATATATTCAAGAAAACCTTTCTTCTCGAGATATATTTGTCACTGAAGACAAAACTATGCTCAAGACGTTTTTGAGATTCAATCGGGAAATACAAATTACTATTTGAATGAATAGCCTGTATGTAGCACGTCAGATTATACAACAGAGTCCTAAGAATTTACTTAGAATGCGTTCTAGTAGTTTATATAGACAACACAGCTTATTACCTTTATTTACGGTGATCCCGCATACCGGTCGTGCTCCTTCTTTGGGTACACAGCTGCTTCAATACTAATCACTAACTTATATTGCAGCTATTTGCTATTTCTCTGCATTAATGTCAACCATCCTGAAACCTTCTATCTCAAATCCTTTCAGCACTTACCCGAAACATATAACCAGAAAACTCTCAATCGGTCACTCTTCGTTTATAGACCCTGTCAATTTGCATGCCATCACCGGTAAATTACTTATCCTTTCAGAAGTGTCGAATTTTTGTGAATAAAAAATATTCAATTTACAATATGGTAATAAGACGCATAAAAGAATTCACCAATCTTTTAGCAATGTGTTTTTCCTTAAAGAATGAAGGTTTCACTACATTCACTTGGCGACTAAGACTCACAATGGAAACTGCAAGTCAGAAAAAATAGCGTTCTATGTTACGATGGTTTACGACAACACTGCGAAATTTGAGATTGTTAAAATCACGGCGAATATTGCCCAATGCCCTACTTTTTTGGAACCACAGCGTCGTGATTAAGTTACTTGGGAAATCATGATACTTCAAGTTACTTGGTCACTACGTACGAGGTTCTCTTTTCCACAAAACATATGGGCACTAGAAAACTGTGATGTCAAGGAGAAAATAGGGTGAGGTGAGGAGGCGAGCGAGGGAAAAGGAGAGGGGACGAGAAGTTTCATGTTTCACACATTGGTCAAACATTCTTGACCCCGAAACGTGTTAGAGGCGAATTTGACATGCATTGTGTGGCATGCGAGCCAAATACAAGGCACGAAAGGGTTAGAGACTCAAGTATATCCGTGACACACGCAGGCTTTGCGGTTAAAGACGGACGAATACTCTCTAAAAACAAACCCGAAGAGAATCACGACGGCTCGGGCAGCTTTCATTTCCGCAGTTCCCGAACTACCTGTTGTCCAACTAAAGTGATTCCTCCACACAAGAACATTACAAACAAAAGGCATTTGCCATTGCGCCTACGATAAAACTCGGGGGGTGAAAGACATATTTTAGTATTCAATTAAATTAATAAAACGTGATACGTCTAGTAGGATTGCTTACGGACATAAATAGACGAATAAAAGAATACAGAATAAGAATGAAATAACAAGAGACTCGGGAAGAACAAAATGAAAAAATATGTACATAACTAATAATTCAAGTTATGGAAAATTAATACTATTGAAACAAAAAAGACATAACAGCAGTAAAAAAATGTCTGTAAAAATCATATAGAGCACAAATGTAGGTAAACCATAGTGAATTAGAAATGGACACATAAACCTAGTTCTCAAAGTAAATAAAATTAAGTATGAAAATTGAAGAGACTCGTGAATCCAGAAAATCAGTCCTGGGACGGTGTCCCCGGTCGTATGGGTAGCCCATGTTAATGTTTAGTTGTCACCTTCAAAGTCGAATATTAGCTGATAATTGAGTCAATAAATTGTACTATGGTCATCAAATAAGAATTTGTAGAAAAAAAGCGTACTCTTAGTACAACAGAACTATGGTCCACGCAATTGGAAGGCATGACTGATAAAATATAATTTAAAATAGGAGGGAATTTACAAAATAGAAATAGTTAAACAGTCCTTTCACACTCGGCCGTCAATTTCGTAATTAATTAAACTTCTTCACGCCCCTCAGTTGGAAATCAGTTTCGTAATAATTAATGTTTTATATTTACCTGAGTGCCTGTGGCTGTAAATCCAACCAATCACAATCGTAGATTACGCCATGGTGACAATCTATACATATAATAATTCTCTTCCTCAAGGGTGACTGATGAAATTGTTCAACTTAATACCACTCGTGGTAGGAATCAAGAATTTAATGTAATTTAGTACCTGGTTACATAAACTTTACTTACTTCATTAATAGACGATATACATTCAAAAGACCATTTATGAACCGTTAATTGATACATTTCATTTTCATTTAGAGGCACCCTTCCCCAAAGCACTTAATTCTCTCTCTAGCTTTCTCTTCCTGCCTCTCTGGTTCTCAGCTGTTCTCTGCTACGCTCAGCCGCTACAATCAAAATTCGAATGAAAACGTCATGCTCACAAGTTATTTCAACAGGACACGGTACTTAACAAATCACCGGAGGATGACGAGAATTATAATTTGTAACAACAACACAGCTACTAATTCATACATCCCATCGTTCCCTCCTAAAACTCTGAGGTCAAAAATAGCATCATCCCGAAAACCTAATTCCAGCGGAATATTTTGTCTTTGCTTTCAAGTATCACTATCAATTCACTATTTTGTTAAATTTTGCCTTGTATTTAGGTGGAATAATTTCCAAAACAATGCTTCGACATCTATTAACACTTTTTTATTAGGCTGTAAGGTGTAATGGAATAAACAATACGATTAGTTTCTTCTGAAAATTCCGATGATTTCTGGTTTTCGAATTTTATTACTGTGCGTTCATTATGATATGTGAAAGCTACGAAGGAGTTCTAGAAAAATTTTCATGCTATGGCAGTTTGGATGTTAACAACTGAATGAATACTAATGGTTTTAAATCATTTTTTTGCGTAATAAATTTTAGAATAAAAATTGTAGGAGTGCAGAAGTAACAACTGACTACTTTTCACATAAGACAATTGAGTTTATTAAATATATATATATATACATAAATTATAGGAACAATTAACGACTGTGAGTAACAAAAACATATAAAGAATAAACGACCTGTGTAACAGATTTAAATATAAAATTTTGAATTTTTTTAACATAAATTAGACTTTTCAACCATCCATTGTGGTCCTTGTGAATATTATTAAATATTTTCAAAATTTTCCATTTAAGTCTGTTACACGGGTCATTAATTCTTCACATGTTCTTTTATATACGTAAATAATGATATTTTGAAATGAGGCTTCTTTCCTATAAGCAAAATTAAAATAATTTTTAAATGGTATAAGGCCTATAAGTCAGAAGAATTATTAAATTTATTGACATCAGTTCATTACACGATGTTTCGTCCGTTAGTTTGGGACCTCACCTGGTATTTTAAGTAAACGAGAAGTTTAAACATAAGAAAATGTCGCACTTGAGGCCGAAATGGCAGTTAAAATAAAGACTCATTGGACATTCACGCCAAATTTATATCATGTTAATAAAATAATAAGTATAAAAATATAGTGATATGGTAATTATAGTCGACGCTTAGAACATGACACGCCAAGAATTCATAAAGCTCAGTTGTCACCAGAAGGCACATAGAATGCAAAGTGAATGTAGTAAAATGAGTAGGATGAATTATTAACAACGTGCAGAGGTCGACAAACCGCAAGCTGCGCTTTCAGTAGCTCCGATGGAGAACAGAACAGGTAGACAGTTCGTCTTGATGTATGCAGTCCTCGAGGCATCTTTTGCAAAAGCTAGTTGTTCTGCAGTACGCTCGTGACATTTAATTACGTGAAATGCACGACTGATGTTAGTAAAATATAGAGTGGAAGATGAGATGGAATGAGAAGAGAATTGTGTTTTCAGTGCAGGTTGGAATTTGCATAAAAGAAAAAAAAACGTTCATCCACCTGGAGTAATACCAGCGAATTCACTTGAGCTTGAGCCCGAGAACCCTAAATAACTGTGGTTTGTATCAATTAGAATTCTCAAATTGAGCATATATTAATCATAAAATAAAACCGAAATTCTCTACTAAACTGCATTCCTTCAATTGCGTTTAGTAAATATCGCCAACAAAAAGTACGATAATATCTTGAATATCAAAATTGACCCTATGTATCGAAATCTGAAAGTTTTAAATTTACTGAACAAAGGATTAAGGAAGAGCGTGTTATAATAATAGGATATGGGATTTGTTATACTTAATAATTATTTAATTAAGCTCCACAGTTTCACGACAATTGTGATAAGTGGGAAGTTTGCCTACTTTATTATTCTTAAAACTCAGAAAAAAACAAAACGAATTTATATAAAAAAGCAATGATAAATTTATGATTTATAAGAACCTCATTAAAATCAGGTCACTTGTGGGATGTACAAGATTATTTTTTTTTAGAATCAGTGAAGTGATAATAGTGAATTGCAGTGAAGTGATTTTTGTGTGGTTCCTTTCTTTTCTTTTTCAGATAAAAAACTACACTTCAAAATTCTTCCTTAGTGTAAACTTTTGTAATTGTATTTGTGTTTTCTTTGTATATGGCTGCCAACGGGCAAATGCCCAATAGCAACTAGGTAATAATAATAAAATTATTACTTACATAATGATTTTGTGCCACATAATTGTACAGTTTCTGTCAGAAAAGTTACACAATTAAGTAAGAGCTTCATTTAAGTATACCTGAACAAATTTGTAACTTAAAGGTAACGTTGCAAAGTATTTGGAAAATATTAAGACGTTTGCTTCATTTATGAAGCCGTTTCTCTTTTGAGTAATGTGACTTTAAGTTCGTAATTCTTTACAGTAAGGTTGTACATAAACTGTTGTGATTCAGTAGTCAGCGTCACCACCTTGCATCACGGCGGCATGGACATGGATGTTCGTGTTCGTCATGGTCGAGAAAGAAAATAAGCCAACTGCGTGCCACTATGCAGAAAGGCTCCGGAATATGTCGAATGTAATCCTGATTGATCTACCGTTAAGCGAAATGTCAATACGTAAGAAGGAATATTTGAAGCCTTATAAGGTTACAAATTGTATTTATGTCCCATAAAGTATTCCCCTGAGGTATTTAGTCACCAATGATCATAGCTGTTGATGTGATCTGAAATCAAAGAAATTATAAATATTTTTGGGACGATATTCTGGTATTATTGAACAATATTGGCATCTTAGTTCGTGAAACACGAGGATGCAAAAATATGTAAGCCTAGTACTTTATATCGCTAAATGTTAATTTTACGATAGTTTGTTTACGTGTAATAGTCATGAATAATTTGATTTTGAAGGGGAACGTTTATTGCCCAGTGTTCCTCCCTCAGTGGTCTCGATGCATGACGCACTTTCTCCCCTCCTCTCACTCTTTATCTATCTACCCTTAGTGGTGGCAGGTGACACGTGCCTCCGGTGAGGGGGTGGAAGACAGCAGCAGCAGGTAAGGGAACCCAATTAGGCTAATGGACGGCAGCAACTGCAGCCCATCTCTCTCTCCCTCAATAAAGCGTGGTGGGGCCGCCAGGTGAAAGTCCACCCGTAATTAGGCGGACAACAGACGCAAATTTCAGACGAGCCCTTGATTACACCCTCATAAAGGCGGCGACAACACAAGAGGTACACGCACATAAAAAAGAGACTGTCGTAGACGAAATCCAGACAGCGGTGTTTAATAGCCCGGATCCAAATTGTGATAGCTTCCCTTGGGACCGATCCTGGCCACGAAGACTTTCTACTAAATGCGGTTGGTAGTGCACACGCGATTCTGTGACTAAATACACAAGTATTAAAGTCCTGCAAAGGAGAATGTCCTTATAATCCCCAAAGGATACTGAGTCATGGCAGATTGCTCTTAACAATCAAACTGATCCACCGCAATATTTACCTGAGCCGATGTCATCTAATCATATTATTATTATATCAACCATTGTAGTTACCTAATTTAAGTACTTAAATCGTCGTGTGCCGACCTCCTGTGGTATAGTGCCTAGCGTTGCTGCCTCACAACCCAGAGCTCCCGGGTTCGAATCCTGGCATGGGCTTGGATGTTTGTGTCGTCCTGGTCGCGAAGACCGGGATTAAGACTGTTGGAGGATCGATACGCAGACCACTTGTCACTCCAAATTCGGAATGTGTCATGCAAGATGACAGTCCGCAGTCGACTCGGTAGGCCCAGGCCCTTAATGGGCTGTAGAGCCATGGAGAAAGAAAAAGAAAAAAAATCATCGTGTGACGAGATTACGCTACAGTTGCAGTATTAAAGTAATTTTAATGTGATTTAACCGCACATAGAGCGTATTTTTTCCTGAACACCTACATAGTAGGAAATGAGAAGGTTCATCAGTAGGTTGTTAGAAAAATGACGACAAAATTTACGTCTCGGGGTTCTTTTTAAAGCGCACGTAGGCCAACAATCCTGGGAGGATATTGCATCAAAGTTTTTAGAAGTAAATTATTTCCGTAGAGGGGATCATAATTGAAAAATTGGGCGGAACAGCTTTAAAACTGAAGTTAAAAAATATTCATTTTTAAATCGGGATCAATTTACCTGCAGAAGTTTTTGAAACATTCTAAGAGTTACAGTAACTCTGTTTGGAGCTTGAGAAAGCTAAATCTGTGAAATATGGGCTGAATTAGTTCAGGCTAACTTTGGTCTGTAATGAATGGTGGAAAAGGTTCACGCTGTACAACTGAACAGCCGACAGGGGCAGGGGCAAGAAGTTGATGTTTTCTAAAGCTCAAGAAAATGAACTTATAATTAATATTATATTCTTTGGAACTACCTTTAGAACGTTCCTATTGAAATATGTGCTCAAGTTACAGAACATTTGCATTTTCTTCGTTTTCGCTTGTTCCTACGGAAGTTGTTTCCTATCTTTCTCCGTATATATGTTAAAGAATAAAATTAAAATTACGAATTATTTTGCATAATTTACACTTTTTCATTGGCAACTTTTCTAATTTCCAAATTTCTATTGCAGAATATTGAGAATGATTGGTGCTTATTTTATGCTTTCTAATGTTCAACACTTTATTTCAATTTTTATCTAACAACTAAACCTTTTTTCATTTTCGCCGTTTGAAGTTTATTTTGGGTTAGTTTTTTCAGAATACATTTTAATTTATCACTTGTTATTTCTCAAATAAATCAACATTCTTATGAATTAGTTTCGTATTGTTAATTTTACTCCTCCTTGCACCTGTTTTAAATAGAATTTTCTTTTTTGATAATTTGTTGATTTCTGGCATTCTTTTATAATTCCAGTTATTTTAAATTTCATTCTTTCAATCCCTTTATTTCATCTTTCCGTATAGTTTTAATGGCTGTTGCGATAACCTTCGACCATACAATTTGTAGAATTTAATAAAATCATTTCTTGAATAATTTTTATTATTTAATCTTTTCCGATATACAAGTCTAATATTCTGTTAGTACTTAAAACATTGATAATTTTCATCTCAATTCTAATAATTACAATTATGAACTTGGCAACTGATAAATAATTCTGTTTCGGTGTACTCAAATTATTATCAACAAAAGGAAATAATTTATGCTTTACATTGTTCATACAATATTTTTTGGAGAATTAGGATGAATTTAATATCAATACTAACTTTTCCTATCGAACGATAATTTAGTTTCCGAGAAATATTTCTACAAGTCCAACTTCAGTTTATAGTCGCGCCAACCAAAGAAATCATTAGAGACTTGTTCTTTGGGTATCTACTTTTTTCGGTAAACTCAGTAATGGTACTTGAAAACACACACACACTCACCCAGGTCCTAGCCAGGAATCGAACCCAGGACCTCTGTAATGTGAGTCAGTGACGTTATCCACTAGACCACAGAGGGGTGAAACATTGATTTCTTTGTCATGTATTTTTCATTCGCGATTAGACGAGCCACATTTTTTGTTTTATAAAAGTAAATCTGTATCATATTAATGGTTCTATTTCATAATTTCATTAAGAATGCGTCTTTGTAATGTAGGCATTCGGATAGAAGATATCGTCAAGGGTGTGAATGATAACGGCAGCCTTCAAAGCGAATAAGCATGAGGGGTTAGCTGAATTTAATCATTTATAAAAGTGATGAGTCGCAAGACGAAGCAGGTAAGAACAGTTCACGTGTTGATGATTAACCATACTCTGTTACCCACAGCGGTCATCTGATCACAAATCAACTAAACCCTTTCGGAAAGGGTTCGTTTACTCTGGCCCCTAAACGCCTGAAGCTTGGTCCACCCACTAAACCACAACCCTAATGAATGTTGAACTACTTTGCTTTCCATACAACAAATGTTTATCCAAGAACCTTTGTTGTCCAGTCTGCCGCAGAGAACGTCCACTTTTCTCGGCGGGGAACACCCACCCATTTTCTTTTCCCCCTCTACATTTTCTCCTTCACTTCCATATGCAGTCTCAACTTACTTAATTTTGGTCCAGAGCTTCTTTCTCCTTCACCGACGGCAATCCGGGCGGAAAACACTTTTACCTGCTCCATTATCCTATCGTGATGCCGCCTTACATCAAAAGACCGCCGCCCATTTCTTCAGGGATCCTTCTTCATTCGATCGTCGTGGTGGCACATAGATCTTCAAGAAGATCGAATCTGTTTTATATATGGTGGATGTCATTCAATTAATCCAAGCTGGATCTCTTACCTGTCAAACAATAGCCCGAAACCATGATAATCATCAATTTTTAACAGAACAAGGAACTTAATTTGATGACATTCAACTCTCATCACTCTGGATATAACAATTGTTATATGGAAAGCAAAGATGTATTAAGACTTGATGTCATATCCTAATACCAGAAATATTACAAAAATTTAAGTCAATTTACTTGGCACAGGTACATTCAGTTTAAATATATAAAATTCACCAGTTAACCAATTAAACAAGTGCATATTAAAGTTGCATTTTTGATATTACTAGAGGAAGTGCCCAGCATAGCTGGGATTCAGTTAAATAACAGAGGGTTAATGTAATTAAAAATAAGTTTATTACAGTACTTTTTGCTCGTGGGGCACTCGTCTAATATGTTTTCCAACAGCCTAAATCTATTTCTCTTGTAAAATTCAATTCTAGATTGTGTAAATAGCGAAAATCGTCAAAATAGTAATTTTTTACAAACTGGTGTCATTTTGACCCATTTCCATATTTTTATATATTGTCTCTTATTTTTCTCGTGCAAAATATATATTTTCACGTCCATTAGGAAGTATTTTTTGTTATTAATTTTTAAACTTTTAACAAAGCTTTTCAAATTGTACATGATCCACTATAAATGAAGTGGATGTATTTCTCAGTGATCATACTACATATGATTATGTCCATTTCAATATTAAATGTGACCAAAGTTATATGTATTCGTACATGTCATTTCAGAGGACAATTTACCATTTCCATTTTTGAACGTGTGTGACTATCGAATAAAATCATTTTTAAAGATTAAATATTAGTTTTGCCATAGAATAAGAATATTCACTGAAAGTAAACAGAAAATAGATGATATAATTTCAAAGCTTAAATAATGTTGCGTTATTTTGCTTCCCTAACTAAAAGGTTACAATATTTCTGACGCAAAATAATTTACAGTCTACAGGTATTTTATTATAATTGCTTATTTTAAAGTCAATCTTTAACTCTGCTTTTTATTAATATTATCTATACTAATTTAACTTCGTGAGAGGAATAGAATTTCTCCCAGTAATAGCCACAAGTTATCCGTGAAAAATAAAACAGTCCACCGAGACTGCTTGACAGTCAACCACTGCCGAAAATAATATTACAGCGTTCTCTCCAAATTCGGGGAATAATATTGTATAATTTTTACGATGTGTGTGGCACAATATATACACACCTTTCCCTTATTTTATTGTCTTTCCGCGCGTCGCATCCACAGCTTCTTTTTGCAGGAATATCCTTGTCACCAAGAATGTATATGCCATTATTTATTGCCAATTACTGTAGTTTCATTTGCTTACCATTACCGACCACCACTAACCTGTTTTCACCCGGTTTGTATTCGAAACATTACCATGTTCCGAATCGAATTCTCCAGACATAAATACACAAAATATTCGAAAACACGATATCAATTTATTATTTTCTAAGTATAATTTAAACGGAAGTGTTTTTTCGTAGCCATAAAATTTGTAAATATCAATGTGACAGGAATACTGCTGCGAAAGGTTAATAATAAACTGACGGGACATTTAAAACCGTAATAGATTTAAGATGCGGTGAAGATATTGAATGAATGTTCGCTCATTTTTATTATATACTTTTTCCAGTACTTAAATATTAGATTCCATCTCATTTACGATTGAAAAATAAGCATTACGAGTGTACATTCTCTGAGGGAGTGCATCATTAGAGTAAAGTAGTTGTAGTATGCGTGGGTTCTGGTGTTGGTTAATTGGATGCAAGCGTGACATGGTAGCTTGGTCGAGCAGAAAACAAACGCTTGGGAACCTTAACTTGTAAGGTTGGAGATAAAGGGAGGGCAAGTGACGGTGAAGAATTGGATCGGTCATGATCTCACGGCATCCGGGTCACAGGTGCGTCCTTTCTTTTAGTGAAGATCTACTCCCATCTCCACCGCGATTAATCCGTCACCGTGGAGCTGAGCTGAGTCAACCTCAAATTCTCTGGCCAAGGTCTCCTCTACATATTCATACAACTGTAAACATTCGCATTTGAATGCAGTAATTGCTCATATACTGGCCATAATGTTAAAATATTAACGCATTTCATCGAAAACAAGGCTTGATGGTGTAATTAACGTTTGATTTAATTTAATCATACTTTTGTAATCTCTCTCTCTCTCTTTCGGCACTACCGCCCTTTGTGAGCCTTGACCTCCTCTACAAACAGCCTCCAATCTCTTCGATCATTAGTTCTTCTCTTCCATCCTCTTATTCCCATCTCTCAAGTCTGAAATTACATCATCTATCCACCTACATCATGGTCTTACCTTTTGCCCTTGTACGACGATGCATTTCTTTCACTATTCTCTTTGTTATCCGTTCTTCTGCCATTCTCTCCTCATCCAGTCGATCCTCCGCGCCTTCACAAATCTAACCACATCCTTTCCTTGAATCACCTCATCTAACTCCGCGTTATACTTTCGTCTCCATCCTTCCTCTGTCTTAACTCGTCCGAATATCTTCCTTAATATACGTCGTTCAAACATTCTGAAGGTATTTACATCTGAATTCTTTAGAGTCCAAGTTTCTGATCCGTAAGTCACCACCGGTCGTACCATAGTGTTATAAATTTTCAGTTTTGTTTTTCTTATGATGAATCGATTAGTAAATAACTGTTTGTTTCAGAGTCGCAAAAAACGTACGAAGAATTTGGTCCAAATTGCTCCAGACGTTTAAAAATTTGTATGTGAAAAATAAATACACTCTATTTTATTTATTAGAAGATAAGATTCGAAAGAACGAAATTTAATATGGTCGTTTTGGACAAATAAATTTGAATTATGAGTATTTTCTTAATATTATTATGATAAGGAGAAAATATTAATCTTATTACAATTCTGTGTATAGTGGCCGATTGACTCCAGGTGAAGAATATTGTGATACAATTTTTTTAAAAAATAATATACGTCAGTTATATTAATTTCTCGAACTTCTTATTACATTGGAAGCCAAGTATCAGTAATTTGTAACAAAATTTAAATACATGAAATGGATTTTTCATAACTATGTTTATTAACAGTAGACTTGACAAAGGGATTAATTTTCTATTTACAATACGTTGGAGGAAAATAAGCTTGATACTTATAATATTCATGAAAACTCCATTTATATGTTTAAAAGACAGCCTATCTTAATCTAAGTACTATATATTTATACCTACGTGGACCCCGTTGGTTAACATTATGCAATTGTTACTTACCAATTATCGGAAAATTTGAGCAATTCAAATTTTAATGAAAGAAAGAGAAATTTATAAATAAATATATTACCAAAAATTGTTAGGGTGCTCATTCAACTGAATAATGAATTATTATTATTATTCAGAAATGGTTATTATTTATTCCAAGTTCAATGCAACAAAGGTAAATGTATAAATAAATGTTTTAGGAATTATAGACAATCTTTCCATTCCACTGAATAAATTGTTATTGTTTTTAACACTAAAGTAAACTTAAGGAGAAAAGAAGCTTGGTTTGCTCTTCCAGAACGTATCTATGAAATTGTACCCAAAAATATTATTTTATAATACAATGCTCCAATGTCCGGCTGAACACTAGAAAGAATAGTAAAATTGTAAAAAGAGAATATTTTGAAGCATAAAAATAAAGTAATAATAAAGTAAAAGTGTTTGTGAGCAGTCGGACTCATTTCCACAGGTAAAATTTTTAGTGGGAACTTGAGCGATTCCTTTTTCACAGGTGGAAATTTAGTTTCACAATCTTGGAGACCGACGACGAAGGCAGCGGTCATTGTGTGCGTGGGAGGAGGAGGAAGAAGTATTGTGGTAAAGTGAGTGGTAGCCACCGACAGCGACAGCCGACAAAAGCCACGAACACCCCTTTTATACCCAACAAAGTCTTCGTTGGAAACGGCAGGTGAAAATGTTTCCCACCACAACTAACTCCAAAGACGTAAAAGGCAACAACAACAATGTAACAATAGAAATAATCAATCATAAGGAGAGACAAGTCTCACAGGAGTCTGTATCTAAATTTCCTCTGAATGTAACACAGAGTCATACGAGATTCTTCAACATGACACCAACGTCACAACTATGAAGACTTTATGAACTGTAGATTCAGACATAGTGACAAGGAAACGACAAAATGATAATGTTACAGACAACTCAATGCTTCTGGAATAAATTTTTTATCTCCCATCAGAAATGAAGAAACCAATAGTCTACTTTCGTGATGGAAGCTGTAGACAAAATGTTTAAAGGAGCAAGACAAAAATTAACGAACTTGCAAGAAAATGGTGATCTTTGAAATTATGCAAACTGTAGTTACTTCCTGGCAGGAATAATCCTTCGAAACAGAATTCGTAGATTGAAATTGTAAATTAAAAATGGATAGCAATTTATAATTGAAAAAACGACTTGGGAATTAATTATATCAACTTACAATTTAAAACTTGAGCTTATCAAATTGCAAATTTAGTTTCACACTTTCAAAATAAAATAAATAACGGTTTAAAGTGGAATTTAAGCTTAATGAGGGTGATCCTGAAGTAGGCAACTCCTCTTTAAAAGCTTAGGAAGGGAATTGAAAAGGGAGGATGCGGAAGGTAGAGCAAGGTAGCCAAGGGTTAACTAGGGCCCCGGGCTATGGTTTAAGGATCCTACACGGTGTTTCACCTAAAGAGATGCAGGGAAAACCCTAGAAAACCTGCATCAGGTAGGTCGGGCATTGGGTACTATTCTCACGCTCTTCCGAATGACGGGAGACGAGCCTGCTGTGGGGTCGCAGCATTCCCTTCTCCGTGTCTCCACCAGCTTCAGTTGGCCGACTGATCCAATATTTTATGTACTTACATATTGAAAGATGTTTCTCTCTCGAGTGCGATACACTAGCTGCGCCATATAAATGGGCCAATTACAGTCAATTTCTTTTAAGATTATTTGTGAATTCTGATCTAGTAAATCGGCTGAGTAGAACGTTCCTTATCTCTCTTTGACCCTATTACGTAGACACAACCACTTTCCTTTTGCGCATGCCGACGTAATATATAACCTTACGATCAGGTGCTATTTTCCCCTGAAGTTTTCTCTTGAGGGTAACAGCAGAGAGCGGACTGCGTGAAGTGTGTGAAGAGGGAGAGTGCGGCACAATTTGCTGAGCTTTTCCCGTGAAAAGACGTGGAAGGGAGAAAGAGAAAGACAGAGTCCGTGTCACTGCCGATAATTGGAAGGTGGCGATCGTAACTCAGGAGCAGGACCTCGTGCCGACGTTCCGTGGTAACGAGTGGACCAATTGCCCCGTACAAACACTCACACACATACACAATGATCACATAAATTACCCCTCCCCCCTCCTATCCATTCACACACAGGAGATTCTGCTACCCGATATCGTCGTGGACACCAACCTACCTGTAAGAGCCACTTTGCGCAGGAAGGAAAGTCTCCGTAGGGACACGCAATCCAAGATAAATCAGTACGATCGGGCTGAGAAAAGTACTAGAACTACGAGTCGATAAAACTCTTCGGAAACACATTCGAGGTGACAAATAACTTCAAACAATGCTCAATGAAGCATTGGTGAAACGAAAAAATAATTATTTATTTAAGAAGTATTTATACTTTATTTCCAAATAAATACTTATTTAAAGAATGTAGAAAAATTTAACGAATATAAAGTTAAAATAAATTTATCGGAATTTCTCTCAACTTCATTGATTATAGTACATAAATAATCTGACAGGAAATAAATCTAATTACATAAAGATTAAATGACGTTTAATAAAACTGCAATGATGAAAATGGAAATTGATTATTGCGACCGTATTACAGTAAACCGTATGAAATCATAAAACATGGTGCATTAAGAATGTTTTTTGCCAAATTCAATTACCTTACTACTGGAGTTTAAATCCATACCACGAATTTCGTTAATATTGTAATACTCTATATACATCTCAACTAAACTATTATTTTGCTGAGGCTCAAGGGAAAACAGTATGAATAAAGCAGTTGTTTTCAGAAATGTCAGACAATAATACGAGGTAGCAACCATTTAAAAAATCGGAGAACTCAAATATTAATTCAGAGATATTAACGCTCTCATTAATATCGGAAGTCGCAGGAAGAAAATTTAAATTATGTCTAATATAAATTTTGTTATCATTTTTAATAATTTACACGAAGTAGCGCGGTTAAGCTTAAAATACAGTGAGGATTGAAACAGGATATTTGTAATTAAATGAGTGGATCACAGACAATGAAGTATGAAAATAAAGTTTTAATAGAGACGGTGTAAACAATGTATGAGTGATACCACAATACAGAGTCATAAAATGTTACGAGGCGTGTCTTGAAAGTAAATACCGTTTTGGAAAATAAAATCAGAAAGCATTTTTTTTTCAAAAAAGAAATTCTTTTTAAAAGAAAGAGCATTTCTTAAACCATTTTCCACATATTTTTCAGACATTTATCATAGCAGGCAACCAAATTTTTTATGCCTTCTTCAGTGAGGAAAGCCACTGTTGAACACAGTTTTAGATAATTTAAATGATTTCTGATAGTCTCATGCACAACTTTTTTTTAAATTTTTTAAGTCATCACAAAGAATTCTAATTGTGAGCCGTATATTTTCATTAATGTTCTCGCTCACTTCTTTAATCAACTCCGTGCTTCGTCATGAACCTTGGTTCATCAATCAATGAATTGTCTAACCCACTTTCTCACAATTCCATCTCTCACTACCGTTTCACCATAATTATCTACAGGGTGACGATTCAGCTGGCTTAACATTCTTTGCGTTCAAAACCCGCATTACAGAACGTACTTCACAGTCGGTGGGATCAGAAATTGTCTTCATCATTTTGCACGATCACTAACAAATGTAAACGAATAAAACCCGGCTGTAGAATCAGAAAGAGATGTGTGAATACGCGTAACTGTGACACTAGCGTTGCAGTGGCGGTAGAACGAAACAGTGCTTACTTTCCGTAAAATGATAGTGTCGTTTCAACAGTGTCGCTATTTGAACACAAAGGAAAACAAATTTGAGAGTATGGAGTCCTTGTCCTCCGTGTAAGCTCATTAGGACGAGAAAACCATCAATAAACATAAGATTTGGAAATCGAAAGGTCTACTTGCTGAATTACGCATAAAAATAAACCAGTTTGTAATAGCAATAAACTTTTAAAAATATATTGGCAAAGAACGGTAGTTATTATTTTGTCGAATGGATATTAGATTGATTTACACTTTGTAATTGTAAAATATTTTTGGAGAGATAGAATTCACTAAATCATTAACCTGCATTAGCAACAGATACGTGAGCAAATTATATGTTTTTTCATTGTTTCTTATTTGAGTAGTATGAGGTAATCTGATCAATAAATATGTCAGAGGTAAATGGTAATATTATCATAATAATTTTATTATTAACTAGTTTCATCAAATTAAATATTCTTAATGAATCTTAATGCCAAGGATATAATAGATAATTTTGAAAATGTATATTATCTGATGAACTTTGTTTATGTGTAATGTATATAATAGCCCAAAATCAACTTCTGAGATAACCCAATTGGATGACGTCATTGCTGTAGTTATTCCTGATCCTTCACTCCTGTAAGAAACTCCTTCAATTACAGGCAAGATAACAAATAAGCTACTAGTGCTGGTGGCAACAATTAGACCACGTCGAAGCAAACATATTTATAGCTGTTTCATTGTATGTCATAGTCTTATAATTCAAAACTTATGGATGAAGTTTGACGGGGAAAGGTTTGGTAAGTGATTATCCGTTATATGTCCGGAGACGAAATAAATTCGTTATAATCATCGACATAAAATATTATACATGAATGTTCTTGTTTTGGTAATGTAAGAAATAGATTATCTGACAATTATAACATTTAATTATGGTCCTGATTAACGGACCTTGATTATCTGCCGGTCGCTGGGTCGTGACATGACATCATTTCTTATCAGGAATTTGTTCTGACACAGGTTGTCGGCTGATATTGCATATCCACAGTTATTGGTCTTAACTATGGTTATGACATTATTGGACAGCCCAAGTGATGGAGTGCGATATCAAATGAGTCCCATGAAAACAATTCTGTGGTGGAAGTCGGTGAAAATATAAAATAGCTCGTCACAGGGGCATTAAATAATGTCGAATGCATTTTAGGTAATAGTGTTTCTTTAAAATACAAATTTATATTATTTTCTCAAGGGAAGGATAACCTAGGAATTTATTTATTTCTTTTTCTGGGAAACTAAAATTTTAGCTTGTAATCTTTTTTGAAAGTGTCTTCGTGAACGAGTGAATTTTAGAATTTGTATTTTGGATCGGCGTACATAAAATGGCTTCGATTTTACGTTATTTATAGTTATAATATAATATTCGGATCAAACACCCAGGGTACGTTGGACAATCAGCTACTTCATGACAAAACAAAGAATAGCAGTAAACTGGGGTGTTTACTGTTAAAACATAACACCTGTTCCCAAATGTTAAAAACTTTTGATTTTAGCATCAGTGAATAATGTAATGACAGATTTTGCCATTTGCTTTCTTTGTGCATAGAAAGTGAGGCTGTGTTATCTCACAATGCGCGCGTGTGTGTTTGAGAAAGAGAGAAGACCCAACTGAATGTGACGTACTTGCTAATTCGCTGCACGCCATCGCCTCGTAAACCAGGTTTGAGACACCATAAAGAAGACGAGGCTCTTTTATCTGTGCAACACCTGTGGCCGACCTCTGCTAAAAACATACGACTCACTCTTCTATCTCGTGGCAGCTTAGGCGAGCAACTCGCTAGTCCAGTCTATTTTAACCATGTTCACACCAAACGTCGTATTACCAGTTCTCCACTAACGTTGAATCGCTTTATATATTTAAATCGCGTCATAAAATCATATTGGCAGTTATAAATATCTCCGTTTTTCTTTGACGAAGAATCTAAAATGCGGTAAGTGCATTAGTTAGGTGTCAATAAGACTTACGAGAAGAAAAAAAATTGCCTGAGATGATAAACATTCTGCCTTGCGGATTAAACAAGTTTTGGACAACGTTGTCGAATTTGAAATTAATATTTAATAAATCTGCCCAGAACATGCGAATTAAAGAGTCACAAAGGTATATATTATCTATCTTTGTATGTTTCATTTTTTTATAGTCCCACCTAGACTTTTAAATCACCTGTATTTATTTAATTGCCCTTTGTCAGTCATACCTTCACAGCCACACAAATAATATTTTAAACTCGAACCGTCTACTTTTTAAACTATCAACTAAAGAATGCCAATTACTAATTCTTGTAACCCCAAACTTTGCTGGTAGCCGACTGAACTTCACCCTCCCAGTAAGTGGAGATTCGATTCAAGATCCAGTCGAGATTTTTTCATCCTGATCTTGTTATCGTTATTTGCTAATTGCAAAATTGATCATATTTCCTTGTTACAGGAAACAGTTCAACTGAAAGTTTCTTCTGAGTTTAATTAAATTTCAGTATTTGACATCGGTTTTTGGGCTGTTAGGCCACGTAAATTCTCGGCGTGTCTGGCAGACACTGAATACTGAAGTTACGTCGGCCACGAAAAACATCTGTTATTTTAATTATTTGTAACAGAATTCCCGCTAACCTGAATACATTTTGCTGTCACGACTTCATCCTGTAACTTGTCTACGATCATTAAAGAGTTCGTCAACATTTTCTTGTTGTGTTTACCAATCCTGCAAGAAAACACGTACACATTTACATAAACTTAATTTCACCACTGAAGATCCATTCTTAATTAATTCAAAGACACATCAGTGTCAGCAGTCAGTTTGCATAATTGTCCTGTGGTCATGCGATGAAAGCGAATTACGTTAGAGATTATACCAACGTCTGGTTATTAATACTAACTTTAATTGTTGCTTATGGTTTTCATTACTACCTTGACATGCTGTAAGCGTTTAGGAGACACCTAGCACCGTCATCAGTTGACAAAACGACGGAGAGAGCCAGGATTGCTGGATATAAGATATTGCCCAAGACATTTTAACGCCGTCAAATGTCACATAAGGTACAGCGGATATAAAACATCGCTAAAAGCACATAGGGCAATGTGACGACGTCAGAAAGGAGAAAATTGTTTGTTGGTCGTGCAGGACCGAGCTTATACCGTGCGTCGGTGAATAACTCAGACGCGCAACGATGCGTGAAGCACTTAGCTGCTCAACGAACGCCTCCGTTATTTGCAATAATCTGCTCACCTTGTAATCCAACCTGCTCCCGTGTGTCTGACCTGACCTCACCTCACCTCAGAGATCGAATTCTCCAACACCTGCATTCCCCAGCACCACTGCAATTTTCGTAACTGTCAAAATAAAAAATCTATAATGTCTTACACTCCATATTGCTTTGAAAACCCTGCACGCGTTTACTCCTCCTCCTTGCGTCATTCAATCCACAGACCTTAACCGTTCTCTCAAATGGCTAATCGAAAACTTACCTTCGATTAAATTATTATAGGCTTCTTTTTTAGGACGCACATTTAGCCCAATAATTTTACGTGATCCATTCCATAGGAACATTGCTACTTCTACTGAAGAGCTTTGGTTTTCTACCGAACATGTGCTTATTACTTGACTACATAAAATAAATATTTTATGGCACATCGTGACGTGAACGTTAATTAATAAAAAAGGCAGGAAGTTTCCTTGTCCTATTTCATCAGCTAAGGATAATTTTAGAATCCAATTTACATTGGTTCGATTATTGTTCCACGGTAAAACGTTTTCGTCCAAATTTCCTGTAGACCTAGGAAATATCTAGTAACACGTTAATCATTTTCAATTATTTTCTCCTGCAAATCGTTGTTAAAACTAAACCAATTGCTGGCCATGGTAATATTTATTGTAAGATCGATACTTAAAAGAATTTCGAGTAAAATCAGTATAAAATTATGTTTTGCCAATAAAGCCAAAAAAATTGTATTCAACGAGTAAATAAAGAAAATAATATTCAAAAAACAATGAAGAATTGTATTAAATACTATACACAAACAAATTACAAATTTATGAAAAAATAAAAAACTTCCAGTTAAAACAGACGAGTTTCGAATTCTATCTAAACTACATAACTAGGTCAGGAATTGAAGCGCATAGATCATAAAATGAATTAATACAACAGGCAAATTAGAAATATTTCGAATAAAATTAATAACTATGAATGTATATTAATAAAAAAAGCAAAATTATTGTTAGATTCTTTAAATACTATTTTGGTGAAAACTTTAAAAACAATTTATTTTATGTAATGTTATTAATAATATAAATAAATATTCTTATTTCAGTGAATTCAAGTAAACTATGAATGTATGCAATTATTTTGCATATAAACGTAATATTGTTTATAAATTTATTATTATTTTTATGATATTAATTTTTAATTATTTTAAAACATTAATTTTTCAATCCTGAAGAGGGCCCTAAATTTTAGGGATTAAACAGGGAGTATTTTTTAGAACTTAAAAACAAACATTTGTTAAATTTGATAAAAAAAATTACATTATAAGCAGACACTGCTTAATAACAATTACAATTTAGAAAATGCTGTACGTTTCGACGTGGATTAGCATCCTTATCTAACAGCAATTACATATTAATAAACTCTCTTATGAAATATTGTCTGTTTTAAGGGCATATTATTATTACGTATTTTAGTAGGAAAAGTACATTGTTTATTTTATATTATTAAATGTAACGTTGAAAACACTCATATAGTGCATTTTTTTGGCTTGATTGTCCACTCATAATTTTATTAATATATTATAATATAATTATTATATATTAATTTATTTATATTTTACAAATTTAAAATCAGTAATCATGTGAAAACCAGGTGCCATCTTAGTAAGTTTGAGAGCGTCATTTCAATTCGAAAAATTTTCTTTCTATGAATTCCAAAAAACGTGAATGTTCCTGCCTTAGACGATTTCTTTCCCCTTTTTACTATTACAGCAAGACCAGTTTCAGTTTGCAGATGTTCGGTGAAGAAAATAAACAGGAAGTTGCGTTGAATTCAATTGTGCCAATCATTTTGTACTCGGAAAATTGAAATAAACTTTATTTACAATGATGTGTAATTGCGCGATTTCTTGTCCTTTGTTCTGTATACTATATTTTCTCCCACTCTCGCTCCACTGATTGCGTCAAACAGTGCGGATTGATGAGGAAGAAGCTGACGATGAAATCTCTTTGGTGAAACCGAAGGTATTGTTGCGAAAATTTAACAAGGGAAAAGAAACTAGAAATCTGGCTTGGTTGCCGCCATTCGTGCCGCCCCTTCGGTGAAAAGTTAAAAAATTTAAGCGATCAGACTTGGAATGCTACCACAGATACAAGATATAATCGCCTCTATTTTGCCCGGGACCCTCTCTCTTCTCTCATAATTGCTCCTGCTATCTCTTTCTCTCTCATCCTCTGTATACGTCGTGATGAAAATCAAATACACTCCTCTCGCTGCGTTCTAATACCATCGAGACCTAAGCGAAAGTTGCTATGGATAATATTTGACAAATTTGTTTGTAAGGACGGGTCTTTGATTAACACATTTTGCCTACGGATCTGAAGATATTAGACATCCAACGACGGAAGCTAACACGTTCAGGACCATCAGTCATGTAAGACAGCAAAAAAATTAAATAATCCTGATAAACGAAACCTTAGTGTGTTAGAAACTAACCGTACCCATGAGGCTGTTGTCTCATAGCTCATATATTTATAAAAAAAATTGCTTATGATTGAGGAAATAGGATACGTCATACATTAAAAATTAACAAAATAAAGTACATAATTAAAGACAAATAAACTTAAAATAAATTAGTAAAAGAAAGTGTATATAGACAAAAGTCAATATAAACACAACACGGACACACACTGGGAAACACAAACAAGCACACACTGAGGAACACCCAATGGCGTTTTAACTACTTGGGCCAGGAAACTGTCCTTCCGTCGTAGCTCCGGGCAATACATGAAACAAACAAACAAAAGAGCAGAAAAAACTGAATAGAAATTTTAAAGATATGTGATGTGCTATTTTACAAGGCAGCTCAATCAACACTTTTTGCAGGAACCTTGATTTAAATACTAGAAGGACGATTAAGAAAATCCTGTACCGAGTAAAACGCGCCATTTAAAAGAATAGTTTTACTCTGCTTCACGAAGCTTTTGTAGGTACTATTTTTAACCTCTGGCGGAAGGCTGTTGTATAAAATTATCCCGGTATTGTGAATACTTTTCTGGTGTAGAGCAAGGCGATGCTTGTCCGACCTTAGAGCTGAACGATTTCTAGTCGCGTATTCATGAAACTCGCCATTTATTTGAAACAAATTAGTGTTTCGCTTTACAAACTTTAATATTTCATAAATATATACGCTTGGTAAAGTAAGTATTTGCAAACTTTTGAAGAAAGGTTTGCAACTCGATCTAGAATTCGTGCTAGAAAGTATTCTAATTGCACGCTTTTGCAACTTAAATATTTCATTACTCCTGGAGCAGTTTCCCCAATTAGAGATGTTCGTTCACCATTAATGATTTACTGATTTATAATTACCGAATTAACAAGTGTCACTGTATTCACGTTTTTTTTAATTTACATACTGAATATTAACATCAGTGTGTTTTATATAATTATAATCCGATCTTCTATTCTAATTGCTTCTGACTGCCTTCGGTAGAGGTTCTGTATAAGCTTTCTTTCTCGATATTTTATTCCTATGCTCCTCAAAATCTGTAGTAATTAGGCATAAGCATCTGTAATAAGGCGAAGAGACAAACTGAATTTTAATTATGCATTATTCCCGCTAACTTCTTCAAAATCTGTGTTCGCAGTCCTCAGTATTTCATTATAGCAAAGTAACTGCTATATAAATTTATTATAAAAATATCTCTGTATGTTACAAACCTCCGTAACTAAACTCGTGCTTCTTCTAAGACTTTCCTGAATCCAACTGTCACATATATTCTATGCATTGTTACGGATGATAATATTTACATTTCTCCTTACACAGTATACAATTTTACGGATCGTTGGCTTTGGTTGACATGAAAAGTGCTTCCATAAGTAATACCGGTTCCATTCTCCTCTTCTTCATGTTGTGCTCGCGCTTTTCCACAGTCGGACATAATTTAACTGTTCTGTTTTGACTCATTCTTCTACTCTCTGTCTTATCCCGGATGGATCCCATATCTCTTTCCGTATTTGCATTCCTCTTCACTGTTTTCTGCAGCCAACCACATGATGGCTCTCCCCTCACATTTTATGTGAGGTATCAAATTTATTCTTACCCATAAATCGGCGCTGGCTTGAAATAAAATGTTAGACGAGAGTAAGGTAGAGGGGAAGGTAAAAGTTTGCACTGCCGTTGCTGTTGTCGGGAGACGAACGTTGCTCATCAGTCTTCCTCGCTACCTTGCCTGGATGCCATTAGTGTCAGTTCTAATTTCAATACAGCCCCCCCTCTTCCATCCTTCCTTTTTTCTTCCTCTCACACTGCCACAATGTCCAGGCCCGGTCCCTAACCTCGTGTGCGAGAGTATCTCCGAATTTATTCGATTTTTATTCCGCCCATTATAATCGCGTGTTCCTGGCAACCGCCACTAAGTGTTCTTCACGGTGACAAAAAAAATAAACAACACCTTACCACACAGGGGAAAGAGAGAGAAAGAGAGGCAAATTTTACTGCCAGAAATATTTACGAACCGGTCTAGAGTTTCTTTTCAACTTCGTCAACGGACTCGTTGGATCTGAATTTCTACGGCGGGGTGTTGTTGATGTCGTGTTAGTTTACCGGTACAGAGAGGGCTCTGAGTTATTTGTTGCAAGAAATATAGTAAATCAGACAGCTAACAGAACGTAGATAGGACAGTAACTACAAGATAACTGACACTCCCGCTGTCTTGGCTGAGACAGTTAATAACTAAACTATAGCTGGAAAGAAATATCGTGTAATCTCAAAATATATTATATATTATGAACATGTCTGTTGACATTTTAAACGTAGATTAACTAACAGCAGTTTTATAATGGGATTTAAACGACCAGCTTCTGTTTTACAAAATAAATTTCATGTACTTGTCTATACTGAATTAACGAAGTTATGTTCAAATTTAAAGCTATGTGTTCAGGATTTATTGCCCATTAGAAAAAATAGCTAAAAGTAAGGAATTATTAGGTATTCAACAGTAAGAATAGTAGCATGGCTAATAGGAACTAGGTTTCATTAATAAATTACAAATTTAATTATTACTCCACTATGATAAGGAACGCTCCTTCTTTTTTTCTGAAATTAGTAAATAAGTACGTTTTTAGTTTTACCGTAATACTTTATCTACAAAATATGCAAATATATACTTGTTTTCCGTAAACAATTTTTTTGCAATTTTATATTAGTTTAAACTTTTTATGGTCATACTAAATCAGCGCCAAAACTGATAAAATGAAACTAAGCTGCCATTTCCATGATACCCGCTAGATGGTAGTAACAGACATTTTACAAATATTTATATTAATATGCAAGATACCGTAATGCAAAATACAGGAAACTTTAAGTTTTATCGGTAACTTTTTGTTCAAATTCGTTGAGACGTTAAGGAGCCTATTCCAGACAAATTTTCAGACAGACAAACTAAAATTAATTTTTAGGCATCGTATAAATGAATTCACAGACGGAAATTCCAATTTTATTTGTCGGTATAGATTTTTATACTTTTCTGATTGATAATTAAACAAACAAATTTTTTTATTATTTATTATTTAAACGTAGACTAATGAAAAGCTTATAACAACAAGAACATTGAATGTAATAAATTTGGAACATAATTTGTGAAGAAAATAAAAGCATGAATAAAAAAGCCTACTACAAATTTGTATATAAGACTTAGTTCAGTACAAGGCAAACTTTTCAATATGATTGCACCAGAACGAGAATATTTACTATTGAACGCTGTACTGTATCATTTTATTATACGCATTTTAATGGATAAATTTTTTCATATTCTTGTATAGGCTCACAAAATTCTTTTTTATGCCCACGTAATACAAATCAAATAGATATATTGCTTTCTCATAGGAAATTTCAATTTTAGAATTCTGGATGATGAATATCCGGTAACTGCTGCCTGCTGGAAATGTGTCAAACTACAAGACTATGCATCAGAATTTCTATTTCAGCTTGTATACTCACTTTTCTTCATATCTACATAATTCACTTCACTCACTTGTAATTTAAGAAGAAAGCAAGGTCCCAGATAAAGATACAACTTATTATTCTCTCCTGATTTTTTATCGACGAAGGGACCACCCGCCAACAATAGCGGTCCCGTTTAGGCTTTCTTTATCCCTTCCATTCAAGGTTAAGAGGAGAGAGTGGCTATGTGTTAACAACTCAATGGGTAAGATAAGGTAATGAGCTGTACACGCATTTCCTATCTCAAAGTAGCACTTCAAGCTACCTCATTAAAAGTGCGCGCTCGAAAGAGAGAAAGAGACGTTAATGAAGATAGCCTTTTCTACTACTACAACACGCAGACAGAGAGAGAGACGGAAAAGAAGAAAAAAGACACGAGGAAAAGGGAAAAAAGTATCAAGGATAATAGAACTCGAGATAAACGAGCAATGAAAAACAAAAGCAAGGAGACGCAGACTCGAAGGAAGGCAGGGAGAGGAAGCGAATTCTATAGGCAACTATTGAGCAGAACAATCAGACATTTATGAGATATGTTAATTCTTCGGATACTTGTCCGAACTGGTAAGGACGCGTTTCGGCTGCGTGAAACTTGTGTATTAATTACTCTGAATCAAGTAAGCACTATATCGTGAAGATAAAAGAAACAGGAAGACACCCTGAGGGCGTCTTCGAGGAGAAGGAACAGGAGGTGATAAATAGAAGTCCAAGATCACAAATATCAGGTCGTAAACCAGATAGAATTACTACATTCGTACTAACCAGTAGTAATAAATTGTTAAACAAGTCGAGTCAAGTCGGAGGGAGAAATTAGCACCGAGAGATAACTGCGTTAGACAATTGGCGTTATTTCAGTGCTTCTTTAGAGGGCAAAGTTCAATCCAGGTAATAGGCGCAGATATTAGCACGATTAACTCAAGAACAGTGATGCCGTTAGCAGTTATCGGTGATATCATGCTTCTCATGTTAAATCAAGATCTTACGTTTCCATTTACGGAAGATGACACTACTGTTTCGCTATAACTCACTCCATAATGATCAAAACCAAATAAAAGTAATTATCATTGGCGGCTTAAAGTTTTGTGCTATATCTCCTCCAAGGAACAATTATTACGAGGATAATTCCCCTTACGTAATATATTAATAATACTACACCATCTGCAGTGTTGTTAATATTCCACGACCCGTAATATGCTACATTTCTAATTTAGTCTACATAAAGTGTAATAGGAACGAATTTTTAAAATTGTAAAAACATAAAATCAAACTTTCACAAATTCTTAACAAGCAATTATTTTTACATATTTGAATAAAGAAAGTTATTTAAGGAAGAAGCCACAAATGGCGATATTATAAGTTGGATCATGCTGTAATTTCCCCCAGAGTTAAGAAAGCCATCGAAATGCTGCCCATTAAATGATTTTTCTTTTTAATAACCTTTGATCAATTCAAGTAAACCGAAACATTTTTTTTAATTAGTCAAAAATATTTAAAACTGTAGCCTGGTGAGGACTCCTCTGTGTTAGCACGCACGCTCTGCCCGGCGCTGTGTTTCTTGTTGCTCAAATGATTGTTAGGTGAGTGAAGAACTGGATGAGGGGGTGTGAAAGAAAATGATGTGAATGCAAATTTCTCATTCCAGACGTGCTATAAAAAATTTAGCCGAGTTGTATGTGGGAGGGAGCGCTGCTTCATAATGTGTCAGATCGTGTTCAATCGTTTATAATTATTATTCATTGAATATATCAATTACATTTGAAATTACTAAGTTAATTTTTACAAGTTCTGAGTTCGTTGCATTACTATATTCTTGATTCACAAATATTTAAACTAACAATCAAGGATAGATTCTGCAGTCTGTTAATGGAACAAGTAAACAGTTTCGATCTGGAGTCGTGATGTAAGAACCACAAAAAAGAAACTTGAATCGTATGAAGACAAATACATACTTATTTACACAAAATATACCGTGAAATCCAGAGGAAGTGATTTATTTCCTTAATTAACCTATTAATTGAAAGTTATATTGTGAATAATAAAATAATTTAATAAAAACGACCGCGTTAACTAACAATTGAATACCACCAGCCATACTTAACGATAGTAGCTCCAGTTTATTCTTGCTTCTCCGCTTCACGTGATGTAATATTTACCAGAACATTTTTTTCTGTTTGTGGAAACGTTAGCAAACTGTCTTCGTTCCGTTTCGTTGTTTTTGCAATTATCAAACCAGTGACAGTTTTTGTACGTTAAAAGTTTAAAAAAAATGCATTTATAATAATACCTCATTACAATTGATTCGATAGAAAATTAAATGTCATTACTTCTTAAATAATAATAAGTTGAGTATTACTGCGTGAACAATAGAAATTTATTTTCATCTAGTAACGTATCAACATTTTTGTCCACAACTATATTTGTTTCGTTTATAAGTCTACAATCACGTTAAGTCGTAAATATCAGTGATGCTTACTTTAATAGTATTTTACTAACATTCTTCTTTAAAACAATGTTCTTTTCTCACGTTATCTACCCTTTCCCCAATACAGAATCTCACTCAATGTGTGCATCTGTCTGCCTCTCTTTAACTTATTTTATTTATGAGACGCCGCTGAGATGATAGACTCCGAAAATATGTATGTAAATATTTATTTATTTAGAGACAGAGAAAAAGGTTGTAAGTTCCCGATGGCACACACTCGCCGAGAAAGACGGACTGTTATAGGTCTGCCACTTACATAAGTAATATATGCAAATGCTGTCTCCTCGCATTTATAATGCGATCCATTATTTTTCCACTTCTTCTATTTCTCTCTCACTCCCCTGTATTTTATATCTTTTTTCCTTATCTCTCAGCATAGTTAATAAATTTTTTCCTCTTCTTCTCCCGTCTCACCTATCCTTAGTAAGGAAATGAAAAGTGTTTATTAAAACCTATACTCGTCCTGTCCTCGGAACGCCGATCTGTGCGGATAAAATCACAGAACAAATAATTACCCGATTATTTTCCGATGGTAAATAGCTGCAGGTGTAGAGGATAGAGTTAATTATATTGTTAACCTACGTAGCTTATTTTAAATGTAATTATGACTGCTTGACTACAGTACTTTTTTTCCCAATCCAATCTCCGACTCCACGAACGCCATAATTACTATATTTTATCACTCTGTCCGTTGACATGCGCAATTTTAGAAAAAGAAACGATCCGCCTTTGGTTCTTGACATATCTATTCATCCGTTCGTTAATGTATTCGTCCAAAATAATTATATTTCTCCGTCTCTCAAGTGTGTATATTTACTAAGACTGTTCTTAATATAATCATACGTAATGGTCTTTCGCTTCCATATATTATAGAGAAATTATTTCTCTTGTTGTCTCCCTGGCCGTGGTTATTAGTTTGAAATTCAATACACGAGGTTATTTATAGTCAGCAATACGACGTCTGAGTAAAGACAAATTCATATCGTGAATCAATTAATGATAGTTTGACTGATGAATAAATAAATTTTATTACTGGTCCAAATCAACGGTATAAACCATATGGAGGCTCGAAATTGAATATAAGAAAGTCTTAAAAGAATAAATGAAAATTTCGTCAGTTCCAGATAACTGTAGAAATAATATTTTATTTTTACGTCTGTTTTCAATAATGAAATATATTTAATGACAATTAAGAGACCATAAGAATTAAAAAAATAGAATTTCTATAAAATGTTTAATAAATCTTGAAACAAAAAATTTTAAATTTCTAGTGATTGTGCACTATAATTTTCAAATTAAAAATTTATCTACAAAATTTTATATAAAAAAGGACAAACTTTTCATATCAGATGTAGTCTGAGGGTGCTACAAATTTGTCCTGAAACGTCGTGATGTTGAATAAGGATTTCATGTTAAATAATTGGTTTATTATCACGATTCTATATGGTTGAGAAATATATCTGGTAGCAATAGAAATTTAAATAGTAAGCAAATTTAGCAAGGTTTGGAAATTAGTGACACTATTTTGAGAAAAGACATTGTAATTTATTATTTTTGTAACATTTAAAAGAAACTAAAATCAAATAATGAGAAACGATAGGAGTATTAGCATGTGAACCTAATATTGTGACTAAAGGAAAATAATATTTGAATTAATAGACTCATTATATTTAACATGATGTAAATAAATGGTCTTGAAATATTAGCATCAGATGGAAGTGTGTGGGGGAAATAACAGAAAAGATAAGCTGAGGATGGGATACGCTAAGTAGAATACGGAATATGTGGGTTGTTGTAGCTATATATATTACTGAAAAAGCTTGCGCAGGATAAGTTAGCATGGAGCGTTGCATCAGACCTGTCTTAGGACTGAATACAACAACAACATTTAAAATATGTCACTTACAAACGTAAGGTTTTATTACATATAGGGGTTTTGAATAAGGGTGGGTCGATTTTGAAATGGAATAAAGCAATCTGGGTGTGACGTATTAACGAAATTCTTTATTTATGTGAAATGGTATACATGGATCTTTGAAAAAAAAATTCTTTAATACTTCACAGTTTTTTTTTCATATCAACATCGACCCTCCCTTACTGAAAATGGAAGAAGATGTTTATAAATGTTAATTTACTAAAATAAGTTTAAAATTGAATGGCTGTCGAAACAGACATCAGGATAAAATTTGAGGAAGTGTAAGCATCGAGAAAATATCTGACGAACATTACAAGGGAAACAATGAAGAATAAACTTACTAGTAAAGACCTATAAAACGTGCAGTAAATCTGAATTAAATTATAACAGCAATTGAACAATTACGGATGATGTTTATACTGTGGTACGAGTGAAAAATCAGAGATTAGACAAAAATGTGGCATATTTACTAAAAGTCATATGATTGATAACCACGAGTACTGTATTCAAATCACCGAACTGTGACGAAATAAATCTTGACTTTGCACAAAAACCTATGTAAATCAGTCTCCTAATACAAATTTATTCCTACGAAGAACCTGTTTGAAATATAATATAGTTTTTCTATACTAAAATAATTTTTTATCTGTTAGATGGCACTTGTACTTGAAAATATTGGAACATTGCGTGAGTAATATAAACTTTTAGGCATTGATATAGTACAATTGCAAATCTGCATCTTTCACTGTTGGAAGAGTCCGATCGTCAGGACCCAATTCATTGTTCGAAGGAACGTGAAGCTAAAACATCTAGCGTGTCTTCTCATTGAAGGGTCCACATCAGAGGCGAATTTGTGGCAGGTTTCTCTTCGTTTAAGCGCCACCTGCTGACAGGCGTCTTGTCTACGGAAGCTGCCGCCGATGTTTTCCTTTGTAGGTCTGTCTCGAGTTAAGTACGGTGGCAGGTAAAAGGACCATCGGCGTTTCCCACGGGAGTAACTCGACACTTGCTGAACAAACTTACAACAGGCACTGGCGAAAGACCGAGAAACGGAGAATATCGACGATAATTCTTCCCTTCTGGACGGAGAAAGGTAGGTTGGTATTGCCCAGTGAGCCGTGATCGGCAAGCAAGTGCGCAACAATGAGGACGCCCCGTGGTAGCAAAAATAACAAATTAGAAGCCTCAGTTCTCTCACAACAAGAAAAGGAGCCTGAAGATTCACAAAGCGCATTCAGAACATCTCCGCGAACCTGATGAGACCACTGCTTTACTTGGTCCAGTAAGAATGTTCCCCAAGGTCAATAAAAATATCCAAAAAGCATAAGCACGTTGCTTCTTTTCGGGATACAATTTATGAATGCCTATCACACTAGTCCATTTCAACTATCCAAACATTTGGTAATACGAACAAATTTTCTCCATCTTAGCCGTTCAGAAATTAGACGATACTCCACTCAGCACTATACCGGGAAAGTTCCTGTCAGATTTTCCAAGATTTTTGAAGTATTTCAAGCACAGTAGCAGATAGACAATACTCAGCACGTCGTGTCCTTCCAATTCCTCATTATTCCATCTTCTTTCATGTATGAATGCAGTAATGCGGGATGTCAGATTAACGGTCGATACATGTAAATAGTCTTCATATAGTAAAAAAGAAGTGAAGTTACACATATTGTCAGCGTGCTTTCGTCGAAATTGATAGGATCTGGTTTGGGTGTTATACCGAGCATGCAAAGTGAACAAGATTAGATCACGGAAAGAGAGGTTCACGACCTTGCTCCAGAATTTGGCTCTATTCTGAAATCGTAAGAGTAACATTTGGTTTTCTTTTGGGTCTGTGAACGTTGTAACCTTACATATCAGCTATTTGATTAGTTTCGTGTGGCTCTCAGTCCAGTCTCTTCATATTTTGCTTTGCAGCACGTCTGATTCATGTACCACAATTAAATACTCAATCCGATCCGTTACATTCTGCTTTACTGGTACCAATAATTTGTTGCGTCTTTTCTTAAGAAAAACCCGGAATATGAATGACTAGGTAGGTTTGTATACTTAATACACTTCCGTGGTACAGCATACAGAACTGTGATAAAAATATGAAAGGTATTGGTAGTGTTTCGTACTATTTTGCGGAGAGTAATTAGGAATTTGGAGAAACCCTTTTTCTCGAAAGGCCGTCGTAGAGTGGCAATAGGACGGAATCAGCTGCTCCACTTCCATCATGTCAACCCCGTGCTGTGCGAGATATCTCGTAATCGCACATGCATCTGACGTTGATCGATTATCGTCGGCCGACCGCTCGCTCGTAAAGGAATGGGTAAAAGGTCAGTGACCTCGGACACCCATAAGCCACCAACCACACAACTGCTCCTGCTACTTACAAAACCCTAGCGTGGGCGATATGTACCGTACGTGTCATCGTCCATCAGCACTCGTAAACCCTTCCCCCACGTGGCTTAAAGAATCCCAAGTAACGTTGACTAAAACGTGGTGACCACCGAAACGTCATATTGTCCCGTAAGCTAACCAAACAACCATAAGGTCTATAAACTGACAGTACACTGAATACATTTCCATTAATCTTCCGCTGTGAACCAGAACTGACGCTAGAAAAAATTCAGAGCATCTTCTGTTATATTTAACTACTGACTCATATCACGGTTTCAAAAAAGTTTTTATCTCTCCATATTTTAAAAATCTTGAAATATCTATTTACCTACTTGTGTCTCGCGTCTGATGAAATCATATTCTTACGGATTCGTTGAACATTTCATGAGTTTAACAATGTTAAGAATTAATTTTATAACTTGATTCTACTAAATTAGGAAGTATAATTGAAATCAAAATTAATTTCTTCCAGAAACTTTCTGTAAAGTGTTAGTACTCTTCAGGAATAATTTTCAAACGTGTCATATCAGCAACGAATGGATTATAACTGCCGCTAGACGACACTGCGATCTGAGCGGTGCCCTTCCAGACTCTGATCCAGTTACATTTTTCTATTCATCTCTTTATTTAAAGTCGCAACAACTGCTAATGGTTATTAACGATTACGGTAAGGAGAACCTGTTTAACATTAATTTCAAAACTTGAAAACGCACACACAACACCCATGCCCATGCCAGGATTCGAGCCCGGGACCTCTGTGATGCGAGGCAGCAATGCTAACCCCTACATCACATGAGGTCGGCACATTTTTATTTTATTATATTCGATAATCGTATATATAATAAAAAATAATGCATACATGCACATTGTTTTTTTTGCATATTTGTAATTTTAATACAAGTATAAACACATGGACAAAGAACCATAAATTAATAGACATTCTTAAAACCCCGAGGAGTCACACTGCCGGGGTGAGAAATCTCTAGCATAAACGTGGAAGGAATTATATTATTTTTTAAAGTATACGAATGTGTCTGCACGTAAAAGTTTTTGACGCTTCCACCTTTAAGTTAGCAAAGCCAAGTGTATTTAAAAAAGCACCTCCCACAATAGATGAAGGTGCCTTGGCATATGAGAACTTTGAAGAGACCTGAGAGAGTACGAGGCATTACCAACGTAGTCAGGTGAACACCGCAGTCAGTGTGGGAAGAAATATCTGCGAGAGAAACCTCCCACCATTTCGATCTCAGAGAGTATTTTTTTTTGGTTAACAGGCTACATGAGGGTGGTTTCCCTAGAAGGTATAAATTTATTGGGCATATAAACTCTCTTGCAAACTTGGAAGATATCTTCTAATGCCAACTTGAAGTACCTTGTACAATTTTTATGTGCATGTCTACATGTTTGAAGTTCACTTTCTATGGAGGGAAAAAATGGGTGACGACTGACCTTGATCGCACGTCGTAGGTATCCGAATTTCACTGTGAATGAACTCTTGTTGAAGGCAATCACAAGCTCTGACCAAACAGTACAATTTTATGTTTGGAGAATTAAAGTTGAAATCCAGAGATCTGATCTCATCTAACTAGATGAAAAAAATTCACGTGCTTAGCTTTGGAGTTTTGAGTGGGACGCCTATCTCAGGAGCGAGCTGGTGATTGAGCGTCGGCTGTGATTGCCGCCATTTCTCAGCGCAATGACAGAACATAGGCGGACGAGAGGGCAATTTATCGGTCACACCTGACCGGACCATTATGCCGTCAGTCATCCGTCCAGACAGACGGGACAAGGCCCGCTCTAATGAAGCGGTAGCGCAGAGATGGATGTACGGGAGACAAAGGGGGGGTTAGCCGTCCGTCGTGTTCACACTTCCTCGCCGTAAATCCTGCCGCGCCTGGAAGAGAAACAACCGTTACGTACACGCCGGGTACCAACGCGAAATTCGGCACGTCCGTTAATGAACTGCGTCTTGGCATTGTGGGATGTCGCATTAGTGATGTTGACGAGGTTTCCGAACCTTCTGCGTCTTTTCATCCTAAGCTGTTTCTCACCACTTACCTGGATGCGTAGAATGGAATGTAGGGATGACCTTCCATTCTTCCCAACTTCTCCACACCGTGCCTAGAACGAATCTTCATTTGAGTCTTCCGCTCATGGCAAACCATACTTTTAATCATAACCAAAAAATTCGATCACCCATATCCTAAAACACCAATTTGTTAAGCTCTCTACAAATTGTTCAAAAATATATCCGGAAGCGTAAAATTGTTATCATACCATAGATTATGGTAGAAAAAATCTTCAGTTACGAATGTGTAAACCTTGATCGCACGTCGTGGGTATCCGAATTTCACTGTGAATGAACTCTTGTTGAAGGAAATCACAAGCTCTAACCACAAAGTACAATTTTATGTTTGGAGAATTGAAGTTGAAATCCAGAGACCTGATCTCATCTACCTAGACGAGAAAATTCACGTGCTTAGCTTTGGAGTTTTGAGTGGGTCACACATTTTGCCAAAATCTACAAATCGAAAAGGAAACAGCAACCTACGGCTCAGTTGGAAGAAATATTCTGGTAAATGAATTTGTCTGTAAACTTAAACCACGATTAGAAACACAATTATGAAATATATTGTCATGTAGTTGTTGTATTCAGTCCTAAGACTGGTCTGATGCAACCCTCCATGCTAGCATATCTTGCGCAAGCCTTTCCATTTCCGCATAACTAGCACTTCCCACTTCCTCCCTAAACTGCTTTGCGCATTCCGTCATTGACATCTCTCTTCTGTTCTTACCCCACACACTTCCCTCTAATGGTAATTTTACAAGACCCTCATGTCTTAAACAAAAGAGAAAGAAGGTACAAAAAACACTGAAAGGAAAATATTACTAACAATAAAAACGGTACAACACTATAAATTCGAGTGCTTACAGTGATGAATCCTGATTATGTAGGAACATCACAGGCAAAACTCACATACTATTTTTTGTATACTTAGCTTAATTTATCCAAGGAAATACTTGTGTAAGATTTTGGAAAATAATTAAAGAAGCTACAATAATTGATTCAGGATAGAATGTTGATTAGTATTTTTGTAATGTTGCTGATGGTCAAGAGAATAGTTGAGTGGATGGGGTAAAGAAAGCGAAACTTCTCGCATTGCTTTACGATAGAAATGATGTTAAAGTCGCAGCAACAAACAGACAGTAAATAAAATTACAACGTCGTCGTTCGAAGCCAGAGAAAATATTGTGCGTCAATGAAGAAGTCATAATAGACTGACTGACGGCCTATGCTGCTGTTGGCAGCAGTGAAAGCAAGTTACAAGGCGTTCGTTCCTACGTAACAAATCTCGTTATAGACGATAAAGACAAGCAGGAGTTCCATTGTTTTTCTCTTTCATTCTCTTTCCCTCTCTCCACACACACACATCTGCTGTGTTCGTTAAAGGAAAGACGACAGATATACGAGATGCGTGCTTAGCTAAATGGATTTTCTTCCACTACGACGGGGCAGTACTGAAAGGAACAGATGTGGCAAAACTCATTCATTCTGAACAAGTAGATTACAGTCTCATTAACAACAAAGTACAGATTACAATCTCTGGTCGGTAACTTTATTCTCGGTAAAATTCTTAGAAGTCGAACACTTAAACCTATAAATAACTTACATTATCACTAGGACGAGCGTATTAATTCCATTCTTTAACAATGATGATGTTTTAAGTAAAACTGATTTGAAATATTCATCAATTTAAGCCTGATGAGGAGCCATAAAAGTTTTTGGAGGAGATACAGAGTTGTGTACGAGTATATTATTAATCAGGGAATCGTGAGCATTGAAGCCCGTAAACCAGCCTGGGACAACACGAACACAGTAACGTCAACCGGGGAAAATAAAAATATAAACAATGTAAGAGAAGTGTCTAGGCGTTAGGCATGGATGCGACTGACTACGGCGGCAAAACAGCCTGAGCCAATGTGCAAAAGCTATCTCGAAAGTGTCTTAACATATCAGGATTAGTCAAAAATTAACTTTATACATATAATTGATTGACATGAGTTTTACTTTTAACGTTGGACCAAATTACCGAATTACTTTAAGAATTTTGCTAACGCTGACTTATAAATGTTGCTACTTGTAAAAGAAACTTTCCTAACGTGAATTGAGTAATAAATTTAATCTGAAATATGTTATTCGGTGGGGAATAAACATTGGTGTAATTTAACTTTAGAGTTTGTATTTTATTTTACTACTTTTATTGTTTAAATTTATACATAAATTATCTCTGGGAAAATAGATAAAAACTATTTTGTAAGTTCATTTTTGCTAGCTCATTAAAAATAACAAAAAACCTTTCCGTGTATTTGACTGTTTTCATATTTCTATTTCAATTCAAATACGTCTTTTTTAAGGTTAAAAAAAATTATTCCAAAAGTTAAGTTTGGAGACAGAAATTTTCGGGCTTGCGTATGGCGAAAAAATAATTTTCTGCTCATTTTTTCTGAGTCCTGATGGTTAAATTGTGTATGGTACGGTTTGTTACCTGAGAAGAATACATAATCTGGAGAAATTATATTTCCAGGAATTTCTACATAAAGCCACATTCAGCAATGTTTTCGCCTCGGTATTTCACAAAAGATAACTAATGTTAGAATATTACTAACTACGATTGAATAGAAAAAGTGAATAATCAAAATTATTATTCAACCCAGAGTTAACGTGTACCCTGAGTTGTTGTAGTGTTCAGAGTCATCTAAGTATAAATATAGTCATTCCAAAAGGCGACCTTGTCGCGGTTCGCATATCACGCTCGAAAAATATAACGAGTGTTTTTAAAAACGATAATAGCTTTACTCCAGCTTCTCTCCAACGACTGTTCCTCTCTGACAACACACTCCTTCACCTCCTTCAACTGCGCATCTAAAACTTGCTACTTCTCACAAGCTATACCTAATTCACCATTAACTTGTAAGCCTCAACAGCATCATAAGCATGATTCTTTGCGCGTTTCGTAATGACCAGGGAACCGTAGAAATTTATTTTTAAATCTGTATTTTACTGAATTATTTCAGGAAGCTTATCCTAAAAACAATTCCGTTCAAAGCAGTGTCAGAGAATGTGGATTAAAAACTCAAAAAGTTATATATTTAGTCACTCAATCCTGACTAACACCTCCCAGGACCCTGGTCAGCCCTAGTGTTGATAAGTAATTAAAGCATAGATGAATTCCCTAACAATATGATTTTCGTCCTACAAATCTTACGACTACAGTGGAATATATATCCTTTTTTTTCGCACAACCGCGTCGCTTGAAGACAGGCTCGTCGGCCTCTGCACCTGTCACACGGATCCACTTGCTGCTGCCTTCGCCTTTCCTCCTTTGTTTGCTCATCGCTGACCTCTCCGCGGGATTCGGGGTCACTCGACACACACACACTATTCAGTAATGCAAAGGAACCTCGCCCACGTCACGGTGCATTTGTACGGAGAGAGAAACAAACACACACCGAGGTTGCATCGGCGATCGATCCGCTCGCAAAGCAATTTGTCAAAGTCTCTGAGAGGCCAAGCCAGCAAGTCGAAAGCCTACATGTATTTGCTTTATTGTCTGTAAAGTACCGAGTCCAGTACTAGAATAAAATAAAACCAAAGACGGCATATCGTACACTTGAATCATAAAGGATGAATCATCTGGAAGCACAGTTCAACATCGCTAAACGGCTATGAAATACAACCTCCTTGGCCTTACCATTTAATATACTGAATTTTTAATTTCTCTAGCCATGTGTTTTTCCAAGCTGTTAGTTTTATGGAAAACAATTATATCTCGCATTGACCAACCTGCTCTTCTGAAGTTTTCTTTATGACATTGGTGAATAAGTTACGCAATTTGTTGTAGACGCTGCAAGACAAACAGCGCGTGGATTGGTTTACAGTGTTCAATGTTTTAGTAAACAATTAATTATGATAACGGTCGCTACAGCTCGTGAATTAAGTACAATGTTTTAGATCTTTTAAGACATTAACTTCAGAAATTACATGCGTTGATTATGATTAACGATTTTTTACACTAACACGACCTAATCCTAGGCGTTTTTAGTGTCATATTACCTATTCACAGTCACCCTATTACTCTTTCTCTCGCTCACACACTTAAATATTTAATTTTTCACTATCTTCCGTTCATTTACATTGGTCATTCTTTAGTAATGTTAAATTAAAAATTATCTTTCATAAAATTAAAATATAATAAGATTTAATAAGTAATAATAAATACTTTTAAGACAATAATGTAAAAGCAAAGAAAAATAGTTAATTTTAACAACTACTGTCTGTTTACTAACATTAATATTTTAAGAGCTTATTATTATTTGAATTGCCCCATTTTTTTATCAGTCACAGGAAATACAAAGTTATATTTTTACGAACCATCTATTTTGGCGAAGACGATTACGGCAGTACCATCATGCATTTCATTTTCCAAGTACATTTTTATAAAACTCCTTAGTGTTAATTTTATTGGACCCAATCATTTGTAGGGCAATGTTAAATTTAAATCAATTCGACTGCTCCTGATTGTATTTATAGAAACCCTGGTGTTTCTGACTTAATTTTGCATTATGCGAAATGTTATTGGGAATTTTTTGAGTCATTACAATTTTCCAAAAAAATCAAACTAAAAATGTCTTCCATGGTTTAATAGTCAAGTCAAATTGAATTTAATGAAATTTTACATTTTCGTTTCTAAGATGAAATTCTTCAACAAAATAAATTCGCCAAAAATAGTTTCACTGCGATTTCTATATATCAAAGACGTGTGGCAGTTAAATTCATATTAATGAATAATAAGACAACCAAACCTCAGAAAAAATTTAAGCTTTAATAACAGTAGTTCATACTGACTTATACGATCAGTTACTATTTATTGATTTCCGTAAAAGTCACCAAACATAAGTCAGATTATAAATTTTAGACCTTCGCAGTCACATATAATTGGTCAGAATGTGCTTTGTATAAATAATATGTCAACAATTATTTAATCTAGTTGCTGTGTTTCCCTACCATTCTTATTCTACAAGTTTTCGGTAATTATAACTGGTTACATGTAGTAAAATACCTCTCTGACATTCCTTTAGAAGACATTTCCGCCCAATTTTTTTCTGAAATTTTCTCATTACTTATAGAGCCCAATTAATTAAATCTCAAACATTCAGGAGAAACGGGGTGAAGTAGAACAAAAGTGGCTGGGCTAGAAGAAAATAAAATTCACCTGAAGAGAAAATGGTGGAGTTAAGAAGAATCTCACTCACTATATGATAAAGAATTAAGCGAATTTTGTCTAACCATAGGTATATAATTGGAGGAAAATGAGTCATTTAACTGATCGACAACATTGATAGTGAGATTAGACTAATATTATATCCTAATGTCAAAACTTTTTCCCAATGTCTGGACCTTTGGTTTGACTCGCTAAAAATCAGGTACAGTCAAGAGGTTACGAAGGATGATTAAATGCATGAGTGAACTGGGTTTCTACAGTTCAGCTAATTTCATGACACTGACACTTCGTGTAGACGGTTTTGGGGATTTGTGATGCCCGCTACTCACTCGCCTGCTCTTGCCTAATTACTCAATATCAGTACGGAACTAAAAGACACGAGGACAGATATCCCTGGTACCGGGGCACGGCTGAAGTCAATTGAGATCAGAGGAAAGGTTCCGCCCTGAAACTAAAGGGAGACACTAGGTGCGGCACCTGAATTTCGTTGCGCCGAAGCGTGTAATTCGCAACTGTAGAGCAAGGTCTTTACATCATCACATCATCCGCGACACGTGCCTAATTGTCGACTACAATCAACGGGGGCGTAATCACCATTGACAATAGAACCTGCATTTGAGAAGGACAAGAATTTTCGGAAAGAGTTAAAAGGAAATCCTACTGATTATAAATCGATAGGGGATTGAAATATTTCAACCGCAACGTAGTCAAGATAAATAAGAGTAGTGACGAAACGGTGAGAGCTGGGAACTGTTAATGAATGAATCACTTTAGTCTAATTAAGTTTACATTACAACTAGATAATTTTATATTCTCATAAATAAAATTATATGTTCCTGTGAATTTCTGCAAATCTGCATACAAATTGAAGCGCCAACTTCGCACAACCCAGTAACACCCCTTAAGTACGTGGCAGAGGCGGGCGGGAATTTTTCATTATTCATAAAAGTTTTGTATCTTCACCTCACAACACAAACACATTTATGAATAATTAAAGCAACACAGACAGCTTTAAAATCATTTTCTTAACTCCAAAACAGACGAAAAATAAAATTAATGAGGATTATAAAATTGTTTTGTTAATAATTTTACTAACGTATGTTACTTTAAATTAATGTTTAATTGAGACAAAAAGCCAACAAAGTTAATGCAATGTAATGGAGTGTATTTTTGGGTGTTCTGCTGGACGTAAGCTGACGCAAATCCCATTAACCATTGGTTAAAAAATTCAGTATTTGCGGGAGATTTCACATCTCAAAAATACATGAATGGCAAGAAGAATGGTCCAAGTAAGACATTTTCAACAAAACGAGACTAGAAGTTAATAGAAAGTATCTCCGGAAGGTGTGAGTGACGTGCGGGTTTGCATCATTCCAGAAGTGTGGATTGCGTCTATTGAACAGCCCCTTGCGTAAAAATGACAAAATCAAGCTTCGGAATTCGTGGTTGTTCGCTGGAGAAACCGTTGGAAGAATTGCGAGGATGATCGGAGGCGCTCTTTTCGAGTTCTATTTCTCAGTTTTCCTTTCACAATTCTCTGCGTAACAAAGCGTGTCTGACAAAATTGATAAGAGGGAAATAGGTTCATTATTTATCCCCCCTTTACTTCTGTTACACCCTGTATAATTTATGTTAATACCTGTTATTATAAAGTGAACAATAGTATGTAAAAAATTAGTAATTAATCGCATTTACCCATGAGGACATATATTTTCTACTAGCTAACTTCGTTCGCGACGAAATAGTTCTTTTAAGTTTGCCTAAAAACGAAACAACAGATACAGCATTTTGATAAAGTTAAAGTCATTGAATATATAAAAAAGTACGGTATCATCAGCTTATGATCGCTTAAGGGAAACCTTATAAGTAGCAGTTGGTTTTGAACATGTGTTTCTGAGCCAATAGAAATGAGCAATTGCTTAATATTATAATTTACCTGACGCGACAAATACAACCAATTTACGTATGCATCGTATCGACGATCCAAAGAAGTTTATTATTTCTCAGCTCTCTGCCAATACTAGGTTAATTAACGGCGGAATCCTTCTTCAAGAATAGATGGAGTGTTCGGAGCATAAATAGATCAAGAGTATAGGCAACCTTCATATAGCTGGAGACTTTAATGTGCGTATAAGAAATATATTGTAACATGAAAAGTTACACTTAACAATGCAGGCCAGCTTGCGAGTTGCAATTGTTGAGGAACGACGCAGCCCGGGCCAACAATGTAGTCTGGCGAGACTTTAGGGAGTCGTCATGGGGTAATGGAAGGAGCAGGTTGTGTCGGCGGGACGACGAGAGAATGGCCACGCCCTGCAGATATAATTTTTTTATTAAAAATACCTGGAGCCCAAAAAGGAATTAAGAAATCCTCGAATACGGAGGAACGTAGAATCTTCTACATTATATATATCCTGAAATATATTGAAATGAAATATGCACGAATATTTAAGTTGGATGTCCTGTTTTTAAACCCTCACATTTTTATTGAAATCCGTTCAGCCGTTTCGGACCCTATTCGAGACAAACATACAGACAGCCGGAGAAAGAGAGACAGACACTTTTATTTTATTCATTTTATTAAACGTGAGCAATAATTAGAATTCGTAGATCAAAAATCAACATAAAACAGCCATCTGAAATAGAATAATTCCCACCAACAAAACAATATATTTTTCATAACAATTCTTGCACTTCTAACTTAATAACGGCAGTAAACTGCAATATTAATTTCGTGGAATTTCAAGAAAATTGTGATGAATTTGCAGTATGTTGGAATTAAAAAGCAGAAGATAATTCACCTTCAATTTGTTTTACTAAAATAATAATTAAACGTTAAAGGGTAATCTGAGTTACGTATTATCGAAAAATAAAATTAAGGTTCCAACAAGAATTATTTATACATGCCAGAAAATTAAGTTGCGAGCACTTAAATTTGGATAAAAAAGGTATAACTTGTAGGAATATAAAATAATAATTTTTCTGAAGGATATAAATCCACAGGAAACTAAGTCAAGGCAACCCAAGCACGTGTTCCTTTGATGGAAGAAGGAAGAGGGCTTTGACTCGCAACTGTGTGTCTGTTGGAGTAAGAGGTAGGTCCCTCGTCCTTCCTGAATGAAAACATTTTTTTGCTGCAATAGCGAACCAACCAATCTCAACATCATAAAGGAGCAGCAAACCAAGAGGTTGGATGCCGGATAGGAGATGTATGTAGATCACCCACGCGGCAGCTGCTTCTACCTTCACCACTTTCATTCAACCCTTCGCTGCAGCATCCCTCGAAGGTCCAACGCAGACTTCCGCTCCATTCAAGAGTGCAGTTTTTACTATCAGGGTACAAGGACGGAGGGAGAGACGCAGACGGTCCCCCTCTTCATCCTAAAACCTTCTCGTAGTAAATTCCAAGTATCAATATGTGGAGGAAAAAGGGCACTCACACGTGCTCAAAGCGGGTTAAACGAACCGTGGCTGTTGACGTTTAAGGGCGTTATACCGCCACAAAAGGTCAAAGTTTCATTTTGTGCCACTCCTGAACATATGTTCCCAGCAGAAGTAAATTATTATTTTTAATTAATTCACATCCAAGGCACAAACGATGTATTGACCTGAATGAAGATAAAACGCAAACCGAATTGAAAGCAGTAAAGTAATCTCACTTTAGAAGTCATATTATTAAATATGTTTGATCATCTTTTCGACGCAATGAATTACCGAATATCTCCATATGATAAATGAATGAATTTTGGGTCAGTAAATAACATCCATTCTTGAATTTGGTTAAAATTATTTAAAATGCATATTTTTCCCAAATCGAAAGAGTGTTTGGAGTTAACAATGAGTCTGGATACGATAGATTGTTTATCAGTGGAATACTTCATTTTGAGTAGTCTTTACAATGTTCTGAAAAAAAAATTATTCCGCAGCGTATAATTTTAAGGTGCTTCTTTATGAACTATTCAATAAATTTAATTGTTTCGCATCTACTTACATGGTATGTTCCGTAACACGCTACTGCTGGTTGCTCAAGAACATTCTCGCATGTATCCAGCCAACAGCAGTGGTAGTCAAAATTTAATGTATAGGAGTACTTAAAAATAATACGAATACCGTAATTATAAAAGAATATTAAGTTTGTACAGTATATTTTTCAAGAAAGAATAGAACTATAAAAGTCAATTTATTAGCCTTTCTAAGAGGTAAATTATTAATTTGAACCAACATAATTTTGATATATTTGTATATAAAATATAACGGATAAGAATGGAGTAGAAGGATATTAACAATTTTGTCAAGACTGTTATTACAGAAACGACGGAAATATGCTGTTTTTCAGACTCTCACTGGAAATCTAAACCAATATGAATAACAGTATAAACAATATTATGTACGTCCCTACTTACATAACTCGGTCTTTTCTCTCGCTTTTAAACTGAATGTCACTGGTCATTACAATTCTTTCAATTGTTCATGTAAATTATTTATTCGGTGAATAAATACTGTATTTCATGTCAAAACAACTGTATTATCTTCGGATAAAAGATATCCTCTAAAATTGAAAAAAATCTCCGTAAGCCTACTATTATTAATGAAATGGCTCTGGGAGATATTATTCAGTTGTATAAATAAGTTAACTAAAATACAGGACGTGTGACAGACACTAAGGCGATGTCTTGGTCTGGTGTTGTGTTCGTAGTAATAGTAGCAGTAGTAGTAGTGGAAGTGGTGGAGGTAGTGTGGGCAGCATCACGGCCATCTATCCATCGGTGACCGTCTCACAGGAGAGACAATAGAGCCGCTACCACGCCCTAAGAGAGACACTCTCTCTTCGTCTCTCCTCTAGGACTTTGCCCAAGAGAGGAAAAGGGCCGGACCTCGCCGCCATCTAGGCGCCAGACAACGCTCAGCAATATTGTGTGTATTGACAAGTGTGCTACGTACGCACGTTAGAAATAATTGCCTTCGTCCATGTAAGGCCTGACCAATGAATGAATGAACGAACGAAGCACCGCCCTGAGTCTGTTCTTGACATTTGTCATCTCTCAGTGTCTGCAGCGTGCGTGGGATTATCTTGGTGGATTCCGAGGAGTCAGGGACGATCGCTATCGACAGACAGTTGTCGGGAGCTTGTACTCTCCCCTCCTCTCTATTACTGCATTACTTGTACGAAATATAGTCCAAGGGTACGGCGACTTGGGAAAAGATCCTTGGATTCAGCGAAATCTTGGCTCAAAAGCAACGTTACCTTGATTTACGAAGCAAGGAGATGAACTAAAAATTCTACTACAATACTTAAACTGTATTATAAATTAAAATTGTACATATATTAAAATAAATTGAATAAAATAGATTGAACAACAGTTTCTTTGTCTCTACTGGCGTTGATAGTTCATTGATCCGTACAACGGAAATCTGTTTTTCAGACTCCCGTCTGGCAGTACCTGTCCCACCGAAATGTTGGAAGGCCCAGTAGTTCATTTTAACAAATAACAGGGTGTCTGTCAGGAGATTACAGTTAAATATGCTCGTTATAACTGAATATATAGTTCTTGTATATTGTTAAAATAATTGTATATGGCTAGACAGTGAAGAAAGTCCAACATAAATAGAAGACAAACCGTTGTTGAACGGAGTGTTTCATATTGAGCGGTACAAAACGCTGCAATTACTTTATTTTGTTAAATAAAATTTATAGGTAACTCTCGGTTTGTTGCGACATAAAGCCTAATAAAAAACATTACAGTGACATTACCATATACGCTCAAGTGCAACGACACATGATTTCATTTAAGAAACTTTACAATTTTTTATGTGAAATTCTGCTTTGATTTCGAAGACTTCCTTTGAGCGTGCACCCTTCCGTAATACACGTGCGCTACATCCTCTATAGCACGAGAATCCTGTCCGAAATGAAAAATGCGCAATAAAGATTCTCTACAGAGAGCGTTTACTCCTTTTTAGTTAGTTTTCTGAAAAGTTTATTATAGAAATGCATGATTCTCTTGCTCTCAATGAACTAAATTCATCTCGTTGCAGTTGGTTTAAAATAAAGTGTAAGATGCTCCAAGTACCCGCACGTAAGAAGAATCCTACAGAAAAACACAGAAGCCGGGTGGTGCATACGAAACGAGATGCGGGTTTCAATTCTTTCAAGACAACGAAAGAAGTATTACCGTTATTTCTCTAATTACTACACACAAGTTTACAGAGTGGGAAGGATAACATTATATACGAGTAAGTACGCGACCATGATTAAATTTCTGTATATACGGGTGGTTGAATATTGAATATCACCATTAAGTAATGCAACGAGAATATATTTTTCTCTCAAAGTGAAAGAATTAGGACACAAATTTGTATTAATCGGTTCGGGTATACTAATTGATTAAAGGAATAGCGACATGTTTCTAAGGTATGAACAGGCAAATTTATTATTTAATTTGTCTAGATGAACATTGACAGCTGTCTTCATCATGGATGGAATGCTGAATGTATTATAGCTGTAGTGATAATTGCGTTTCAATATTTTTGTCTCACTTGGTCGTGGAGCCGAGCAGCTGTTCGTTTTCTCACCGCCTGTTCGTTACTGTCTTAGAAAACCGACATTTGCAGCTGCTGTACCCCAACCAACGACAACTACTTGACGTCTTACAAACAATTACGGTATACGGAAGTAACTTGTCCATTCACCTGGCTAGCCGATTATTCCGCGTTTTGTTACCACATTCCAACGACCCTTAAGAGTCGTCGAAACGTTGTAAAGCTCAGTCGTCACCGGAAGTTCCGACTCCATCAGTCCTTCCCCCTTCCCATATGTGAACCTTGCCCTTTATTTGATGCCTTCAACATGTACGATCTACAAGTGCTTCTTAGTAGTCGTAGCAATCCACCCCTCTGTAAGCAACGCAAACCTGTCGTTTTCCCCCTCTTTCATATCTAGCTGCCACTTACGGGGCCCTCGTAATTGCATGTGTGCGTAGCCTTGACTTGGCCTAAATCCCCCCTTCTGTACTCCACCTTCTCGTATTAGAGTATTACGGGTGGTTGGATTGAGTTCTTCCACGTCGGTGACTCCTTCCTCATTGTCCACCGCTTCCGCAGGTCCGTGGGAATCTTTGGGCCTCCCAAAAATACATTCAAAGGATAAACACTTCAACGTCACCGGGAACAGGTTAATTGTTAAGTCGTGTGAACAGTCAAAGGCATGAAAACATATTTTCAAGGGAATTACAGGAAATATTTTTCAGCATAATAAACAGATGTAAGTTTTATAAGTGTAACAATGATTTAATTTACTTAACACTCACATTAAGCTTTAAAATAAACAATAAATTAGTAACGCAGCTAAAAACCGGAAATAAAATTTTAGTGAAAAAAATTAGAACATCCTAAAAATATGATGAAGTATTGTTCCTGCTTGGGAACCTCTTAAAGTGCATATAAACATTTGTAATTTAATGTAGGTAATTTCTGTAGAGGATATATATACACAGGATAACCCGAAGAAGGTGCGAATACGGGCTGAAACGTCAAACGAACAAAATTAAAATTTTCTTTCTATCCGGTCTCGAATTTATTAAATATATTTGGGGAAACAGACGTTAAATGATTTTCTATAATTGAAGGGAAAATTTTAAACAATGAATAACAGTTTATAACAAATAATCGCAATCCCTTTTAAATTATTGGTATCATTGTACGTAATTCTTAATCAATTATTAGATCCAGTGTACTCATTAATCTGGATTAATATTTACATTTTCATCTTAAATTTTTACATTCTGCCAATAAATATTAGTGCGTTTATTTATCTATTTTTAAAATACAGTTTATAGTGGCACCAACAAACGAGGTCATTAGTGACTTGTTCTTTTGGTAGCTAATTTTCGTTTTCTCAGTCGGGTAAACTCAGTAATGGTACTTGAATTAGATTTATTGTTGTTTCCATTAATCCTCGATTGAGGAAATAGGATACGTCATACATTAAAAATTAAAAATGAACAAAATAAAGTACATAATTAAAGACAAATAATCTTAAAATAAATTAATAAAAGAAAATGTATATAGACAAAAGTCAATATAAACACAACACGGACACACACTGGGAAACACGAACAAGCACACACTGAGGAGCACGCAATGGAGTTTTAACTACTTGGACCAGGAAACTGTCCTTCCGTCGTAGCTCCAGGCGATACTTGAAACAAACAAACAAAAGAGCAGAAAAAACTGAATAGAAATTTTAAAGATATGTGATGTGCTATTTTACAAGTCGGCAGCAGCTCATTCAACACTTTTTGCAGGAACCTTGATTTAAATACTAGAAGAACGATTAAGAAAATCCTGTACCAAGTAAAACGCGCCATTTAAAAGAATAGTTTTACTCTGCTTCACGGAGCTTTTGTAGGTACTATTTTTAACCTCTGGCGGAAGGCTGTTGTATTGTGAATACTTTTCTGGTGTAGAGCAAGGCGATGCTTGTCCGACCTTAGAGCTGAACTATTTCTGGTCGCGTATTCATGAAACTCGCCATTTGTTTGAAACAAATTAGTGTTTCGCTTTACAAACTTTAATATTTCATAAATATATACGCTTGGTAAAGTAAGTATTTGAAAACTGTTGAAGAAAGGTTTGCAACTCGATCTAGAATTCGTGCTAGAAAGTATTCTAATTGCACGCAAACACCCAGGCCTTTGCCAGGAATCGAATTCGGAACCTCTGTATTGTTACAGAGTCAAGTTAATAATTGTTCTTGAAAGCATCGTAAAGTTAGGTTGCAAAAAGACATATATTGGTTACGTTATAATATCTAGCATTCATTCAGTTGTAAGCTGTAAAATCAGTTTGAAGTAATTAGATAGAGCGGATATGTTATTACAGTATTGAGAATAGAGAAATGACGGGGAGAATAATTAACAGAGGATTGAGAAATTACTTACTGTAGTGGTCAATAGAGTTGGAAATTATTATCGATACGTATACCGTAACAAAAAGATCCTGACAGGCATGATGGATAAAATCTTCGACGTATTGAAAGCTTTATCGCTGAAACCGTAATTAGTCTCTTCGGTTTCAGTTATATTTGTAAAAAAGCTTCTTTTTAAAATATATAGAGCGCTCATTTAAGCTCAAAGGATCTCATCTGACAGTTACAAACTGGAACGTTTAAAAGACCGAAGTTGTTTTGTTTCTTTCTAGCCCTCCAGCTTTACTGCAGCAGGAAATGGGGGATTTCGTTCACCAATCATCGTGACAAATTGATTTACCATGTGAAAACGGTCGACATGTAATTAGAGATATCGAGAAGAGAAATTTATTCCTTTTTCTTTTATCCTTTTCAATGAGAGAACCTGATCCTCCAGCTCGGGTCCTCTCATTAAGTGTATTACATTTTTTATATATATTTCTCCGCCCTTGTAACATTCCGAGAGATCATAGTCGATTGGTGACTAGAATTCCCTTTTAACGACAATCGCCTGTGGGCAATTTCGGTGACAAGTCAATTACAGTCCTCTGACTCCCCGAATACTTATCGTGGACGTTGGATAAACGGGATAAGAGGGTGAACGTGTCAATTGCTGCGTGATGAATCGCGACGAGGGGAAACTCACTGATTTTCTCCCCTTTCACTCTCTGAGGACAAAGACACTTCGCCTGTCCCACGTTCAATTGCTCTCATTATCGTTAAATACTGGGGTGCGATAACATTTAATTTTCGTAGGGAACAGAGACGGTTGCTCTCCCTCCTTCCGGGCTTCTGTGCTTACCCCTATTTTGACAGGTATTTTGCATAGTGAGCAGACATGTAAATTACGCGTAGTGAGAAGAAAAGGGTGAGATCAGAGCCACATTCTGTGGCAAAGCAAGCTGACGTTTCGATTTTAAGTTTAAAATAATACAATGTGAAGTCGGTTAAACAGAGTGCTTTTCAATTTAACACTAATTTTCCACTGATTAACTGTGAATTTTTGGAAAATGAGACTATGCTCTTTGCAGCTTATTCTTTCATTACTAATTAGTTGTGATCATTACCTACTTCCTCCGTCGTAAGTCCACCGACGATTGCTCAGCCCGCGATATTTTGACTCTCGAAATAACAACAGTGTGCAAGGTATTTTTTCCTCAGAAAAACACCAAAAGATTCAACCAATTAACACACAATTTATTCAATTAGAGACATGTTAATAGGTCATCTAAACCAGGGCGTAGTTACTGCACAGTCCAAAAATTCTAAGTCACTCTTCGGCCATTCGTCGGACACAATACTCGTCGCTAAGATCGAAACCGTTCGCTTGATACGGCTTTCACCTTTACTACGGCCAATAACCGCTAAAGATTCTGTGGTTTGTTAATTAGCCGAGTAACAATTACGTGGTCGCGATCCTTTAAACGCTACCTACCTCCCTTTACCACAGACCACGCGACAATATAGTCTGGCCGTTTGTAAGGTCGATTTAGCAACCATCGAGTCGAGGCTGTAACTTTCATGACACGTGTTAACCCACCGTTATGAGTTATTTCTTTGGAATTTATTACGATTGCATTTAAGAAAAAACACAGCGAGAAATAAAGAAGTACGTAAAATACAAAAATACACCAGGAAACAAATGCAGAAATTTACAAACTGGAAACAAGGAAAAATTAATATATAAAAATTATTCATGTTATGAACGCTCCTCGGACATTAACAATGTTATGTTGAGAATTTGTAATAAAAAATATATAAAACCAGTGCAAAAGGCGACCTCTCTGGAAAAATTCTTTGTTCCTGGTGTCACTGAATTATAAAAGACGTAGTATATATATTTTGCCCCATATTAAGTGAGATAACTGAAAAGTAGCTTTCATGACGCCTGGGCTGTGCCTGGGGCAAACAGTTTCAATATTTCATTGTGGAAGTGATAGGTTAGTATGCTAAAATAAAATGATAAACATTTGAAAACTTTTAGGTTTTTAAATGCAAAATTTGAAAATCAAATTCGATTTAATTTCCTGAAATGTTGGGATGATTAATTCTAAGAAAATCAAAATGTGTTATTCATCTAATGCCTAGAACTTTTGTGTATCATACGAGCTAATTTAGTATTGATGATATTTTTTGACGGTAATATTATATGATAATAACTAAACAAAAATTAGTTTTTAACAAAGAACAAATGGAAAACGCTTAATATAAATTTAGCAGGAAAATACAGTTATTATTCCCCAATTAATATACGAAAGTGAAATTCGGCTGAAGCAAAAATTGTAAATATGAAGTGTAGCAACATTTTCAACGATTATCTTATGCTTCTTTAAGCCATTGTTTAATTCAACAGGCTATTGCATTTAGTTTATTAGATGTGTGGCTTTCATCTCTTCATATGAGTAGAAACTTTCTTCGTCGAACGTATTAATGCTAATGATCTTTCGTGATTCTAGGCTTAGTTCCCGACGTGCTACCACAAGTCTTCTCTTGTAAATGTATTTGTGACACTCGTGTAGGTTGCTTTGTGGCAAGAGGTACAATATTTTTCACGCATTTATTTCATTTACATACAAGTTCTCGTATGAAGTTAATTAATTCCAAGGAAACCCCGTAGTGACTCGTCCCACATCTGTCTGTTCTTGTGACCCAAATCTTTATGTTTCACAAAATACTGACAGTTCATGTTTGTCGCTTCGTCACAGTTTACTCAATTACACCGTGCACACAAGATTTATTCAACAAAATGAGATCAAACAGTTTGCGCATCAGCCGTGTTTGTGCAAGCAATTTATTGGTCTATGGGGCGTTCTGTTTCACAAACGGTTTGACGAACGCCTGCCACTCTTTTTTCAGAGTTTTAAACAAGTGAATATCTCGTTTACTTAGAAATCGATTCGTTCTCCCGAGTTTAATCATTATTATTTGCTGAATCAATGTTTAAGAAAGTAATTTTAACGGGAGTTAATCGTAATTATCTTTGTTTACGTGTACCGTTGAAGACGAAGATATAGACAATAAATCAGAAATAAGAGGATTTGGTGTACTAGAAGCTGGAGGAAAAAAGTAAAAGAATTTTATACCCCCAGAAGGAAATGAATACAAGTAAAGAGAGGAAGAGAATGGCACAGAAAGCATTTCAAATCCTTTTTCTTTACTACAGTAATTATAACTTTTTTAAAACAAGTAGGATAAAAAAAATAAACAGCTTAAATGTAAATGAATAATATAGATATGGCCCACACCCCTTTTTCGAAATAGTAAGTAGATGTGCACTAGGTATGCAATTAATCATAGTACCACTCAATACAGATAAAAAATATATAAAAAAATTTATATCATTCAAATAATTTGTCTAATATTTACGTGATCGGCTAGAATTGAAGACGAGAATATGAATAATGTATTTCAGCAAGAAGTGGAATTTTTTTGGCGATCATGAAATGTCGAACGGAATGTCCGACGAGAACAGTATTTTTCAATTATTGATCTTGCATTCATTTATTATACATGTGAATCTATAAGATTTAGCTAGGAAATAAAATAAATGTCGAAAAATATGGAAGTGAATAGAAATGTAGAATTTGATTGTTCAAAAAAATTATTTATTGTCATTAATTTTCAATTTATTCAGACGTACTAGTTTTGAGCTAGTAACTTTATCTAACTTGCCGAAATAATGATTAGGATTAAAGATTCTTCGTCCTCTACATTTGACATACAGTCTGATGTTGCATGACACCATAAATTACTACAGTACACCTTTTCATTTAAGTCAGCTAATGAAGTCAAATTTTATTTGTATAATGGTGTAATATCGCAATTTTTTAAAAATATTTCCTTGACTCTGCAGCTCATTCAGGACTTTGGCCTACCGGGTCGACTGCGGACTGTCATCTTACATCAATGGCACATTCCGAATTGATACGTGGTCAGCGTATCGATTCTCCAGTTGTCATAACCAGTCACCATAATAATGACGGCACAAACATCCAAGCCCATGTCAGGATTCGAACCCGGGGCCTCTGTGTTGTTGGACAGAGGCGCTAGCCACTAGGCCACAGGGGATCGGCTGTCGCAATTTATACTCTCCTTAATAGCAGATCATTTTTAGTGATTTTACGTTCGTCGTTATTTCGTTACTTTGTTGTAATGTAGATGTTTCATTTCAGTAAAAGTTCCCTAATATTTCTTCCTATCTCAATTAACCCCACTTAATACTTTCCAGTTCCTCCTTAATCTCTTGAAGACGAGTACCGCTCATTAAAATTATATCTAATAATATGAGTGCCAATCTATTCAGGTAATTAATAATAATGAAATAGCCTGTATGATAAAAAACGCTTAGTTTATTTTCTGTTAGAGTGCGTTCTATGGAGCTATAAAATAATTAGTCTGAGAGGTGGAATGAAACACACTCCCATAGGTGATCCCTAAACTGTTGGAGTTTGTATCGTTTGAAGAATAAAAATTATAATTTCATCTTGATAATTACCCCTGATAATTATGTTGTATCGCAATTAGGATTAATGGTATTTGAAGTAAACCAATTCTCCGACTTTTTGATCCTTTTCCTGTCTCTCGGTCTATTCTTCAATATTTTGTGGGTTCATGCAGGATTTCTACGTTACTCAATACGGAAGGTGAACAATCGCTCACCATTTGTTGTTGGAAAACAATAGTTTTCTTTTAGGAATCCTGCCTGGGTTTCTAGATTTCTTCATTGTCTCACGAGCAATACTGACTCGTACGTAATTCCTTTCCTGATAAAGAATTTCCGTTGCTACGAAGCTGTGCAAGTTTCGTAACGTGACTCACCTGGCGCTCATTTGTATCACCTGACAAATGCGTGACGTCGGGTTACGCCGGGGTTCGCCAGGAAATGTTACTTTTGCTGGAGATCGTTACTTTCACTGACTCACTCTGAGTCTGTGTCCTATTTCATTTCTTCATTATACACTGATTAATCGTGGACATATCTCTCTGTACGGAAGGGACCGTAGCGTTTCGCTCTGTGTTTCAATGAAGGAATATGCCGTGTAAAAAATCCAAGAGTGGGATTTATTATGCGAACAATACGTCACGAGACGCACTTGATAGTGTAAAAGTATTCACAAAACACTGACCCAAGGTTCAGTTCTAGATTTGTTGAACGCCACTCATCCGTGAATATTAAATGATGATAAGTACACGGTGATGTAAAAAGACATTTCTCCTGTTTGTAAATTCCGCTCGAAAGCATGTTGTTAACAACAATAATCCGCTGTCCTACCGCTCGTCTCAAATGACTTGTTACGGAGTAAACTCAAAACAAATGATAGATATCATTAAATGTCCATCGTTTTCTTTGTCTTGTGTTATCAATTTCAAAATCCATGTCGTGTCCATTTCATGGATATACTTTTGAGCAACAACCACTTCAATTGGTCATTAGTCCGCTCCACCTTCACACAATAACAATAAAAATAACGTCTCATTAATTATCTTTCAGCAAAACATTTGAGCCAGTCTCTGCAATCCAGTGACTAGCATCACTGCTTCGTACCACATTGGTGTTTGTGTGCGTCTTTGAGCTCCCAAATCAAGTAAAACTTAAAAATAAGATCCTCAAACAATAGTAAAGTAGTCGCTAATGACCTTAGCTGTTGATGCGACTTAGATTTTTTTTAAATAAACACGTGAGTGGTTGACCCACATTTTTCGCAGGGTGATGACAGCGTATCGTCTACACTCCTACAATTATTAAAACTCATTTGGAAAGAAAAATATAATTTCAGAACTGATTCTATAAATAGACTAAATATAGGCACCAATTACATATACTTAAATTTTTTAATTTGCTTTCTACAAATTGTTTTTTCACCTTACGCAATCCCAAAAGAGGCAACAATTATTCAGGATTTTGGTCTAAAGCTGATATAATTGCGAATTTCAAAGTTATTAGGATTATTAAAGATTATAGACTTCCCCGGTGTAGTTGTTGAAGAAATAGATCTGGGGTAACTCAGGAATTAAAACGCTACGTTTAGAAGGCCGCAAGTTCTGTCGTTATGTCAGGCGAAATGGAAGATGACGACAGAGCTTACGGTAATAAGGCAAAATGTTAAACTAATAGACATGTAAATAGTAATCAATATCATTCAATTAATTGAATAATGCAGTTCCGTTGAACCTTAAAAAAATTAGTGGATCTAAACATCATTTCATTCCTAATTTTCATACAATATCCTTATCCGGAGTAATTTTCAAGGGAAAGAAAATCTTATATTATACAAATCAGGATTGACAGATTTAGGGGAAGTCGGAGATTACAAACAAAAGAGGTCTGGAAGGCAAGAGAGTTGAGAGGCTCAAAACATTTGAATGGGAACGCCGTTGGGATGAGTCCAATAAAGGCCGATGGACCCATAGGTTAATAAGATCAATTAAAGACTGGATTGATCGGAAACACGGAGAAGTGAATTATTATCTTACTCAACTCTTACACCGACGGAAGACAACGAGAAACCACTGCTGGCAATAATTTCTCTACAGAGATCGTTCCTCCAACCAGTCTCAGGACTTCTGACTAAAAGATGAAGAGGAAGATGACTACCAATGTATCCTAAAAACTTTAAGGCTCTAAAAAGTACTGTGAATAATTTTTTATTAGTATATTTATGTGAATTCAGTAACTTTCATTGTGTAATAGGAAGAAAAAAATGTAAAATATTATTCCAAAACTGGAAAGTGAAGAATTTAGGGTAAAGACAGTTAATTCTATTAAAGGGCCAGTGATGTGAAGTCGCAAGCTTGAGGTAAAACTGGAGAATAAAGAATTTTGGACTGAGATGATTCAGTGATATGAAGAGGCAATATTGAGATAAAAAGGTTTGACACATTTTCATTCCAGATTTGTACCAGAATTTAGACGCGTAAAATACTACGTTCCAGCGAGCTTGTGTCCTAACTGTGACATGCCAATAAATCAATCTTCTGAAATATATCCTGTAAGAAGCAGTGAAGGTTACCACTTAGATTTGTGAAACTACCACACCTTAGAATTAAGACTTAGCTTGGAATAATGTCACGACCTCAGTTCGCGTGGTTATCTGCAGATAACCGCCAGGTAGGTAGTTTAATTTGTGCTCATAGCAGGTAGGTTGGTATATTATAACGGCACCGGGGCGTGGTTCTCCTCCCCCTTTTTTATCTGACGTCACACACCTCTCGGGTCCAGGGTTTTTTTTATTTCGCCGCCACGAGCCCTGAATTCGACACGCGGAATACGAACCCATTAGGCGGAAAATTAATTCCAAGGCGCTCTCGGTTTCAGTCCATGACGTCAGTCAACAACAGCTGGTGGACAGAGGGAAGTAGCCTTCCTTGGAAAGGAACACTTTCCCTGTGACCAATCGTTCTACAGCAAAATAGTAATTTTAGTAACGGCCGTCAGGTCCAGGAATAGATTCTTAAATACGTGCTTCAGGCTCGAGATGCTCAAGAGTAATTTACTCTGGGTGCTCCATTGTCTGACAGTAGAATTGGAAATAGCAATTTATGAGCACAGAACGGACACTAATAACGGTATTCATAAACCTGACTGCAACAAATCGAGAAATAGTTCAGATAAAACTCAAAGACGCTATATTTGGATTTTGGCTAATTAATGATAACTTCCTAGGGAATAACAGGTTGCATCCCCAGAGTCATGCTCAAAGCAACTGTGCTACCAGAGACCGGTAGTTATATCATACACATAATGACATTAAAAAGAGGAACCTAGCTTCGGTTTACAAGAGCGGTGCAATGTTGTCGATAAGCAACAACAAAACTCAGAGAAGGGCGCTGCGGGAGTTTTCTCGCAGGCGCTTCAGCCCAGTGACTGCGGGGCTCACCTGATCATGTCGGGAATGCCTCGCACTCTCTCTGGGTACTTTTTATCAAAGTTCTCATATGCCGAGACACCTTCACCTATTTTAGGAGGTATATGTACCGGGGTCAAAGGCCTTGGGCATATGGCAAGAGCTGTCCGCTGATCCCATTGGATCAGTCGGCCAACTGCCTCCTGAAACTGGTGGAGACACGGAGAAGGGAATGCTGCGTCCCCACAGCAAACTCGTCTCCCGTCATTCGGAAGGGCGTGAGAATAGTACCCAATGCCCGACCTACCTGATGCAGGTTTTCTAGGGTTTTCCCCGCATCTCTTTAGGTGAAACACCGGGTAGGATCCTTAAACCGTAGCCCGGGGGCCCTAGTTAACCCTGGGCTACCTAGCTCTACTTTCCACACCCCCCCTTTTTCAATTACCTTCCTATGCTATTAAAGGGGAGTTGCCTGTTTCAGGATCACCCTCATGTAGCCTGTTACCCCCCAAAAAAAAGTTTCGGTCCAGTTGTGGATTTTTCTATGGTGCATTGTGAAATGAACTGAGTTATTTGTTTACAATGCAAAATATTTCTGTAATTTTTAAGACTAAATCTTCCTGTTCTAATATTATTCAAGGACACAAAGATTCTACATATAAATTGTTCTCTTATCAATGTTGTATGCAAAACAGACTCTTCTGATTGGAATATAAGTTATATCGCCAAAACAAAAAGAAATTTAAATATTATAATTAAAGGATGATATTGTATTAGGGGAGTCAGAAGATACTTGGAAACCATAACGTGGTCCCGGAGAAAGAGTTCAATATGGGGTTTAATAGAGGGAAAACCAAGGTAAAGGAGTGTAATATGGGAAACAATGGAATAACAAAGGGTGTTAGATTGGGAAGGAATATTTTGAAGGAAGTTAAGGAATTCTGCCACTTGGGCAGCGTAAAATCTAGGGATGGTAGAAGTATAGGAGACACTAAGAGTACAGGCAAGGAAGGCTTTCGCGAAAATGAGGACTTTATTTATGGGTAATATAAGTCTGTAGTAAATCGTTGCTAAAATTGTTCATGTGGAGTAGGGCGTTATATGGGTGCGAAACGTGGACGGTAGGAGTTTCAGAAAGGAAAAGAATAGAAGCCTTTGAAATGTGGTGCTTTAGGAGAATGCTGAAAATCAGATGGGTGAATAGAATCACTAACGAGGGAGTTCTACACAGAATAGGGGAAGAGCGAACAATATGGAGGACGTTGACCAAAAGAAGGGATAGATTAAAAGGCCATATGAGAGTCTCGTAAAATTAACATTAGAGGGGTAAGAACAGAGAATGGAGACAAAGTATGGAATAGGCTAAGCAGATTAGCTAGGATGTGGTAGTTCAGCGGGAATGAAAAGGCTTGCGCAAGATAGGTTAGCATACCACAACAATATTTGATTTGTGTAAAATTGTATTCAATTATCTGGGAATCGAATTAATTTTTTTTAATATATTGGTAACTTTATTGTGCATTATAGTTTTTATTTTGCATAACACATTATTACCATATCGTTTAACCGAAAGCGTTGCTTGGGAAGTACAACGGATAACAGAATATAAATGCCAGTTGCTTTCAAGCAATAATTCTCAAATTCTCGTACGACAACTACAGTTCCGTAATCCTACTCTAAAGAGCCTTTTAGTTTCTGTGATCAATTTATAGCTTAATCACAGCTTCTCAGTTGTTTGTTTTGGCTCTTCAGGTATGTCAGTACACGAATCTCTTCCCCGTATTCGCCTGCATCACAATTCACGACTTTGTTAGTGTATTGGATTGTTGTTTTTCGGCTTATTGCCGCATCTGTAGAAATCTTCGGAGATTATCCTCAGGGCAGAGGTCGTTCTTGTCGTGTGCTGATGTGAGGAAGGATGGAAGGAGGAGGCGTGCATCTGAGGAATGCAGCACAAAGCGCTCACTACAATAATCTCGTGTCGTGCGCCAACAAAGAGCCGACCCGCGAATAGCACAGGACGCTCACAAAGCCACGCAACAGGTGCACGTCTATACAACCACTACAATTCCATCCTCTACGAAACTATTAATGGCTCAGCATTTACACCTATAAACATTCCTTAATCATCCGATTCATATATTCACACGTTTAAAGCGTCAAACACTGCACAAAAACGGTTTAGTCTCATTTATTCCAACTTCAAAATTCTTCTGTGACAACACCTAAAATATTTTTTTTAGGATAATACAGCTTTTGAACCCCATAATTAATAAGTCGCTAAGCAGTTTCTATTTTTCGATTTAGTTTTATACTTTTCAGAAAACCTGTGTTAAGCAAAAAAAATAGTCCCTACAATAAAATAAATAATTAAAGAAACTAAGTAATAGCGATAAGTAAACATTTTTTCCTGCTGTATTCGAGGGTTTCCGGACAATTTTTATTAATTAAGCTCGTAAATAACAACTAATTTAGCTCCAACTTCATCTGTACTAACTTTTTTATTTCTCTACAATCCAAAAACGGTATTTTTGTGTAATTGTTGACACACAAAAGCAATAACCAGTACGTACGAAACATTTATTCTTACTTGAAAACAAACCACAACATTTCACCTCTTATGTTGGAACTTTTCAGATGATACAGATTAAATGCACTAAAAGCTGTATAAATTGTTTCGCATATTCGTCACTCTGCAGAATCAAATTAATACAAAATTCACAACAAAAAATAATTTAAATAAGTAGTTTATCTGACATTTAAATAAATAATTATATGAATAAAAAGACGGCCAAAAGAAGTCAGCATTAAATATAGAACTATTTATTAACAAAAGCGACGTTTCATCTCCATTTTGAGACTCACTCAGGCTTAAAATTTAATACTGACCTTTTTTGAGCGTCTTTTTATTAATGACAATATGTAAGTCAGGAAACTATAATGTAAATAATTAAATGAATTATAACAGCCTCTTTGTCAGCTTTTTATTTAATAGATGAGTCATTAACAACTAAATTTTTGTACCCAAAGAGTCCCAAATGAGGAACGGAAAGTAGTTTTAAATAAAATAAATAGCTGACATAGAGGCTATTATAATTCATGTAAAGAAGAATTTAATTCCTAAAATTAACTGTTTGATATATTTCTTGCATTTTTAATTTAAATCCCTTGAGTGTTTTAAAACGGAAAAAAGGTTTTTAATTCAAATTTTTATTTTTAAAGTTTACAGTCATTGCAATCCCTTTCTTCTTTTGTACATCATGAATTGATGATAAAATTACAAAAACACAAATTAGACACGCACTAGAGACTCGTAGGTTTTAATACAAAATTCTAGCAAACTATTAACTATAAGGAAAATAATTTATATTTAACTGTAAGATATTAAATAAAATTCAGAAATTAAATAATTTAATTATGACACCTTTTGTTGTTTAGGGATCTCCTCAGTTCTTTTTACAAAAATTTCATAAAGTTAAATATACACAGGTGAATAGAAATTAATAAATAAACATTGTTTGTTGTTATACTTACAATTAAAATATTACAAATATTTTCTGTTGCTCCTGCAACGGGCTGCGGCCGAAACGAATTGAAACAATGGGAAGGAAACAGGAAAATTGCCTCACATTGTTGTAACCGATCGCAAATGTAGAAACACATTATTTAGAAAATACATGTCTAAGATTTCAAATTGTAAGATATTAAACGTTTACTGCTAATTCTTCTCCGATATGTTTCATATTTTTCCTTTTATTGAACTCTATAAATAGCATCATAGGGGTTTTATTGAGTAGCATTTAGAAGCGAATCTTTATATTTAACTAGAAACTGAGATACCAGTGAAACAGTACCGAAACAGCGCATAATATATTTGTTATAAGTTATCCTTTCAGTCAATGATTGATTCAGTGAGTTTGATCTTTATAATTGTATTATACTTTCGTGCGCGTATAAAAAGAAAATACTGTCGGTATCTAATAAAAGCACGAAAATGTGAAGAAACAACGAGCTACGATTGAACACACAGATACGCAACAATATTGCGTTTTATGAAATGGAAAGTTTGAAATTTTTTTCCTGTTTCGGCAGAAGACATTTATCTGGTTGGAGAAAGCGCGTCGTGGCGGATGATGCAAACCTCTCGAAGGCTCTAAAGTTCGTTTGAAGGCACCTGGGGGGTCCATTTATCGCCAATAATTCGTTCTAGGTAGAGAGAGGAAAATAATAAAACAAATAACTCCTACTCCAAGGACGTGAGAGAAAGATCTTGTTGTAATAATGAAATAAACGTAGACGGAGAGAACCGCAGAACCCTACAGAGATACATCTGGCAAGAATTGACGGCCTCGCTTTAGAATTTGCTCCGGTTTCCATGCTTTCAAACAGACCTGTTCTTGATTTGCTTAGCCGCGGTCAAAGTTCAACAATTTATTTATTCTTTGGATCGCATTCTGATAAGGGTCCGATTCCGTTCCAGAAAGAGCTCCTTATTTATCGTGTTTAGAACACTACATCACTTAAACGCTCAACGATTGATTTAAATTCCTGACCAAGAATATCCAAACAAGAAAAGCAATATCAGTAATTCAAGAGTCATTTTCTACAATACTAAGAGTAAACGTTCATCATGTATCGTCATTGGGTATTTATCTTCTTCATTGCAATTTTAATGAACCATACAAAAAAATACTTCAACTTATTTTTAAATTATTATGATTGACTTTTCTTGTTTACTACCTATGGCTGCGACTTCATTCGTGGATACCAAGTGGTTTTCCCTCCATTAATCCTCTTTTTGTACTCTTCCTCCAGGATCACGTTCATGCTATTTATTATGGTTTCCAAGTCTTCCATTCTGGATATTTAATTCCTATCATCTTCAAAATCATTCAAAAGATTGTTCCACTTTAAATTATTAAAGATTTCTTGTAAATCTACAAATGGTATGATCGTAGGCCTGTTTTTTCTTATCCTGTCTTCTAAAATTAGACATAGAGTCAATATTGCTTCTCTTATCCCTACATTCTTCCTAAAACCAAACTGATCTTCTCCTAACTCGCATTCTATTTGACGTTCAATCTTCCTATATATTATTTTTGTCAGTATTTTGTACGCCTGGCATACTAACTTTCTTGAGCTGTGTGTTCGCATCTATCAGCCCCAGTCTTCTTTGGTATAGTGGTAAATACGTAGTTCCTATTATAAAACCATTAATTTTTCTGATAAGTGATTTAAAATTTGCGTGGAGCAGAAACTAAAAGCGAGCACATGTTGACAGTCCTGTATCTGACCTAAGAATGCGGTCTCAATATCAATGACATGACCTTGAGCAAACCTCCTGCTGCAACAATAATTGGCGTGAGAATGCTCACCCCCTCCCCCTCTCTCTCTATCTTTCTCATGCTGTAAAAAAACTTACGAAAATTAAAATTCCTGTTTCAATGCCTCAAATTTTCATTGAAATTTTATTGCTCCTGTTTCAGCCTATTTCAGACAAACTTCCAGACACACACTTTAATTTTATTAATTGTTATAAATCACAGATCAAATGGTATACGCAAGCCGCAAAAAAGTTTGGAGATCTGGATGCGTGTATGGAACAGGAACTCTTTTACATAGAATGTTTTTCACATTTTTATAATTATATCTTCTGAACCCTGCAAGATATCGAAATGAAACATGCACGAGTATTTAAGTTAAAATTTTTGTTTTAAACCAGAAATTTTCATAGAAATCCATTGACCCATTTCGGAACCTATTCGAGACAAACTACGTTTATATTGTAAAACGTTTGTTTACGTGATATTTATATAATAAAGCTATTCAAAAATCGTTAAAATATTTTATTCTAATGAATAATTCTATGTGTACATGTATTGACATTTTTTGCTATACTTAGGCAATAAAAATATTTAAATTGAAAATACAAATATTACCGTAAACCAGAAACAGAAATCACTCATTAAAAGACAACAAAGTCAATCATTAAAATTATCTAATCACAATAAAGATACTAATAAAGGCAATGAAGTTAATAAAGTATTGAGAATAACAGCTGACCGTATTGACGTTCAGGTTGATACCCCAATCCAAAATTAACATTAAAGTTCAAAAAATAAATAAAAACGAAATAATCTTAGCTTGAAAAACTGCAACATAAAGTAAAAACTAATATTTAAACAACAAAAAATATATAATTCAGGAAAATAAGAAGTAAATTTAACTTTCAATAAAGATATAATTATTAAAGAACATATTCGTAATTTTAATAAAATTATAGCTCAATATAAAAATCTAAACCTAGTCCAACACTTGCACATTATAAAACATAAAATATCTCTATAAAAATAAATTTAGTACTAAAAAATAAAAGTTACCCAAATTTAATAAACATGAGGTAATCATAAACAATAAGTAAAAAATAAATAGTAACATAAAGAGAAATAATAATACCTCTAGTACGAATAATTCTTTCGAAAAACAAAATTATTTTCATCGTAAACCATGAATTCACACATCATTAAAACTAAAAATATGATGCGATTGATGAATAATAAATTTTCACGTTGTCAATCAAAGATGACATCCTACAGGAGTGATGAAAATAAGAAATTGAAGGAAATCGGAATAATCGCTACCAGTTATCGTGTTAAGTACGTCAATTTTTAAGGTAAATATTTTTAGTGAGAGGAGGAAAATAGTAAAATGTAGTAAGAAAAGAGTGGCTGAATGACAAAATTAGTTTTTAAAAATTTATTGAATTACACAGGTAAAAAAAACTTCAAATTAAAAGTAAATAATATTTACTGTTTTCTAACTATTCCAAAAGCAATGTGACACTGCATTCCTGTTAGTGAAGTATTGTACACTCAAGAGTTTCCACGTATTTCACACGAAGCCTATTTTTAATGTTGTCATTACATGAATAAAAAGCGGAGCTGTTACAAGAGACCAGCGTGAAGCTGGTTCAAAGTGTAGCAAGAAGTAGATGTCGTGTGCCAGCATTCCTGCATTCCTCAGTAGCCATCCAGTTCTGCCGTATATACAAGAGGCGGACATAATTGAATGAAGCCATGGTGTGCTATGGGTTGGTTTCGGTATGCAGGTAGAATAGGCACCTGTACGCTGCCTACGACCTTGGGAGCCCATAACAAAGAAAAGCTGCTCCATTCACAAAAGATGCTGCGGCCCTTTAAAAGTTTTTAAAGATCCCCGCAGGAAGTATGTCCGCCGTGGTCACACCCCGAGCGCCCACCAGACCTGACACTAAATTTACGGAATTGCTGGCCAACAGGGCGACCCTCAAGTTAAACAAGTTCACAACACGACAGCTTTACAACCAGGCCTTCCATAATTTCGCTTACGAATAAATAAGTCCAAATTTTACGATTATCTCACCTATATCAATAATTGCAGCAGAATGGGTTAGCATAGAGGGTTGTTTCAGACCTGTCTAAGGACTAAATACAACAATAACCAATAAATGAAATGTCTGTCTGGTAGTTTGTCTCAAATAGGCTCCGAAACGGCTCAAACGATTTCACTGACGGCTTTCATTTCGATATTATGCAGGGTTCAGAAAATTTTAATTTAAATATTTCTAAATCCATTGATTGTCGCGCGAAAGCCGGACCTTTACAAAACCAAATGCGAGTATTAAAGCTTACTAGGCGTTCCTATACCATTCATCTAATTGTTAGTACTTCGCGTATGTTAAATAAATTAAAAGATATGGAGAGTAGATTAATAGAGAAAGACGAAAGAAACAATATAGAAGAGAAATGGACACTCTTGAAAGAAGAAATGACTAGAACAGCCGATGAAAAAATAAGAATCATAGCTGAGACCAATAGGAAAGCATAGATAACACAATAAATAATAAAAATGATTGATGAAAGGCTAAAATATGAAAACGCGAGAGATGAAAATGGTAAGGAAATCTACAGACGTTTGAAGAATGAGATAGATAGGAGGTGCAAAGAATCCAAAGAAAATTCAAAGATTTCATAGTGGAAGGGAAAATAGACGCAGCTTATAGAATAATCAAATAAACATTCGGAGAGAGATAAAATATTAGCAAGAACATCAGGAGAGCCGATGGGGAGCCAGTTCTGGATAAACAAGAAAAGATAGAAAGATGTAACGAAAAATTAGGTAAGCAGTATCATGGGAGAAATCTAGATCAGTCAGTAGTAGAAGAAAAAGAGGAGGCCAATGATGAGCTGGGGGACAAAATTTTAAGGTCGGAGCTTGATATGGCGCTGACAGATCTGAGTAACTGTAAGGCGCCAGGAATCGATAACATTCCAGCGAATTTTATAAGATCATCGAGCGAAGAAGCAATATCATGGCTGTTAAGGATAGTGCGAAATCTACGAAACAGGAAGAATACCAGATGATTTTAGTAAAAGCATAATTATACCCATATCGAAGGAGACTATGGCTGATAGATGCAAATAGTCCAAGACAATTAGTTTAGCGCCTCATTCGTGCAAAATATTAAGGAATTAGTTCATAGGAGGACAAATAGGATTCGAGTTACAGTTTGGTTTTATGAAGAATGTAGGGACAAGAGAAGCAACATTGACTCTGCGTCTAATTATAGAAGACAGGATATGAAAAACAGGCCTACGTTCATGACATTTGTGGGGTTTCATAATGTGAACTGGTACATTATATTATGTACATTGAAGGGGATAGGAATGAAATGTCAAGAAAGAAGGCGTATCTATAACCTCTACCGTAGGCAGTCAGCAGTCATTAGAATTGAAGGTCAATAAAAGAAGGCAGAAATCAAAGAAGGAGAAAGACAAGGATGCAGTTTGTCGCTCATGCTGTTTTACTTATGGATTACGGAAAGAGAATCATTTTGCAAGGCATAAATGACATGAGGGTTGCATCAGACCAGTCTTAGGAATGACTGCCATCAGAATAAATAAATAAAATTATTATTAGTATGGAATTTTTATAGCACGTCATAGTGCGTTTATATTTCTTTCACTGTTTGTATAACTGGACCAAAATGGAAATGACATATTTTGTTGAAATATAATTGTAAGGTAACATTGCTTATAGTAGTGGTGTTGATTCAGTTCCATGTTTATGAAGTGCTTATATTGAGCAATTTGCATAAATTTAGAATAGGAACCAGTTTAATTTGTCATAGAACGCGCCATTGTGACTCCACCTTAGAAAATGCCTCCTCAGTCGTGGTTACGTTAGATGAATGAACTTGAATGTTCTCCCGAGTCCATATCGTCATCGTTCGTTAGGCATTTGAGCACAGAACAGCAAGCCCTTTCTCATTTCACTTTGTGTTCATAAAAATTGTAGGTACATACGCACACGCACATAGTGAGGAATCTTTGTGATCGAGACCGCACCACCTTTATTTCTTTTCTCTTCTTTTTTTCTTCTCTATTTTGTTTGTTGCGTAGGCAGAATGAGCGGTCTTCCTCTTTTACAAGGCGGCGCAGTCCTTTGATCTTACTTCAGGCTGCTGCAGGTACAGCTTTTATCTGGGTGAAACTCATCCGTGTCTTCTTCTTTTACCATTTAAAGAACCCTCGGGTAAATGATTTCTCTGTGTTTAAGTACGTGACATCACTAAATTCGTGTCATAGTTTTAGTGTGCTATAATTTTTCACACGTTTCAGTTCCTTAAAACTAGATACATTCCAGTTTTCTTTTCCAGTGATTAGTTTGGTCACATTAGTTTAGGTCGTTGATAGTTTCGTTGATTAGAAAGAAAATTTTTCTTATAACTTTAAAATAATAAAATGTACTAAGTATTAAATTCATTAATTATTTTTACACACATAAGGATAGTATTAAAAAACAATTAGTGTTTAGAGACACTAATTAAAATTTTTAGTTACATATAAAAAAGTATCTGACTAAACCAGTCCAAAATTGCATAACCATATTCCATTTTGGAATTGGTTAAATTCATCACATATACTATTTCTAGCTCTAACTTACTTCTAACATTGAATGATTTATTGAGAAAATAATGCTTCTTGTTGAATAAATAACGCATTTTAGTTCATATACATGCTTATATAGTAAAATTTTTTCGTCAGATACTTGCAAGATACGTGTTTTTCTAACGATATTACTCAGATTTACGTTTTTCCCGATACGTCATTGAACCAATTGTCGTTTTCCGACAGATGAAATAAAGCATAATATTATTAGAACGCTTATTATACATTAATTTTACTGTACTCGCTCTCAGGGGATTTAATAAGATTAATTTTCCCTTTATTCCTTCGTTTCTTTGCACTCGTAGTGTTTGATAAGAGACATTTATTTATTATTCTCTTAGGCATTACTAAAATATATATTTGAAATTCTTTACCTTTTCAACGCTAAAGTCAAGAAAAAGTGATAGACGTGATTCAGTTGAAATAGAATCTAACCTTTCTTTATTAGTAAATTAAATTTACATTTGAGAATAGCATAGACTAGAATTCAAATTTCAGGCTGTAAATTTAATTCGTTAGCAGCGCCAAAACAGACAAAATGAAACGAAGCAGTCAGCCCCTGAGAATTTTCTTCTCCAGATGTCTTCAGCTCGCCACGCTTATCATGATAGCCGCTAGATGGCAGTAATAGCAGTAATAGGCTTTCAACAAATATTTATATTCATATCTTCTGAACCGTGTAGGAAAATAAAATTCCTGTTTTAATCTCTAAAATATTCGTTCAAATTCGTTAAACCATTTCGGAGCCTATTCAAGACAATCTTTCAGACAGAAAAATATCAAACTAACTTGGTACATACGTCAATTACGTAACTGGAACTCAAGAACAAGAACTGGAAATCACTCCAATACTCTTATGGGCAAGTGAAAGGGATTTTTTTAAATATGTGAAAAAAGTCTGTATTTGCGCCAAATATATAGTTAACGGGCTCACTGACATTCACAGTGTCTCTTTCGAAATTCTTAGGACCTAATTTAAAGCCAAAATGGGTTGGGGTGAAAGGGGGAATAAGTAATGCGATAACTACCGAGAACAGAATACTTGAAAAAATTTATAGACATGTGTCAAAAAAGTAGGGATTTATTTTTACAAAATTATTTTACTAGTTAGATGCTGATCTTTAAAATTGTGTTTTTAAAACCTTTATTTATCGGTTCTGGTGAACCATAAAAACTCAGAAACACAAAAATAAACTCGGCACGACTACAAAACAACTGGATTACGCATAGTTTTCAATTTTTTAATTTTATTACTGCATTTATTATGCAGAGTTTCTAATTGTCCACGTGTTTAAATAACTTTTACATTTTACAATCATACAAAAATTCTCCTTTATGATAATTATATTACAATTTACTGTTGAACTTTAGTTATTCACAAATATTAAGAGAATTTTGATTTTAGTAAGACACAAGCTATTAATTTTATGCCTGGTTCCGCATTTTTGGGGCGTCGTCCCGAGATGAATTGCAACGATCCTATTACCTTGAAAAAAATTTTGGCCACCAAGACAGTGACTTTTTGCGACTCCTCCAATATTACAGCTATTATTCTTGCTGCCTTAAGATGCAAATATTTGCAAGGTGCTTCACACTCACAGTAAGATGTCTAACGGACCATCATATACGGAAACTTTTATCAACTATTCAGCATAATCAATGCCTCTGTATCAGTGATTCCCGAACTATACGTCGGTACGTCCCGGGGCGAATATATTACATTAGATTTATTCAGCCCAGTAAAACTTTTCACATGATAATTAAAAATCCCTTGGCGTATGTTCATAATCCGTTGAGATAGAAAAATTTATAGTTTATTAAAGTAATATTTCTATAATTAAGGGCGTTGTGAGCCTTTACAGTTCTTCAAAACGTATGTAGCGCAATGGAACCCTCCCCAGTTTTAATTCGTACTTTAGGACGATGCGGAAAGTCCAGCATAATAAAGGCGCCAGGCTGTGGCGAAGATACATGCCTGCTAGCTAGGTGCAGTGATTAAAGATGTTTGTTCCAGAGGCCTATCCTTTACTCCGTAATTGCGGATCCCGAGATCGACAAAAATTAATGATGAGAAGGGGAAATGAGAGATTGCCTGGGAAGTGACAAGGAGGTGAAAAAGTCAGTGTGGTTTTGAGAGGGGAGAAGAATCAGTGTTGCTCGGAAGTTGAAAGGAAGAGGCACTAGGCTGAGGACAAATGTAATTTTTGTTTGAAGTTGGAAGAAGGAGGTTTAGGGAGAAGAAAAAAATGCAGTCAATATTCGTTTGAAGTGAGAAAGATATAAAAACGTACAAGTGTTGGTCGAGAGTTTAAAGGAAGAAGTATTTAAGAAGAGTATAAGAGACGATTGCAATAATTTTCTGAAAGAAAATACCAACCTGTAAAACAAATTATGATATCCCAGCGGAAAGTCTGCTGAGACGTTAACACCTGCACAGAGACGGAAGACTGATTTTTCTCATCGCTCGACGGTTCAAAAATCTCCTGTTTTCCGAATGCCGAAATCACACCCTGTGTGTGACTACTTGATACGAGGGATTCCCGGAAATCATCGCTGATACCTGGACGAGAAGGTTCCGAAACGAGTGAGGAACGAAAAACTGATTCGTCTTAATAAACGAGGTCTCTGCTACCCTCGTTGCCCCATAGTAATTAACCCTGAGCTATGCAGTTGCCAATTCAATATTAGATTATGCAGGATTCACGTAGAATTTTGTAGGATATAATACAATTATATATAATTAAACAAAAGGGTACAAAATCCCAATTAAATTTTGTTCATATTTAAATAATTAACCCCCACCCCTTTTACAAGTTACTGTCTCGATGTGACCTCATATACCACACTTTTCTGTATATTGTTGCATGGGAAAAAGATAAGGAAACTCCATTCTAAAATATGATGACGCACACGACGCATGCTCATTCTGAATCCCCACGTGGGCTCAACGAGACAGGCCGAGGGTTTACGTCATGACACACATACACACAATGTGCTTCAGAGAGAGAAAGACCGCTATTCTATTTTGGGCGGTATCTCTCACACAGAAAACTAAAGAATAATAAGGAGAAAGGCAAGGCATTAATCAGCCTCCGTGTTTCCGTTTACTACAAACGCGTTGAGCAGTCATCGCACATTTATCAAAACATGCGGTGTGGTTTTGTTATTGTATTAGTTTCATATGACAACGTAGTCGGCTACTGCAGTCAACTGTGACATTGTGTGTGTCGTAAGTGAAAATTTGAATATCTCGGCCGTTTAACAATTACAGGCGTTCACGTTTGCGTTGTCCTCCTCCTCGCCTGTCATTGTTCCCCACGGCAGGCACCTGCGTTTTAAATAACCTCCTTTTAGAAGAGAAACTGCCGATGTAATCGCTGTGGCCGCTGCTGTGATAGAAGTGGTAGCGGCCGGCGTCTTTTCTATGTGCGCAGGTTCAAAGACAACGAGAAGATTACGTCTTAAGGGGTGGGGTCCGGGTTCTCGCCCGGAGTACCGTTACTCTTACACTGTATGTGTCTCTCTGTTGTGACTCGCCTACAAATTGTCTCCGACGAGTCTAGACGCCTACAGGCAGCGACTAACAACAACTATCAACTTGTTTTCTGCTTGCACGATAATGAATTTGGAAACTAGAGCGGTTGATCAGAGGATATTAGTGGCAGATTGTGAGATTTCAGCGCAGATGATTGCATTATCGAACAGGTAGACCGAGGAGTCGAGGATGAACTGGAAATTATTCCTGATTCAGGAAGAATAGCAGCTGCGGCTCTGAGGCGTGATCGAGTACGACCGAATAGGAGGAAATTGTAACGAGGAGGCGCTGGAAGGTCTTAGATTTAGATTTATTGTTGTTTCCATTAATCCTCGATTGAGGAAATAGGATACGTCATACATTAAAAATTAAAAATGAACAAAATAAAGTAAATAATTAAAGACAAATAAACTTAAAATAAATTAGTAAAAGAAAGTGTATATAGACAAAAGTCAATATAAACACAACACGGACACACACTGGGAAACATAAACAAGCACACACTGAGGAACACGCAATGGAGTTTTAACTACTTGGAGCTCTGCGACCAGGAAACTGTCCTTCCGTCGTAGCTCCAGGCAATACATGAAACAAACAAACAAAAGAGCAGAAAAAACTGAATAGAAATTTTTAAGATATGTGATGTGCTATTTTATAAGGCAGCTCATTCAACACTTTTTGCAGGAACCTTGATTTAAATACTAGAAGGACGATTAAGAAAATCCTGTACCGAGTAAAACGCGCCATTTAAAAGAATAGTTTTACTCTGCTTCACGAAGCTTTTGTAGGTACTATTTTTAACCTCTGGCGGAAGGCTGTTGTATAAAATTATCCCGGTATTGTGAATACTTTTCTGGTGTAGAGCAAGGCGATGCTTGTCCGACCTTAGAGCTGAACGATTTCTAGTCGCGTATTCATGAAACTCGCCATTTGTTTGAAACAAATTAGTGTTTCGCTTTACAAACTTTAATATTTCATAAATATATACGCTTGGTAAAGTAAGTATTTGCAAACTTTTGAAGAAAGGTTTGCAACTCGATCTAGAATTCGTGCTAGAAAGTATTCTAATTGCACGCTTTTGCAACTTAAATATTTCATTACTCCTGGAGCAGTTTCCCCAATTAGAGATGTTCGTTCACCATTAATGATTTACTGATTTATAATTACCGAATTAACAAGTGTCACTGTATTCACGTTTTTTTAAAACTGAATATTAACATCAGTGTGTTTTATATAAATATAATCCGATCTTCTATTCTAATTGCTTCTGACTGCCTTCGGTAGAGGTTCTGTATAAGCTTTCTTTCTCGATATTTTATTCCTATGCTCCTCAAAATCTGTAGTAATTAGAGATGCCAAAGCTCATAATTGAATTATTATGCTTACGCGGTTTTTACCTCTGTAACCTCTTTGTAGTAGTAGATTGGAGTAGATCTTGTATGAATTATTTTTCTCTATGAGAAGGCCCATTTCATACGACCCGAGTGTAGAGATTTATAATTTAGTCATAAGAAATTTATTTGTATCATTTCTTTGTCAATATATTTATAGTGTTTAAGTACGAAAGAATTGTCGCCTTAAAGTTTAAAAATGAGCAATTTGTAATATTGATGTAAAGTTGTTTAGTACAGTATCATTGGTGCTTCTACTTTTTTCTCTTTTAAGAAGTTTATTTCTTCCGAATCATAAGAAATTTGGTGACTGTACCGCTGGAGCAACGACTTGCAAGTTGAGGAATAAACGGAACGCAGTGCAAAGGTTGTTAATTTCATGTCAGTCGGCGAGTAATGTAGCACACTACTAAAAAGACAGCGAACATGTGTTCTTTGGATTCCAACGAGTGTGGAGGTTGGACCAAACCAAACGTCACAGGGGCAAGATCGTACGACGGAAGGAAACCCACGTAAAATAAGAAAAGAAAAGGTTTTTTTACGACCGGGTGTCTGTCTGGAATTTCGGCGAGGTGGTGGCATATGAACTTCTTAACTACAACCACATGCTTTATAAATCGTCCACTTTTTTTGCCAATTAATGGCTTGTGCTCACTTCACGGACTTTTACTACCTGCAGTTTGTTTTACGAGAGAAAATGAGACGCGCTTCCTACACGAGACCCGGAATGTTTGGCACCCACCACTGCGATGCCCCGTTGTGTATTCTTGATTTATTATTATTTAGGCTCATTTATTCACAGAACTTTTTAGAATTAATTACAATGAATTACATTTAACGAGAAAATATAAATAACGGACAAACTGTTAACGTAAGTACACTTTCAGGCTTCATTAATTTAACGATAATTATATTTCATTTACCAATGTAGTTTGCAGTTGAATTGCCACTTATTCACAACGCTTATAGTAGCGATTTCCTGCATACACAGGAATAGTTTTCGTAAAATATATTATCACTTATATCGTTCAAAGTAATAATTAAAACGACTGTCAACATGACCTATTTTTTTATTTGGAGGAGCTCAGGGTCGTGTGTCAATTTAACTGAGTCCTAATCGCGGTTTCCATTGGTCGTTTCTGGTTAAGTTCGAAAGCAAAATTTTCGGGATTAATTTATGAAAAAAAACCGTGTTAGAACCATCATGTCCCGACGATTTGAAAAAAATGTACTATAGCCGGGTTTCTTTGAATTTGTTAATGTAGCGTATGCACTATTAAATGTTGAGCATCAGGGTATGTTTCATCTTTATGAAAATTCAAACTAAATTTACTTAAAAGCTAAACGAAAAATTTGAAAACACATAAAATGCTGCATGAAATACCACTGGAATGACGTAAATACTAAAAATAAATTTTAAGTTGCAAAAATCGACGTGACTTTTTCAGTTTTCCAGTCTAGGACTATTGAACTTAATTTACGAATATGTAGAGCATTCATAGTTTTGAACAATTGACTTGGCAGTTTCTTTATAGAAGTCATAAATTGTATTGTAAAATAGGTATGAAGTTTCTTTAATTATTATATTAGGAACTACGAATTTTATGTAATGATAGATTTCAAAGATGGAATATTTAAGCAGGTGGATATTATGTAAATAAATAATTTGTTATCATTCGCATAATTTGCCCAAGTGCCATAGTAGTTGATCGGGCGAGGGAATAAGAATAGAAGCCTCCTATTAAGAAATCACTTAGAAATAATTTGCACAGGATGCCTTTAGATCCACGACAACTTGATAATACCAAGGAACGTGGTGTAGAAACTTCTCTCTTCTTCGAACATTCCCATATATAGAGAATAGCAGGCACTTAACAGGAGTCGGCATCAAATACTTAAAGCCACACACAGAGGGAAACTATCCGGGAAGGACGGAGTGTGAGTATGAAATGGATGTTAGAGGGAGTGTATGTAAAGGAGAGGTCGTTATCACGAAGTGAACTGCAACCTATTCCACTCCAATGAGGGGTAAACAGCCTTTCCAACAAGTGTCGCTCAGTAAGGCAGTCAGACAAGGAAAACGGAATACATTTTCCTAACACATACACATACCGGTCCTTTTTCTGCAAACCGCCGAGCAAGCTGTAACGTGCTTTCTGCATAATGGGAAAAGCAAAAATCTATCTCGCCTTCCCCATTCCGCTAACCTCTCGTTGATCGTGGTCTAATATGGAGCGAATTGCAAGCAGCACCAGCACCTGGCTGGGATTTTCGCGAGACACCTGCTGCGGCGTGGACTTTGCACATGGCGCGTAATCGTGAAAGGTCACGAGCAAAAGGCGCACACGACACCCAAATTAAACTCACACTCATACCATCGGTTTTTCCTGAGTGGTCCATAAATTACATACAGTAAAATTGCGTTTTAGTGGAGCCGTAGGAGACATAAACGAGGACTGTACAGACGGCAGAGAGATGCCATCCTTAATTAAGTTTAAATTAACACAGAAAAACAGTTTCATGAACTATGTGTAAACATGAACAAATAGCAGTATATACAAAATAAAAATAATAAGGAAATATGTAAAATGAAAATAATATTTTGTTCCTTGGTATTATCAGGTTGTCGTGGATCTAAAGGCATCCTGTGCAAATTATTTCTAAGTGACCAAGTGATTTCTTAATAGGAGGCTTCTATTCTTATTCCCTCGGCCGATCAACTACTATGGCACTTGGGTAAATTATTCGAATGATAACAAATTATATATTTACATAATGTGTAATCCAATAAAGAAACAACATAGTTAATTTACTATCTAATTTATAATTAATCCTAAATAGAAAATACTCAAAGCTATAAATTTTTATTCAGTATTAACAGGTTCAGATAAACCCGTATTCATCGAATCTGTCAAACCATTAAATCTGCGATACGGACAGTTGATGTTTACGCATTGAAATAAATTTCAATAGTTTTCAGGTTTAATTCTTGGTTGTAAAACGGTGAATGGGAAAATCACGTCTATTTTTTAAAGGTGAAATTATTTGCTGTCACATTAGTATTTAGCCGTTAAGTTTCCATAATTTGTCAGCATGTTGTATCAAATGCGAATAAATTATTTATTTCCAATAATTTTACTGTTTACAGATATATTGAGATCATAATTCCCAACCGCTCTGTGCCGATTATTTAACCTAGTGGAGTTTCATTATATAATTAATTTAATTTAACTACAATTTTTGTTTGGGTTTTAAAGTTTAATCGTACCACAAATTAATCTATGATTATAAGCAAGAATCGTTGTCTTAGGTTTCAGTTGTAGAAAGAATGTGGATAGAAATCTATATAAAAAATATATTTTAATTGCCACACGGTGCATGATAATGACTTTCGTCTAACTTCACAACTTGGCCCAAATGTTGGTATTTTCTATTAGACTGTAAGGATAAATGCCGATACGGCAATCCATATAATTCTAAAACATCTCAAAATATTATTTCATCGAGTTGCCTTCCTCCAAATCCTCAATCCTCGATTCTCTCTTAATTCATCGAAGCGTTAACTTTTGACCAACTTTAATTAGTTTCTTCAAACTACTTTCGTATCACAAACTCCCAACAATTAATTTTCGTTGCCAAGAATCTTAAATTTACCTCGTCCAACCTTGTGACAACAAACAATGCAGTATGCGTCTCTCTAAGTGATACCATTTATTTCATGGCAGTAAAATATATAACCTAGTGAAAATATATGAAGCTGTTCTCGCCAGTTTTTTTACGAGTGTAACTAATAAGAACGTAAACTATAAGAAAACTAACAATGCTGTTCACGTAACTGAAACGCAGGCGTGTGTCTACTTTTAACAATGCCCCTAACAAAATAATAAATTGAACAAATAAACACCAAACCACCAGGAAGACAGGATTTTTATATTATTCAACATACTACATGTGTAACGTTTCATTCACAATTTAGGAACTTCATCAGGTAAAACACATACGCAATCAGGTTTGTTCTGATGTTAGATACAGGCAAAATAAAATTTTAATCAATTGTAAATTTGAATTGCCGTTGTTTCGTTAAAGTAAATCTTTTTTTGCCTCTAATTAAATTATTAAAATATAAATAATACAGATTTACATTTTGAACAGATAAAAATACTCATAAATAAATATTAAATTCCAACCTTATATTTTTATTCCAACCTCCGCCACCTTACTACATAGTTAATTATACAAATGCTGAAAGTTTCAAATCATTCCTTCTCACAGTATCATCATTATCAGGTTTTCAGAATTTACAAATGTAGTCTGACGTATGTGCTTTCTTTAAATATTAATAATAATTATTTACAGAGTCTTGAGTTGTTGGTGCTATATTATTCATATGTCTTGCTGACTATAAAAGTCATTCTTCTGGTCACTTACGATCTCGTGTGTAAATTTTTGAAGTCTCAAAAAAAGGTCGAAGACATTCTACAATCCATGATTCTACTCTTATAATACATATTAAGTCTATGCAGCTTTTAGCCAAGTAATTATAGATGATGTGCAAATTCTGGATGCGTATAACAAAGGCTCAGTAAACATAAAAACTAAGAATAGTTAAGAAAAACTACAATTTATATAATAGAAACAAACAAAAATTGAACAGAGGAGAGTTGTGTTGAACCACATTAAAGGCATATTTAGTTTATACCAGAATAATTGTTTTAAAAACATCAAAAAACCACTGTGATGTGAAGATAAGTTCATCAAGAGTGATTTCACCATTTTGTGCTTGTACATTATTTATTGTTTATTTCCTTGTGAAGGCGACGAAAAATAATCTAGTAAAAAATTATTTATCGGTTGTTGAAATTGCTATAGGGCAAATACCCATTTGTGAAAATAAATATAGACGTACCTAAATATCCGTCTTGTCGTTTGGTAAGTAGCAAGTGGCATTACAAAATGGAGGTGAAAGCAAGAGGTGTTGGAAGTTGTCTGACCTCTTATTAAGGAGGTCGCGCGTTCGATTCCTCACGCTTACACACAGTTTTGAATTTACAACTTGCCGCCGCCTCACACAGCATTATGTACCTCTTTGTGTGTCACGGCTCTTTCTATAAATGATAAACTTCTTTATACGTACTTCCATACGTAGGCAGCCCCGAGAGAATGGGAAAAGTCGTCTAGACGGTTTGCGTAAATACGTATATTTCAAGTCCACTCTAAATGGATTGAAAACTAGTAACCTACTTCTGTATTCTACTACTGTGACGAAACTATTTGTATTTATGGAGGAAGGCAATTAAAGAGGGAGAGAAATTTCTCTTAAAGTCTCCACCAACTTTTGAAAATTTGTGCATGGGTTTGTTTCATTTTAATTCCAGCTAAATTCAAATGTACCTGAGTCAGCGTGTTATAAAAATAGTCAAAGAAACAGTACCTATTACATAGAGAATGTTTAAAAATATCACGCGATTTCAAAATTCATATATATTCAGATTTTAACTAGACGTGGTTGAATAATGTACTGTGGAAACGTCAAAATGTCAATCTTTATATGGTATAAATAATGGTCTATATCGCCGATCGATCGGCCCCACTGGAAAAAAGATTCAGCCTTACATCGCTGGCCTCCAAGGTCACTGGATCACACTATTTGTGATCTTTATTGAGTATAATATATTACTGTTACGTTTCTGAAGGGTCGTGAGAAACAGTAACACACACTGCTAGAGGTTAAGAAGTTAATTGGACAGGAAGTACTGCACAAAGACTCGTACTGCGAAAGACTCCGCTTCGGGGTCCAGTACAATTTATACATTCATGGAGTATTTCAGAAACAACATTCTCGTAAAAGAAAATACTAGAAATTAACGGTAAACAAAGCAAATAAAGAAATAAAATAAAAAATGGTTGCGTCGAGGTAGACTCGAACCCAAATCCATATTTCTGCAGTCCAGCTCTATACACCTCAGCTTTGACATTCTCAGATGTAGCAATATCGGATAAGTTTCCCTCCTTAATTTTTTAGTCTCTCATTTAACTTTTTGTAGTGGTTAAAATGGTAGACCTATCACATAAATGAATCATCCATACTTGATAATATAGTATGCACACCGCAAGTAATAGAGAATCGATTAACAAATAAATATCCTCATTAAAAACATAGTTTTCTAACATTTCTTTTAAACTATATGAAAATGAAATGTTCTTCAGATTTGTGTAAACTTTAAAGGCGTACCCAGTAGTACCTGTTCACGTTTCAAATTAGCTGATGACTTTCCGACTTTAGACGCCAACCCTTTCCTTTCTCCCGTTCTGCTCCTCTCACAGAGATTTCTCACGGGTCGGTCCAGCCAGCTCTCTTATCGATATCGGTCGTGGGAACCCTCGTGTATTGTCCGGAAGGAAGAGCACCTGGAACAGGCGGCCTCTGGGAAAACCACGGCCTACCTCTTCGCAGGTGAACCACACCTGGTCCAGCAGATCCTCCTAAAACACTTGCCTTTTAAAGATCGACCTTGTCGTTTGATGCCGTTTAGAGATCTGCCGTTCCGACTGCCACTGGGCTGCGACCTAACATTTTATTGGTCGTGGTTTTGAGATGCTGGAGAGTCACGAATGGAAAGGGAACTAAAAGGTTTGCGGCTAATTCAACAATATCTAGTTTTTGCAATCTTATCCCTTAAAATCTAGTTAAAAAATCTACTGCGTGAATAATTTGTAAGGCGATAGAGTGTCTAATATCTGAATATCTGAGATGAATATTCAGGTGACGAAGACAGTTGGACATTCATGGTCGGCTTAGCTTCCGTTCAGGAAAGTCCGTTACAGACCTAATGGTAATAATTTTTAGACAAAATTAAAGAATCTATTACAAAAGTTGTGATAGTTATGGATTTTTAAAAAATTGTACGTTAGGAACTGTTACAGAAAACCAATATTTAGATGATACACCGGATTCGCAAGTCATAAACTGAAGAGGTTGAAGTATTTTTGGTGTTTTTTGTCTTAACTATTTAATTTCTTCGTGTTTTTCTTCCTTCTTACTGCTTTTAAGGTCGTCCGATAATCAGAAGATCCGAAAGATCTTCCTCATAAAATTGGTTTGCAGTCAGAAGTTTGCATCTCGTCGGCTCTTCGACGATGAGTGGAATTTTATGTCATGGCGCCAAGCTGTACCAAATGTCTAGTTTCACCATTTTGAGTGTCTCTGTTTTAGGTTTGTTGACGACTGCTGTTGACTTTTGACCCTTCCAGAGTCCTCATCTCGACTGACGAAGCGCATTATTAAACTAGCAGGTGCCGTGAAAAAGCATAATTGTCGCAAATGGCTTGCTGTTTTCGTCGTCACAGTCTTCTTGCCTATATTAGACAGTGGGACACATATGTTATTCTAAAACGTTTAATAGTGCACAGTACTTCTTTCTAATAACTTCTATTTAAAAAATTATACTCTTGCGTAATGAAAAAATACATTATTCACCTCAAAATATTTAAAAAAGCACTTAATGCCACTCTACGCAATCAACCGGATTTAAAGAAAATATCAGTGTCAAAAAAAGAACAGAAATTGAGAGAGTATATATTGGAACAGTTGACTTTGAAATTATCAGAAATTGTTATTTTTGAAACTTCTTCTTCATTCGCTACAACATTAATTTGAGACTGTTGCTTTCTATTTCTTTCTGCACTGTACCCAAGTTCTTCAGTTTTTAATTTTCAATGTGATCTAAATCTGCTTTCTATCTGTATTTTTGATTTTCCTTTCTTTCGTGTACATATCGGTGGTTTCCACTTAAATATCTTTTATCTTGCCTGTCACCTCTAGCGTGTATACACGCACAAAACCAATTAAATCTCTGAAGATTTTGTGAAAATGTTTATAGTTTAACGTTTTATTATTCTGTACATTAATCCAGCGTTCTCAATAGAGCCTCGGTGTCTCCATACACTAACTATCGCTTTCAGCTGACATCATCTCACGAATCTCAATATTCCTCTTCCTTTTCCAGGAAGACTCTTCAATCTCATACTATGTAACTCAAACTCAGCACCGTGACAATAATTACTATAAATAAATCCAACGTATGACCAAAGGTCAGAATTGGAACAATTTAATTTGAATGCGTTTCGTTCCTGACCATTCACTGTCTGCAATAATTCAGTGATTATCACTTTGATGTGTGTTGTTGTGGTATTCAGTCCTAAGACTGATCTGATGAAACTCTCCATGCTAACCTATCTTTCACAAGCCTTTTCATTTACACATAACTAGCACATCCCTCATCCTGCCTAATATGCTAAGCGCTTTCCATCCTTGACCTCCCTCTTCTGTTCTTAGCCCACACATTTCACCCTAATGATAATTTTACTAGACCCTTATGCCTATTAATCTATCCCTTCTCTTAGTCAACGTCCTCTATTTTGTTAGCTCTTCCCCTATTATGTTTATAACTTCCTCGTTAGTGATTCTATCCACCCATCTGATTTTCAGCATTCGCCTATAGCAACACATGTCAAAGGCTTCTATTATTTTCCTTTCCGTAACTCCTATCGTCCACTTTGATATGCGGACTTTTCTAATTTATTATTAGTAGTTTACGAAATGGAAGGAGAAGGCAGAGAAAGTCTGAAAAAATGTTGGGAGGAGAAGTCATTATTTAGGAACAATACCCTGAGAGTTATGTGATTATTTATTGAGCCCAGTTTCCACGTAATACTGAACTTCAGTACCCTTATTTCCCCAAATATTATGCTTTTCTGCAGAAATTGACAGATTCCGGAGTCATATATTTGAGGTGATTAAATTTAAAAATAATTGAGGTTATTTGCGACAGTGTTGATTGTCTTACAGGAAATTATTTAGCTACTAGAGGTGAAGCAGATTAAGGTGTGATGATATCCTACCTTTTCGATTATGAATTTTTTACTGTGTGTTGTCGAACCTTCTTTTTCATTACGTGACTCCCATTTATCGTTAGGGATTTGGAGTATTATTTCCTCAAAAGATATGCAGTATTTTTTAGCTGTGCTTAGAAGTCTTGGGATAACCTGAATAGTTTTGGTAAAAATTTTCAACAGCTTTGTAGTGTAACTGAGATCCTCCTGCGGGTTTCTTTGTCCTTCCGCAGCATCCCACTCTCTCTGTCTCTGTGAGTTCAGAAGACTTTTGTCGCACACAGTGGAAAAAGATATATATATATATATATATATATATGTATATATATATATATATATATATATGTGTGTGTGTCCAGCGTTCGTCGTTTCAGCCTATGATTATCCTCTTTCAGCAAAGAGTCTGGAACTTTTCCAAAGACCTGCTAAAGTCTTCTTTATCCTCAACCACCCACTCTGACGCCGAGAGGCCAGCAGTCTCATCTTCCGAGAAAAGAGAGGTCAGCGCCTGGATATTACGTCGATTGATGGCGTACACATTCCCCATTGTCACTGATCTACCAGACATTGTCTTAACGACGTGTCGCAGATATATCATCGCCTCGCGCTTACAGAGGACCGTGATTGTTTTTTCTCCACACAAACATACACACACGGAGAGAGCGAGAGACAAAGAAAGAGAGGGAATGGTGGACGTTCAATTCGCCTTGTAAATGGCGTCGTTCTAAACGTATGCGCCATGTTTCCCGGCAGCTTAATAACGCTAATAAATCTCTCGACATGTAGTTAACCTAGCGAGCTACTGTGGCGAGACTAAAAAAGGGAGTGCAGACCAGACCGCGAGTGCGTTATGGATAGACTTAGTCGTCTTCTTTAAAGGGACGGACGCCTCTGCGAACTGTAAAAGCGCGATAAGATCTCTCTTGTTCCTTCTCTCGGGTCCTGTGTTTATCACTATTAATTAGGCGGGTTACTTTCATTTCGTTTCCCTCCCCTTCTATCATCTTGTCGTTTCCTGCCTGTCTTGTTCTTTATCTTTCCACACCCATTGTTTCTCTTCCTCGTTCATACCTGTCTCTTAGATTATCAAGAATTACAAAACGTTTGGATTTCATGGAAAACATTTCGAGTATATTCGGATATTCCAATGCCAGGCGACGTTAAAGCTGTGAAGGAACAGTTAATTCGTAGAACGTTTGAAAACGACAATGAAGTTAGTAAAAAAATTGCTGGTGAAAAACATGCATGTGAAAAGAAAGGAAACAATGAATAGGATACATACTTCTGCTACTACGACCATTAAAGGAAAATAATAAACAGTTATAAGAGAACGTGGGCTTTCCCGGTGTATATTATGCATGAACAATTCTCGGGTTTTCAACCGGGTAAATATAGAATTTATATTTATCCGTCTTCATTGAATAATAAATTAATAACCCGGGCGATTCGGTCACAAATATATTTTATTAAACTAAAAAATCAGGTGACCTGATTTTAATGATTATTAATGCTCTACCGTATTAATTTGTAAATCATTTTATTCAAGAGTCTTATTGTTTGCATATCGAATTAATTTTATTGTTACTAAATTTTAAGTAATTAATTAATGTTCTTTTCTCTTTGAACGTTACATAACTTTATACTTTTGACTAATACGTTAAACGCTGACAACTGTGGAGATTATTAATTAATTTATCATAATTATTACAACATATATTATTTGAAAGACGCTAATGTGGTTGCGATATCGGCGTGTTTCTTGATGGTTTAGATAACTAAACTGGAAGTAGAGTTGGTGGTAAACATGAAAGCAGAACAATCCTTTACAATTATTGTAGCTGGTGTATAATAACATGAATAATGGTATGGTTTTAGCGTCATTTAGCAGGTTCCGGTTGACAGGCTCTAATATTTCGCCGGTGATTTGTGAGGTGCGTTCCTTGAGCTCGCCCACAGTGTTTCTGGAGTCTCCTACACCGCGGGAGAGAGGGAATTCCCGTCACCCAGCAACTTTTAAACTTCTGACAAGGGCCCATTATTTCACAAAGCCTTACATTACGTCATCCGTAATCTGTTTTTAAAGAGCGGTCACATACTGAGAGAGGTAAGAGATATGCAGATAGCAAAAGAGAGACAGAGAAGCGGGAGAAAATTTATTTGCATTCGCGCTAACAAGATGACCTTAAATGGGATAATATCGCGGTGGGTAAAGGCATTTGCACGACTCGTCACAATTATGATAAATATTGTTAAGAAGCAGTGACATATTTCAGAAGAAGTATAACCCCGAGAGGCGGAACGGAAACGTGTTAAATTATCTGCATAGGATATTATTACATGAGGCAAAGGAATGTACACTACTGGCCATTAAAATGGCTACACCCGAAATGAATGCAAATAACAATAATATTTATAGTGCTCATGCACTATAGTGAGACCAACAAGTAATTAAGTATCCAGGTAATTTGAGGGTATAGAAGAGCCACGTATGGTGGCAATAACATTACTCATCCGCCCGGACATCGAGTCAAACATAGATTGTATTGTATTTACGGATATAGTAATCCATACAGTTCCATATTTATGCCTATGTTAATCGAACTTAGTGATCAGATTGTAGCAGGTCAGGACAACGTATTGTGGTTACTTTTTTTTGTAATCAATATTATCATTTGTTAAGAGATAAAAAATTTCCTCCACTTAGAAATATTTAATAAAAACATAGTAAATCATTTTATATAATAAAATACTCATTAAGTTATCAATTTAAAAAGATAAAATAATTTATTGACCTAATTTATCCAATAAAATGAATTATTAGTGAACTATATTAGCGACCTCACGAGCGAATACTCCTTTACAGTACATTATATTATATTGTAATGATAAAACACAACGAAATACGAAATTTAGCGGTACAAAATCAAACGTAGACGGCTTGAGAGAAATTGAAGAATGCTACAGACAGGGACAGGGTTATAAAACCTAGGCAGTTTGACGCCGGTCTGGGTTTTCTAAACTCATTATGATTCCAGGAAACCTGGCTGTGGCAAGACTTGGTGTTTTCCCCAAATCATCGGTGAAGTGGGGTGAATGGCTCCTCCAAAAGAGTAATGGTAATTGTTTTTTTTATTGGAGACGACTTCGTCGCCGCTACCGAGGGAAATTAAGTAATGGAATGGGGAAAAGGTATTAAAAACTGAGGAAAATAGATTTTCGGGGAATAAGCATGAAGAAGTTGGAAATTAAGAGATTGGAGATCGAAATTGGCTACGAGCATTTGGATAATGGTGATTCATAGAGAGAGTGACATGTATGGGGGGGGGGGGGGTAACCAAGTGCTGGACGGAGAGACAGTTTCGATCTTTGAATTGGTTGAATTAGGGCGGAATGTTTGCTGTTTTCGTGGAGGAATATAAGAAGACTAAATGAGCAAAGAGTTCATTGTTCAACAAGGACGATAATTTCGAAAGACTAGAATTTTACTGCATACTGAATATAATTTTACTGTATGGATCTAATTCACAAATGTGTGTATGTGTTAATGCAACGAAACGATTACAGTTTTTCATCTTTACTGCGGATTCTCGAGCGTAAATCAGTCCGAGCCAAGATACACGATGTACGGTTGATCTCCTGTAATAAAAACCATATGCTTGTAAGGTTCCCAAATTTGAGCCCTGCCAAAAGTACCAGGATTCCTAAATATATGCTTTAAATGAACACTACTCTAGTGAATGTTTGTTTGTAACACGTTATAATAATTTTGACTAAAGAATCAAATAGTGAAAATTTTAGACTCTGAAGCGATGTTCCACCGTCAATAGGGTTGCCAATTTCATAATATTTCAGTAAAGAACATCGTGGAAGAATTGAGATACATTTACATGGTTATTCAATCAGAACTGATGGTTAGATCAAAATAACTTATGTATTAATTTTGTATAAGGTTAATCAAATGTTATTATTATAGAAATTCTAAGCATTTCGGGCAACGAATTCAGGGATTTAGGGAGATAGGCTACATGAAGGCGATCCAATAAATGGCTACCCCAATCTTCAAGAGCATGAGAAGGGTATGTGAAAGTGGAGGATGGGCGATGGGAGAGAAAGGCATTTTCTTCTAACCTTGGCAGTTTAAGCGATCATTGATGACAGAAAAATCAGAAAATGATTGAAGAGTTAAACCGTTGTAAATTAGAATGAAACGTATACATTTCTGTCGAATGTCAACCCTAACACAATCATGTATAAGCCTTAATGATTCCTGTAAATTATAAATATAAAAGAAATAAATGATAATATCAAATAAATGCATTCGGAAGTACCAGAGAAACCTTTTATTTCCTTCACAAAAGCACTGTCGATTTACAATATGCGCTCAAGAATTTTATGAATTCATGTCAGGAATTTAGGTCACGCATTCTTTATACCATTGTGATGTGTTGTGGTCGTTACAGGTGAGAAGGTCCAAGAACTTGTCCATCCGTTGTAGTGAATGTCTCACATAGGTTCTAATGGGCACCTCAGGGGCGTATCCTCTATCTTCTGTCTCTTCAATCTCTGAACTCTAACACACTCTCATTGTCGGCGTGTGAAACGGATCCTTCTAAAAGCTTTCTTTACACTTACGCCTTACGCACACCACCCTACATCGGTGGTATATCAGGAAGCCGATTCAGAATATATATTGCCTTTTAGAAATATCAGTTTCTATTTTCAGCCCTTTATTACCGAATCGAACAAAAAAAGGTCTTTATGTTAATACTCGGCATCTAAAACCTCCGAAAAGGGCAAGTATTAACTGTTTATGTTTGATATCCAGAAAAAAAGATTTGAAGATGTCCAAATAGCACGACGTTCACGTCAGTCCACATCAGTCTGCAACACGATAGTTAAAGACCGAAAAATCTTACGTATATCGTCTACCTTTAATGGAGCCTAGTAGTAACTATACGCCTTTATTTATTTAAAATCAGTGTTGAAGCATACGGATACGTTCTTTCAATAATCTATTCTACTACAACACGTAGCATGATCGGTGATAAGGCCAATAGCAAGAAATAATTTGTACTGTTACTTTTAAGGAAACTTATCCCGCCCATTTATGCACATGATTAGGCAAAACATATACACAATTTATTAATAGTAAAACAGCCTATAAGTCGGAAAAAATTTCACATAAACTTTATTCACAATAGTTCTTAGACGATGTTTTGCTCCTAAATTTTGAACCCCATTTGGTGTTATTTCTGAACTGGAATGAAGAAATTTAAGAGGATGGAAATTTGAACGTGTATGTCGCACAGACGAAGAGGCTGACATGCTTCTTAGACTTGGACCTCTAAACTTTCATCCTTCTAAATTTAATCATTCCAGCTTAAATTACACTAGATGAAGTTCCAAATCGTGTAAAAACTACTCTTAATGTAGTTTATAGTAATTTTTTTCTGACTTATAGACTTCTTTAGTATATTTATTGATTTCCAAATAGCCAGCTATTGTAACTAATTAGGTTGAAAGAAAGGGAAAACTACAGGCGTGTCCTTAATTTCCCGCGGACATGCAACGCTAAATGCACTTCTCAGGTAAAATATCCCGGAGGAGAAATAGTCCCCCTTCGGGATCTTCGGGAGTGGACTACTCGGGAAGATGTCATCAAAAAAGACAAGAAAAAATATCCACGTATTATTTTCTCTGTCAATGAAAGCCTACTTTCTTCATCTAAGAACTGCAGAACTGTCATACGGCAATACGTATGTGAGAAACGAAAAAAAATCACTGTATATTTAAAACTATGAAGTGATGAAAAAGAATGGGGTTTTCCGAATGACGCATTTGCCCTGAGCATTGTAGGAAGAAAAATGTACTGTTCTCTCCTTGACGGTTAGGACGGAAGGTAAACATCGATGAGTGTGCAACAGAGTTTCACTATTACTAAAGTGATTTTGGTGTTTTTAAATTATTAAATTTGAAAGAACATAGAACTCACTTTGAGTTATGAACTAAAAGAGAGTAGAATATTTTTTAAATATAGACTGTTTGAGATAAGGCCTCATGGCAGTTTGACAGAAAAAAACTAGCTTTAATTACAGGTGAAAGCAACAAAAATTCTCAAATACCGGTAATATATCAGTTGATAAGCAATAGTCCAAGAAATGAATAGCACAATAGTTACTAGTGGTATCTTTAAATAATATACTAAAATCCCGATCTAAGTTTATAAGTTATTAAAATGGAAAAATGAACGTGGCCAGGATAAGCAAACCGGAATTAGATCATATTGGAACAATAATCCAGTTCAACGAACCGATTGGAGAGGTTCATAACCGCCTGGTTCGATGAGATCTGTAAGGTTAACCAGCAAAAACAATGCAACACTTAAACTCTCTCCCTCTCTCTACTTTATTGTTGACGTTTTCTTAACTATGAAGGTTTCATAAGGAGTGCGTGGGCGAGTTGCCGAAGAGAAACTCCTGATGGACCTGTTTGTGCATACCGCCACCACCAATGCATGTGTAAGCAACGATAATTGCGGCCGGTAGAAGAGGAATTTGCACGTTCTCGCTACTCTTCTCCTCCCTCAACAACAATAGCTAACAATGGTACCGGGCAACAATTAGGACGATCGCCGAATGGCCGAACAATGGTCCAGTGATTGATGCAGATCTGCTCCTTATTTACCGCTGCTTCTGATGATGAAGGCCAATTGTGACGGCAAGAAAAAGAACTTTCCCCGTGAGATATCAGGGAGGGGACGGCAGAGCTCCTTTCCATTTCGCAACGCTAATCTCTCTCATTGAGTGTGGCCATAGCGCACTGCCCCATTGTAAACAGACTGAATTACCTCGTCCGACAATTGCTGCGAAAGTGGGCCATTCGCTCAGTCGTTCGTTTCCATCCACGCTTTCGAAACGTAAGCGACGACAAAGGGCTCTTGGATGCTTAACCGTCTCGAATTAGGAGCATCCCTACAAAATACATACGCAGTTTAAGGCATATCTATAAACGGAAATTGAACCAAAGACGAACCAGATGCAGGAGATGGTGGAAGGAGGCAAGGAAATTACTGTCCTTTCAGCGGGCACCGCACGATGCCGCTCCTTAAATATCCTTTCATCGCAACACACTTGCCTTCGCGTGACCACTATTCAATAAGACGACGAATTAAACCCACGATCTTCCATAGAAAGTGTCTTCATCGATCTGCTTTGTAAACATCTCTATTTCCTTGTCGTAATGCATTAGAAAAGCGTTAACAATTGCGAATGAGGCCATGAACAAAAATTAGAGAAGTGTCAAATCAGAACAGATTTATTTATTATTAAATACAATCTGATATCTATCACAATTTTTAATTACAATTCTGTTAAATGTCTCGTTCCTCTATATTTAAACTTACTGTTACACATTAAAAGTTAACAAAGCATACTTAAACATACACTCGCCTTCATTTTTTTGAATTATAAATAAAATACAAATTTTTTCGAATTGTTTAGCTAAATAACTATATTTTACATATAATTTGTTTCACTTTTCATGATATTAAAATTCATCGTTCAGAATTCCTTATTCTCATAACTGTTTAAAAAATTCTGATCATAGATGGTATCAACCTACTGATTTAATGTGTTTCTGTCGTTTTTATGGATATTTATTGAGTAGTCTGGCGATGACCATAACACTCGTTTCTAAAAGAGAGGCAGCAGCTACAAGTCCAATACCAAGAATCATGCCTACGTCTTTTTTTACAAGACTGTCTTCAAGACAAAACTTCCTCTTAGATTGTAACATTCTAACTACCCAAAATTTTAATTACTCTCAGACTCTGTTTCGGTTGAATTGCTGAATATTCCGGTCAGCTGAGCCTGAAATAATTATCTCCGCTTCTTCCAATACAGTTCTTCTTCTTTACCTAATTGTACCCAATTGTAACCCCAAATGAATTTCTTGGATAATAGGAAGCGTGTCAGATATTAACTGTAAAAATATCAAGAAACCATTCATAGTTACAAATAAACGAGGCTGTGATACGGCAAAACCTTGTGGTGAGCAATATTTTTCGAAGCGTCATCCGGTATCTCTGATTTATCTTTTCCGTGAATTAAAAAAAATACCAAGCAAATGCTTATAATCTTATTATTTGCTCAAGTATCTTACCAGTTTTCAAAAATTTAAAAGTCTGATGATAATATGTTAGAATACGGATCACGTTCCTTCCCCAAATAACAAAATGCCTCGTAGTTTAACAGACTGATACGTAGTTCAGCGCATTAATGCGCACAGAACCAATCAATAAAAACTGACCTTCCAAAAATTTCTATGAAATAATTTTTTAATTTATACTGAGGAACTTGTATGGGCTAACTATGTCGCACGAAACACTAAAGTTTATGTACACTCCTTTATTCACTAGGCATTTACAATAACAATAATTTTCAGCTAAATTTCCATGTTCTTCTGTTAAAATATTCATGTCACGCAATAATTTTCTGTCATTTAAGAATTACATAATTAACTAAATCCACATACCTGCATATCATTTTTACAATTTTAATTGTACGTGTCAGTACATGACAAAACATTATTATGAATATAAAACATCTTGTTGCAACCAATAATCATCGAAGTTTGATCAGACGACGTTGTTTAGAACACAAGTTGTTTAAACTTTCACGAAGTACGGATAATTTTGTTGTTAAGCTAATTTTTTTTAATATATGAGAATGAATATGGCAGTTTAACTTCCAAAATAAAATCATGATTAAAAAAACTTATAGCCGGAAGGTTTTTTATTTTACAATATCAACATTAAACGGTCAAGAAATCCAATGCACATAATCTTATACTATGAATTATGCCGATCTAAACAAATGTGTCTGCTAATATTTTTTAATAGTTGCCACCGACTATCACAAGATAGCACCACTGGTCCTACGGACAAAAATGTAGGGTCCATTAAAATGTGTACTGGTCACATGTCCGTAAAATTGCGGAGTTAATAGCTTCAAAAACATCTTGGTTTCCAAAGAGCAACGAGTCTCATTTTTGAACATTATTTAGCCAGTCTTTCATGTGCGCCTGCTGTAGACCAATTTCCTGTGAAATAACCACATTTACCAGAGGACGATGATTAATGGACCATTTATAATTAAATAATATTTCAGGTCAACTAAACAACATTTTGACAAAGACTTGCAGAAAAAATACCCTCTCAAGTCAATTTATTCTGTCATTAAAGCTCTTTGAGATTAACAATAAAAATTTGTACTTAACTATCTCAGATGTGCACAGTATTAACACCAGAAATAAGAATAACTTTCTTATGGACAGTCAATAACACAAAAAGCAGTACTCTATAAGGGAACAAAACTGTTCAACATGCTTCCCTAATACATTAAACAGCTTAGAAATGAATCAAACAACTTTAAAACTGAACTAATAACTTTTTAGAAATAAAATACAAAGAATAGCCAAAAGACATTGTAAATTTTTAAACGTTACGTCTCCAACTTTCGGAACCTCTTAATTCAGACTAATTGAAATATTTTAGTGGTATCAACTTTTCTCTTAGCCACTCCATCTATTCTGCAAAGGAATTTTTGTATCTATAATTACTGATTACATTATAGTAAATAAATGCAAATATTCAGCTTGTCCTATTAAAAATATCATTATCCTGTTAATAATGTAATCAACGTATGAAAATCCTGGAAGCAAAGTTTCACGGATTCGCGGAATATGACTATTATGTTTCGGTTGAAATGTAGATCAGTTGCGGATAAGAAAAGAACCGGGTGCAAACTCGTCTCCCGTCAATCGGAAGGGCGTGAGAATAGTACCCAATGCCCGACCTACCTGATGCAGGTTTTCTAGGGTTTTCCCTGCATCTCTTTAGGTGAAACACCGGGTAGGATCCTTAAACCATAGCCCGGGGGCCCTAGTTAACCCTTGGCTACCTTGCTCTACCTTCCGCATCCCCCTTTTTCAATTCCCTTCCTATGCTATTAAAGGGGAGTTGCCTGTTTCAGGATCACCCTCATGTAGCCTGTTAACCCAAAAAAAAAATGTTCGCGACTTTTCGATCAACCTGTATAAACAATTCTTATGTAATAAAATTAATAATGTTTACAGTTGAATATGAAATAATTTAATTTATAAAATAAACAGGTAATTTGGATTTAACAAGCATTGTGCTATGAATACGATAACGTTTCCTAAAACAAAATGAAGGACGTAAGTACCTTTAGTGTCGTCGCAACATCAATTTGAATGGGAATGTAGCATATTTCATATTGGGTAACGGACGTTAAGGGAGATTGTTTCTTAGAAAATTACGTTTATGGTTGATTTCTTGTAGGATTTTGTCTAACCGGAAGTAAAATGCTTTTGGGAAGGTTTTATTAAGATTATATTACTTTTAGAGTTCTGAAGGGAAATTGTTCCCTAATTTCGCGCTCATAGACGTAAACCCAATAAAATTCTTTCCTTGCAAGATAATTTCTAAAATATATGCCATATGATGTTGATCCTATCAAAAATTATAATGATATCACAGCCCATTCCTATAGACGCGCAATCCAAGTGATTAAAATTCTTGAAGTATTCTAAAAAGCAACGAGCCTGTAATTTCACACACCGCCGAGTGTAAAAGAATTACGAGCGATTGACATGTTCATCAGAGTTAGTTGACACGTAAAAGCGGCGGCCGTTTTGGAAACACAATGACACTCCGGGACTCGCAGCAGGATATCCCCATGGGACACACGTCCTCCCCTCAGGACATAGGCAGGCTGCAGCGAAAAGGAAGGAAAGGACACTCGATCACATTCACACTGGTGAGAGCAAATTCATTATGCGATTTTCAGACGGAGAGACAGAATGAGAGGAGGGGCGAACAGAGAGCAATTTTGTCCACCAGAGTGATTCCGGAACCTGTTTCCTCCAAAGTCAACGTCTGGAAATGATTAAAAAGAATAGGGTAAGGGGGTCGAGGAAAGGAGAAGGGAGGGAACGGGGCGTGAGCGACCAGAGTGTGACACAACCGCAGCACCTTCCTTTCTAAGGACACTCATTACCTTGCAAACCAGTCAAAAGAAGTTAGTTCTTTTCAGTCTTGTATTTTGCGGGGCTAGCTCCGTTGAGTTGCGTGTGTTTCTCTTTTTATCTGAACAAGAGCTACTTTATTCAACGATGTATAATGTTATCTGTTGGGCTTTTACTTTGCAACTGCTTAGCCAGCAATTCCCTTCTGTACTATAGTGTAGTATCACCTCGCCATCTTGCTTACACAAGAGGGAAATAATCATTTGATCTACAAGGAGAGGAGAACCCAAAAGGATAGAATGATAGTAATGAGTCAAAATTGTGTTGCTCCACATTCCATGTAAAGTATCACGACTGTAGAAAAGGCTAAGTGGTGAAGCCGGTTCAATTTAGCAGTTGCATCAGAAGGTTGTTACCAATTAATGCTATGCTTTTTATTAGTAAATTGGTATGTTGTAAATTAATTTAAATAAATAAAACATACGACGAAAATTTATACGCGTCACAATGAATTATAGGAATAGAATAAAGTAAATTTATATTTAAAACTTAACCGTTTCCATATATTATTCATTAAATATACTACAAATGGACATTGTGCCAGTGCTAAATTTAATAATAGGAAGAAGCAAATTAATATTTACAGATATCACAACATTAATAACACAATCTTTCATTTTCTCACTAAATTAGCACTTAATTTTCCAGTTTCTCTGATCCTGATGGAGTAAAAACATTGCTGTCAATAAAATTATATAAAATTAACAACAAAATTAAGTGGATGTAAAAATTACATCTAATAATAAATACAGCTTTGTGCATGTTTTGTTACATATTCATTTATTACTTTAAATATTAATAAGAAACTGTGAATATTAAACTGAGCTCTTCTTAATTTTAAGTTTAGTTCAGTTGACATTTAATTGCATTATGGTTATTAATTAAATTTTAATTATTGTACTGTTATCTTGTAGAGAAGAAAAAGTGTGTATTCTAGGTTACCATAACATATTTTCTAATTTTTTTTCTAATTATTTTATAACGTTTCTCAATTCCTCAAGTTGGGACCCGTGGAATAAATAAATTAATGTAATCATTATATTCCAAAAATATATTTTTCACATGAAGTTTACATTGAATAGTGACAACAGGGACGTATATGGTGACGAGAGGAATCTATGGATTTCAAGTCTGTGAGAGGGAAAGATACGAAACAAGTTCTCTTCTGGTCTCTAAAAGTAGCACAATCTGAAACAAAATATATGGCGAACATTCTCGCTTTATTTCCACCTCATAAAGCCAATATCCAATAGGAAATCTATTACATTCAAATACAAATTTATGTTGAGACGAGTATCAAGTTCTTTGCGTCCTTCGTTTGCTTATTTCCTTTTCTAACGTATTCATGGCGCAGTGTTTATTAAACTCAAGATGCTCAATTAATTATTTTATAAACTGGATTAGTTCATACTTACTGTGAAATAGTACTGGGGTTTTTATGTTGGTTTAACTAATTAATTTATAACTGAATTAATTTCTAAAGCCGTATGCAGCTTCAGTTACGAAATATCACGTGGAAATATAGACGCGGACAAGAGTGTGTGGGAGTGTAATCCGCTACTGTTCACGTTTATGATAGCAGAAAACTAGTGCGTACCTGCTCGTGTATGTTTGCATAAATTATCATGATGTTAAAATATGTAAATAGAAATTTACATTAAAGCATAACAGCTCCTGGAATTTCTCGCACTGTTAGTTATAAATACCTGGATTTACATCACTCCCGGTATTGTAATGTGGCTGAGGTGGACATTTCTCAATATTCTGATTCATAAAATACTTTTATTGTAAGCAATTGTAATAAATATAAGGACGTAGTAACAAATATGTAGCCAATGGTAACTTCACGTAAATAAAAATAACCTTCTACAGTGAAAATTGCATTCATTTTAATTTAAATAGAATGCAGGATATATCAGCACTATTAAAGGTACTATTTACCATCGTTCAATTAAGAAGAAAAAGAAATAAAATGGTGAGTATAAAAGTTAATTCTTTATGTAGGTTACGTTATACTCATACAGCCATAAATATTAAAACATAGCCAGGTGCCCGCCGTTGCCCGGATATCTACTTATATTCCCCGACACATTAATTAAATAAACAATAATGCCACGTCAACGTACCATTATATCTTTTTCTACGATAACTTCTTTGCCTACACGAGATTAAATCGGCCTCGGACGCACCATTTCTAATAGTGGGCCATTATTAAATTATGGTAACCTTATTCACTGGGTCCGTGCAGCGACGGTGAAAATGAAAAACAATTGAAAACTATCAATACTTCAATAAAAAATTAGTTATAATTAAGTATTATTTAGCGCTTGATAACTAGTTAATCATCTCGCTTGACAGGCTACGTGACGGCATAATATACACCGTTGCAGGTTCTATACGAGGTTTTCTCGATCTGAAAGGTGGAAGGAAGGGATTTGAATCTTCGAAAGGTCGGCAGAAACGATCTCTCAGTTAAGCACTATTAAATACCAAAATTTCAAGGCGAACGAATGAATGGTAGAGGAACGCATAAGAGACAAACATTGCAAGCTGCAGTTCAGTTGATCGAGGCACGATATATAAAGCCCAGGGTGCACACATAAATAGTCATAAAATGAAGCAGGAGAATATCCTGCTGGGAAATGAGTGAGAGCCAGGTGGAGGTTGACTTCCTCCTTCCTGGTTTTCCTCTTTCCCTCCCCCCTTGGTCCATGGCCAAGGTAGCTAATTTAAGACTCCTGCAGGCTGAGACGACCTTGGGCAGTTTGAGAGGTGTATGTACGGGGGTCGCAGACCTTCGGCATACGGTAAGAGTTGTTCGCTGATCCTATTGGACCAGTCGGCCAACTGCCTCTCAATACTGATCAAGGCACGGAGGCGGGTTTGTTGCGTTCCCACAGCAATCCAGAAGGGCGCAGGAGTAGTACCCACTAGCCCGACCTACCTGATGCAGGTTTTCTAGGGTTTTTCCCTGCATCACCTTTAGGTGAAACACCGGGTAGGATCCTTACACTATAGCCTGGGGGCCCTAGTCAACCCTGGGCACATCCCCCCTTTTCAAGTCCCTTCCTATGCTATTAAAGGGGAGTTGCCTGCTTCAGGATCACCCTCATGTAGCCTGTTACCTAAAAAAAACCATAAATAGTCTTCCACTTATATAGATTACATCCGATGCGACTGAAGCAATGAAATATCTGCATTATTTAAGGAAGAATAATAAAACTACGAAAACTCTAGAAATGAGATACAAAAATTGCGTACAGTATGAAAACGAAACTATCTACATTTTTTTTCTGTTAAATAGTGACTGCCTTGATGTCAACCTTTCCCTTATTTCTTCCTCTCAACACTGTGTTACATTACTGTTTTGTAATTCCATTTCATGTAAAAATGAACAACGTGGTTTGCTAATAGAAGTAATAGAATCTATTACCTGTTTAATATGCAAAGAGCCATGAAGTAGGAAGGATCGTATTTTAATATATTTTTTAAACATAAGCCTTGTACTTTTTTGTTACTTAGTAATGCAACACTAAGATAATTAAGCCTCTTCCCCTTCTCTATCAAGTTCTGCAAACAGGAAGGACACAAGTCAGCCCCTTTCCAACGTAGGAAGGAACATATACCTGCAGGAAGTGTCCGTTATATACACATTGTCTCGATGTATGGAAGCAGGTTCAGGTGACCTGGTAAGTTAAGGCCCAAGAACGAAAGAGAAAAAAAAATCCACCTTTTACTTGTCTATGTGGCAGGTTGCTGCATGTAAATAATTCCTTTGAGGGAAGAGGTTGTCTCCTGCAATTACGTTTTCATGCATCGAAGAGAACGTTGCTTGTGGAACGACACTGGTTTGACAAGGACGAGATGGGAGATTTGAAGGGGGACTAAGAAATATAAATGTTATTCACATAATTGCAAACACTGAATAACTACACGATATTTGTTTTAAAGCGGTAGTTTTCTTGAAATTTAACACTGAGAATTATTTATAATTATTTTCAAAATATACAGCAATAATGGAATGCTGATGATAAAAATGGTTTTAGGCATTTTATTATATCTATAAATTCATAACTTTAGCCATGATCTATATCAATAATATATCATTCCAATTTATGATAAGATAAGATAGTGAATATGTATTTTGTATTTAACTCTTCTAGTACTGCACTACGTTTCTCCTCATATAATGAATGCAGTTGGGAAATTTATGACCTATTGTTGCCTGTTACATGAAACATTTCAGAGAAAGGTTATGGAATCTCCATGCCAATAACTACGGATTTTAATCTTTAAGGTTACCTTTTGCTTATTCTCAAACATTCAATTAAATTCCTGCGAATAATCTCTTGAAAATGTTATATAAAGGAGCGTTTTTTTTCTTCAGAAAAATAAGGTCGTAATTGAACGTGAAAAAAAATTAGATGGTAAAATTCTTGTTTTTTATTTACACGTAGGAAACCTATTTTAAAAACAACATATTAATAAAGTTACAACCTAGATTTTTGCACCTTATACGTAGGCAGCTCCGCCATACAGTACTGTGTTGTAGTGCATATTACTCGCTTCTTCCATGACAGGACCAATCATCGATCCAGCTTCCAGAATTTCCTTGCTTCTAGCTCATTTAATAATAAAAATATTTCCCAGCAATATATACCGATTTTCAAGTTTCGCCACCAATATAATTGTATTACAACTTATGTATTGGATCGTACTGAGCTTGGATTTTGTTGCGGGGTCGTTTATGAGAAGTTTATTTTATTTTTAAATCCTAGTATTATAGATTACGTATCACTGACAAAATTTCAGAGTAATCCTGTAGGGTGAAAACGTTTATTAATGATAAAAGTCTTCTTTTATCCGGAATGGCTTTGCTGCTCAAAAGGGTCACTGGTTTAAATATAAGTACATACTTTAGGCAATGGAAAACTACTATTAAGTTAAGTAGTATAAAATAGTGTTATTAAGATTCAAAGTTACCGAAATAATGCTTCAGGTTAGAACTCAAGGAAAATATGTTCTAAGGTTGAGAAAATATTGTATTATATTTAAAGAATCTACTGAACGTTTTGTAATGTTTATGTAAAAGCAGTTGACAAGAAACAACTTTTGTGTCAAAACTGGAGCAACGTTTGCAAAACGAAATTTTCAGTATTTTTTCGGTGCCTTTGTGAAACATGTAAAATACCATTATATGGCTAAAACCAATTCGCGAGTCATATAATTTACATAGAGAAACATTATAAGTTGTAAAACTCATTACAGAACTGAGGGAAAACAAAGTTCTAATGCTATAGAATATTTTTACTTTTTATGAGAGTGAACGAATTGCCCTTAATAAGAATTAATTTTCATTAAATAAAATTTTTTATAGTTTTTTTCAATAGATAGATTAGTTAAAAAATACATTATATTGTAATTTAAAATGTTTTTACTACGTGCCCATAAAATAAATGCGCTATGAATTATACTGTGCGTCAAATAAAATAGAAAAAACCGTTTTATTGTTTCAATAACGCTACAGCATCTGGAATGATTATCAAAAAGTGGAATTATAAATTTCGCCGATCGTCATAGATAATGACTCAAGTTATAAATAAATAGATATAATAAAATGCCCTTAAATTGTTTTATTATCGGCATTTCACGTAAATATAATAATGCCAAAATAATTGAAGAAATTAATATAAATTATTTGAATATACAGAAAAGTAATGAAATAAACTATGGTGTCAAGTTTATGAACTTATAGGAAAGTACAAAAAATGAATTGTAAGGGTTTTCTACTATTATTGTGCTTCTCTATAGGATTTATGGAATATGATTTTATACTTACTTACTTATACTATAATTAGATGAATATGGTAAATTATGCAGAAAAATTCTTTAGAAAAAAGTTATGAATTAATGAATTGTAAAAATGAAACTTATTCCAACGTTAAGGGTTTCTTATTACAATATGGACCATAGTTGTTGACATTAGTTAATTTATGGTTTCAATGGCAGTAAAATTTTTAATAGACCTCTAGTCTAGATATCTGTGATAACATTAGTGTCTTGTGAATGTGGAAAGAATTATTTTTCTGTAATGTTCACGAAGGTTAATTTTTCTATTTTGTCGTAATAAGTAATTGAATATTTCATTTAAACTTGACTTAATCTTTGCATTATAGATTTTTTATCACCTTTCCGGACAGTCTGTAGGCCAATATAATGCCCAGGCATAGTATCTACTCAGTTTATGATCCTCTTGAGATCGCCCGCCCTCCCCCAAAACTACGTTCAGGGTTGTTCCTTAAGCCGGATGTGGCGGAGGTGTTATACAAGGCAGAGTATCCTTTCGCTGATATTTTCCTGGAACAACAAAAATCCCGTGTCAGGTCGAAGGGTTTTTCACTTCAGCCCGCCTCGGTTCGTCTCGTCTTCCGATTCACTTGCAACAGAAGTACGTGTTTCCCACGGGAGACCGCGGAAGCTGCAGGTGATCTGCACAGGTCACTGGTTCCCACAAGGTTTCTTCCTACCTGTGTACCTTCTCCATCCCCTCTCTTCCTCTTGGCGCACACCGTCGGTGTGAGAAAAACACCCTGAGACGACACACACCCTGCCCTGCCAACCGCAGACTTAATTAGGCAATCTATCTATCTGGTCGTGTTCTCAAATCGGACAACATACCTGTGATAACCTCCAGGAGGTGGGGAAGGAAAAAAAACGAGGACAATCATAAACAAAGCGTTAACGAAATTTTCAAGGGATTACCTGCACTGCTGAAGCAAGATCATGTTGCACATTATCCAACGCTGGGATATTCTAGTCGTTACAAATAAACAAACGCAACGAAGGCGACCCGTAAATTATCAACAACTAAATGATAATTCTCGAACTTTGAGGAAAAGAAATCCGTAGTCATTCTTTCCTCTGAAAACTAATAACGAAATAACAACTAAGTTATCTGAAACTTCTAGTACTCCATTATTTGTCTGCAGTGTTAATTAATACCCGTTATAATTTATACTGAGCTTTTTTCATCTCGTACGCATCCAGTACACAAATATTTGCATCAAAAGTGACACAGAAATACAATTTATGAATACTCTTTTCAGGCGTCTAAACAATCACGTTGATAAAAAATTTTCTCTCATACATTACTTCACGATAAAATCAAATAACTGTTTCATGGACAATCCTTAGCCCTGTAAACTTGCTTGTTATTCTCAAGACTTACTAATCCTTTCAAGGAATAGGGAAATAATGGTATCATATACCCCCACAGGTATACTTTTACATACAATTTCCATAGTTTTTAAAGTTACAATAAAAACACTTTAATCCTTGAAAGATTAATACTGAGTTAAAAAAACAATTTATGGAACTAGAAATATATACATAGAAATTAGCATCTACTAAGTTACGAACAGAAAATCATCGTTGAAACACTATTACAAACGAAATTTTAAATTTAAACGACACTGGAACTGAAAATAATGTTGGTAGGATCTTTGTGTTCTTTGATGAATCCAGAAAATAAGGGGAAAACTTAAATTTTTCAGATAAATATAACCTTTGAAAATATTTATTAGATTAAATGAAGAAGTACCACAATAATACTTTCAAAGATTGCTAGAAAGGGTCCTGAAAATTTATTCTTAGTTTACATTATAATTTATTTGGTATTATTCAAATTAATCTTAAAAATTTTATTCTGGTAAATTTAATTGAATACATATTTAGAATGTCCAATGATTAGGTTCCAAAAATGATTGCTTTATATTATCGAAAATTATTTTGCATGTATTTTAAAAGGCATGGTTATCTGGTATATTCCAAAATCAAGGACGCACTCTAGATGTATATTATTTGTATTGGATTATTTACATTATCTTAGAACTAAAATTAACTTTATGTACGTTATTTAATATTTAACTAATAAAAATTTAAAGATGTCCGGCCATTCCGAAAAAATTTTTGTGTATGTGTTAATTGTGACTCTGAAACAAACACTAAGAGTGCAATACACAACTATCATCCATTGTAGGGACTTTGATGACAATTTTAAAACTTGTATAAGCGGAAAATACTTGTTTATAGCGTCAAATATATATTTTTACGGTTGAATTAATTTGATACTAATTTTTCTGATGTTGTTTTTGCATAATTTCCACCCCAGTTGATATGGAAGGGGAGCACTTATAGGGCTGTTTTCCAACTGTTTATTTACTCCAAGATTTTTTAACAACCGTTCAAGTAGTAACCCTTGAGCTTAAGATTAAACGTATTTACGGTATAAACAATTATCCGAATACTTCATAATAAATAAAAATTTCTTCAATGGACTAATGATAAAAAATGTAATCTCCAATGTAAAGTTGTTGCTGCAATCAAATTTGATTGTTCGATGCTTAACCTTAAATCCTCTATAAAAATATATATATTTTGTATCCAGAAAACATCCGGTGATGAATAGAATAGGCTGTGATTGTAGTGATTTCTGAAGACGAGAAAGCTTCTAAGCGAATGATTAGTTGTCAAAGTTGTCACGGGTGTGAAAGGTGTTATGCGGTAGGGATAGGGGAAGGAGATTTCAAAAGGAACTGAGCCCTTTAAGGGACCAATGAATGCCGTATTGGCAATAGGAAAACGATACTTGGGCTCTCGAAAGGCTGTGAGAAAATTAGCTTCGCTTACATCTACAACAATCGTACTAAATCTTGCTCGTGGTTCTCGTGTTTCAAACTTGAATTGTGCCATTTTCTTCGTAGAAACAATTTTTAAATTGTTAGTGGACGCTAAACATCAATAAAAACGTTTATATGTGCATTCCAGAGGCTCTAGTACAATGGAAACAATTAAATGATTTCTTTAACTTTTATTTGGTGCATCGTGCTTTCTCTTTCATAAAATAGGGTCACATTTAAATTAGGTTAAAATGAAGGAGGCCGCATACCTATACTATTACAAATTTATCAATCTTGCATTGTATATATACAAAATAAAGATCATTAAATAATTTAGAGCAATAGATACGACCTTACTAAATTGACAAACCTGATTGAATGAATTTAAATAAGCCGGCTTTTCAATGAGACATTAGCATATTTCTCAAATGACTTTTAAAAGGAAACTGACAATTTTTGAACATCAAAGATGTAATATGAAAAATAAACCAGTAAAGGACATTTACTGTACGAGTTCTACTTTGTATCATTTCCGAGATAAATCGTCTCCGGAAATATATTTCTCTGTCTACAGCACGAGTGTATTTGAATTCCAAACAATGTTTGAAATTAATAAAATGGTGATTATTTTTAGAGCTATCAAGTTTAAAGTTTAATCTTTTTTTCTTGGCCCAGAACAGTCAATTTTGTATACTAAATTGATAGTAAATAATTTATTTGTAGTCTAAATATGCTTAAAATCATCGTAATTATCAAAACGTTTCTTGGTGGTGGATATGGAACCCTTCAGTAGTACGGTAGAGCAATATTTACTTTTCCTCGACTAAAGTGTATAAAATTTCATTATTAAACTATGTATATTCTCCATGTAATATATTTTTACTACCGGGAAAGAATTAATTGCATATAAATTGCATCAAATGAGAATAATTGCATCGTTTTCGGATTTCGCCATCGACGAAAACCGAGATTTCATTCTACCAGGTTTTTGATGGCCGCACAAGAAACACACGAAGGACGTAATTCCCCACCTGTGTTATAGAGAATCTAGAAGCACTACAGATCACGGTTAAATGATTACGCAAGTAAGTCCAGATTTGGAACTAAGGTGATTCTCACACTATGACGATACACGAAATGATACGTGAAGCTTGTACAATAATTACTTTAAATATTTAGATGACTGAAAAGCCCATAAGGTAAAACAATTATTAGGTAATTTAAAATTAATGATTGAAATTTAAAAGAGAATTTACATGTTTAGTTATACCTACAAATTGTTTAGGTATAATAATGTTCCTTAATAGTTCCTTATAGTTTGTTTATATATATATAAATTTTAAAAATTCAAGACTAATATTATAATGGTGGTATTGGGGATTATTATTGTTACACACAAAATGAGATGGTGAAGTCACAATTTATGCAAAAAAATTGAGCGTCTATTCCGACCTCAAAAAGCAGCGCACCTTTGGTACGTATTATTTACTCTATTAGGGCGTTAACTTCTCTTATCAGTAATGCATATTTTTTGAATTTGAATATTCTCTTGACTCCCAATACTAATTGTATTAATCACTAGTAACAGCGAGGGATCAAAAATATTAATAATGGAAAAGTAACAACTGAATTAGGACAGATTATTGCCTGAAACATCCGCTATAAAATACTTTAAATTCAATATAGTCACCAAATATTCGTATACTTCAACCATCATTGAACCCAGGAATCAAAGCTGGTTTGCTTCATGACCCATTATTTTTTAAACTATTTTAACATCATCCAAGTTATTAAATCTGTAACAATGGTGGTTTATCTACAATGCCAGATTCTCCGTTTACAAACTTTATCTCCCTTTCTGATTTCCTTAAAGCATCCTTATAAATTCCTTCATGCGACTGTTGACTTTCTTAGATCAAAATATTATAACATAATGGCTTTAAGTATTAACATTTGGATGGGTAGTGTGGTATTTAAAGAGCAAAGTATAATGGGTAAATAAAATTACATTAGTATATATTTGCAGTTTTATATTACAGAAAGTCGGAGTCTGTTAGTCATATCCAATGTCTTCTATTGTTTAACGAAAGGTCAACCTGATGGTGATTTTATGGAGCTAATAATAAAGTTTCTTTTATTCTCGCCGTCCCTGTTTGATCTTCACTGCCTTGCCCTTTGTAACGTAAATAAATTTTCAACAATAAACGATACGTTTATTGTATAGTTTGTTTGAACGTGGTCATTTCACGGTGACGTCTCCTTGTTACTAATGAGTGTGTTTCCGTCTCTCCCCGGCGACCTGCATTACCATGAGAATACTTGCGTACGTTACGCACACATGTTCCCCTGCTCCCTCCCTCATGCGGGCAACACAAATTGTTCAGTCAAACTGGCAGGGGCTTTAGCTTTCACACTTCCTATATTGCCATCATTGACAAAATTGAATCAATGATGAGGGTGGGCTGAAGTAGCCTTTAATTCAACTTTCTATTTTACATACAAAATGTTGGAAATGTGATGACTAGATGCCGTTTTAATTTTGTTTTACAAACTTTTGATATTGACAATTGTCTTGGTGTTTGATTTTCAAATTATAGTGAACTACGGCAATTAGATGCCTTTGCCTTGAATCCAGGATTGCCTGTCTACCAGGAAACTAGGGGAGGATGAATGAAAAGTAAAAAGCAAAAGGCAATATTCTCTCGCTCTGCTATGTGTATAAACACGTTACACAGAACTGAGTAAAGTAGGTTAAATTTTCCAAAATCTCTTACTATGTTATTTCTTTGGCTATGACTCAGCTGGGAAAATGAAACTAATTTAAAAAAATTTAATTTCTAAATATTTAAATGGCTCTTTTACATTTGTTAATAATAAAAATGTTTTAAATTTCAAAGTTGAGATTTATTGGCGCCCACCCATTTAAGTGTATGCTCTAAATTATTTGGTTTATTTATAAATAAAACAATAAAAAGCACGTCTCATATCTAAGGGTGCTTATGGGTATTTATTAAACAAAGTAAAAAATTATACATACTTGAAGAACCAATAGAAATGTTAAACTGTCATAGGTCAAGCTACTAAAACGTGTTATTCATTTTAACCAGATTTATACTTACAGTGATATTATTTAAGAGAATGTGTGACTTCGACCGTTGGTGTTGTTCCTTGCGTTCGTTGTTGACGTCTACGATGGAATGGAAAGTCTCATCGTTATTCTTATATAATGACAACTGACTCGAATTTTCTACCCCAGAATAAGTTATGTAGTGTGTCTCATGAATTTTTATAGTTACTTGTTCCTCCATAACTAGAAATCGCAATTCGCAGATAGCCTGAACAAAACTCTTTCCTCTTTGTGTCTCACCATTCTCTCCAGCTATACTGTTATTTCAATTCGCAACCGACGAAATCGCAATATTTCGAAGCACTGCAACGGGAAAATGTCTTCAGCAGTAATTATTTTTAGACTCCTGCCCTTAATCTTATTCAAAGTGAATACAAAGATCTGTTATCAATTGGATAAAATGCGTTTCCTAGATTATTAGCAACACTGGTGAATGGAGTCCATTACTCTCGTAAGAGAAGAAACGGATTATCTTAAGTAATAAATAGTCTTATCTGCTTTCCGCAGTCTTATACAATTAAGGTCATGAATGTTTAGGCAGCTATCTTAAATAGTAGAATTACCTGACCTAATGCGTACGTGTATACTTTATCTGAAATACTTGCATGAATTAGCTGTCGTAGAAAATATTTTGTAAGTGGAAAATAGCGGTTGTGGCGGTTCCTATTTGATTTTAAAGAATAACACCTAATTTAAGGTTGAAACCTAGTGAGTCCTATATACGCGGTGCTATATGGCAGCAAAAGACCTGTCACCGATCCAGTTGTAAGTCATACTCGTTTTTTTTTTCGCACAGAGTTGTCCTTCCTTAATAGGAAAGTTAACCGGCCAGGGCCTCTCTCAATATTGCAGGTAATGAAGGAGGTCCACGACAGAGGACACTCTCCCAATTGGAAGTCATCCATCAAGACGAGTTTTCCTACCAATTTACAGTCAGAGGAGGCGAGGCAATGCTATCAATCACGCCACGATTCATCGGAGAGAACAGGGTTTGGCTCAAATAACACTGAGCAAGGCCAAATTAGCGATAACTCCAATGAATTAACATACACGTCTGTCGGAAACTTATTTCTTTAAATCATTGTCACATTTAATTAATTTGTCCAATTTACAAAGTTAAATTTATTACACTATTGCGAAAACTACGGTAATCAGAAAATATTATACACATGTATATCGAAGCTTCAAAAAGCCACCCGACGCACGATGCCATCTAATAGATACGATAAGATCAGTAAGAAGAAAACAGGACCTAATTGGAGGAAAATTACTCAAAATGATTGTGCATGTTCGCCAGTAATTTTTGAACTCAATTAAAACATGACCAGCGTTCTTAATGGTCCTTTTATATTTTTAATAAAAAGTAGAATATGTTTTATCAAAATCGACTATAAGATTAGTATAGAACGGTGGCATACTATGTCTTCATTCCTGTAATGAAAAATATCAGTTTGATCGAATATTACGATAAATTTTATATTTATTCTTTTATATCTACAAATATGTAACAAAATATTTTGTATTGAGTCGTATTAAATTTACGTCTATGTACTATTATTTTATATTGAGCTTTTCATATTAACTAAATTTAAATTTCTAAAATTTACTTATAATAAGACTGGATTTACCAAAACGTCCATGGCATATAGAGGACCGAGGGAAACGTATATGCATTCGACTGGAAGCTTTTATAAACGTCAGTCTTTGCGAACATAAATTTAAATTTTACTAATTAGTACTACGTTTTACGGAACGGGTTTCTCTCGTTCTCGGTATTCTCCTCCTCCACGTCCAAAGAGTCGCCACTCTCCGCTATCTCTTAATTAATTCCGTCCTCCTTCCATACATCATCATACGGTCGCACTTTCCCGCTAAATTTCCATAATCTCGCCTAAACGGACAATACCAACGGACACTTGCAACACGACCGCGTAGCAATTAAAGGGTATAAATTTTTATTCGTTCCTCCAGCTGCACCTGATGCCTCCAACGCACGAATCTGTTGGGTGGTCCACTTAACAGCTTCGCTTATTGATTCCACCGGACGAGATCAGCTAGTTGCGCTGCTTGCTAAATCCGGCAGCCCAATTATTTTTGCTGAGATCGCGGGAAGGATAGGCGTGGACGGTGATTAGCATGTGAAAGAGTTGTGGTAACCTTGAAGGCCGCACCACACCACCAGCACTATCCCTCGGGTGCTGCTGACATTATTAACGCACTACTTGTTCCCGATTAGATACACTCTCTAAATCTCTCTCTCTCTTTCTTTCTTGGCTGACCTGACTGGACTAAGAAGGGAGGGAGAAATTAATTCGGTATTCGCGTTGAGGATTAGCGTTCACTTTGGGCAGGTGCTCATGCCCTCAGGAACCAACTCGTTTGGCTTCAGTGCGTCCGTCTTAACTGCCCCTTCTAATTGTAGACTGAGTCCTTAACCGACGTTTTGCATAGTCAGTTTCATGGGATTATAGAAAAGTGAGCAAATAATATATTAAAAATTGGGGATGTTTATTTAATATGTAAGGGGAGGATAATATCAATTAATATTTAATATTGGGGCATATGGTATGAACTTATTTGCAGGCATTTTGGAGACAATTGCGCCGATCTATTGTGGTGTATCGGTCAGTGTAACGTCTGAAAGGTCTCAAGTTGGAATTCTTCAGGGGCTTTGATGACTGTATTGGTAATGGTTTTGGAGACTTAAAAAAAGTTACTAAAATATATAGGTTTCCTTAATAAGGCTTCAATCGAAAGGCTGAAAATGTGCTATTCGATTGTATTAATGTATTTGTAAATTTTAAATTAAAAAATTGTTATTACAATCGACGTTATCGTAGAATGTCGTAGGTTTTCCCGGTGAATCTTCTGAGTAAATAGTTCTTGGGCTTATCGTTATCGCATTATGACAAAATTTAATAAACGAGAGAAATGTGTGTAATTAATTTTGAAATAAACATGAGAATCTATACTACTTACCCTTATCACTGTCTTCTGTACTACACGATGTGTACCAAAGAAATTACTTACAATTTTAACAAGAAACTGTTTATTTGTTCTTGCTTGACACAACTTACAAAAATTTCCTTAATTATTTTGTTTGAGTTTATTGCGGTTGAAACTCGCTGTTTTGCAATTATTAAAGAAATTATAGAAATTGGTTTATTTTAATCAACTTTCATCACTTTTCAGCGAACTTATCCTTTATAACATATTATTTGTTTAGGCTCACTATGTATTGCATGCTATAATTTACAAATTTTTTCGGTTAATTCCATTCAGAAGAACAGTTGCAGGAATAAATTCATGCAATAGATTGAATTTTCCACTTAGTCCATGTTTACCTCTTCCTAGGGTATCTGTCTCGAACAATCACAACGCCCTGTCTTTGCAGATTGTAAGAGCGGTCTGTTAGAAGTAATTGTACGAAATATACAAATTCAAGACCATTGAAAAGCAACAAAACGGGGGAAAGCATTCGGTCATTCATTTAAAAATAGTTTTTATGTTGGCTTGAGTGGTTTCTGGCCGCGAAAAAACCCTATCGTGTATTGACCACAGGCGCACTTGAAGTCAAGGCCTTGCTTAAGAACGTAAGCTCTTGGACAGATGGCAATTTACTTTAAGGTACGAAAAGGTGTACCTGAGTGAGGCTGTATGAAATATATTTACTAAATGTCTGTATGCGAGTCTAAGTTAGCGCCCTGGGGAATATGAACTTATAAATTTCTCATCTCAGAACGAGAAATGGGGATTTTTTTGGATAGTCCAGTAAAACTAAGTCATGAGGCGTCGTGAAATAATTGCAGTTTCCAAACTTAGTTTATGATCCAGGATGTCAGAAGAACGTGCTCATTTACCACTACAGCAAAGACGAACCAAACTTGAAACGGAACCCGACGTCGAAAATGTGAGACCGACAGCAAGGAAGATGTTTGACTATTATGAGAAACAGTTTGTAAAGATACTATATTATCTCTGTACATTAAATAAATTATATATGTGAGTATTAAACAAAAACAACATTGCAAAAATTTTGAATTCCTTACTTTGAAATACTGTTTCATTAAAGATAATTTTTAAATAATTTTAGGAAATCATACAGTCGTGTAGTACAGAAGGCAACGCAATCGTCAGTGATAAGGGCACGTAGTATAGATTCTCATGTTTATTTCGAAATTAATTTAATCTTTTAGACAGTTGGAGAATTGTAGCTCTTCCTGATAGCTAAAATGATTGAATAAACGTTGCAAATACTTGTTGATTTGCTGAAGTGTGCGCCAGGTGATTGAGTTGGTAACGTTCCTTACTTATGGCGGCGCGTGGCGCGCAGTCAGTGTGACGAAAGAACAGGTGACAGAAGTTGGTTGTGTTGGTTCGTTACGTGGAGTGTCGGCGCATTCCGGAAGCTGAGAAGGCATACATTACCTCCGAGGGACACGCTCCGAGAGACACCGACCATGAGGGCACGCGCGCACTAAACTTTACCAATCTGTTACACTCAATTAGCATAATAAGTACAATCAGATGTCTGCTACTCTGCAAAATGGGTCCCTACAGCGCGTATATTTGTAGCTTAGATTCCTATGGTCCAGCTAAGCGATTATGTAGGTCCGACAGGAGTTCTAAGTGTCGTAAGACTAATTATGTATTGGCAGTGAGACTGTACTCGATCCGTCGAATAGCTTCTTAGGATTTATTGTATCAGTTTAAGTTTCCAATGAAAAATTTTTTCTTTCTTCGGTTCTCATTCTCCACTACGGAAGCTACGTTACAGAGTTTAAAACTTCTTCCTGAATTATTCTACATTTCCAAAAAGAGTCTAGTTTTATATAAAATATATTATACCTTACGAATACGGGATAGAAGACCCTAAATGAAGAACCAAAAAAAAATATGGTTCTTCATTTAGGGGCTTCTACCTATGTTAAAAATGACACGAATAATTTGAACAAAATTTAAGATACTCGTTTGTTGTAGTAGCTTAACGCTTTAATATTTTTCTCCATTGTTAAAAATTAACTGCTTAACGCACTCATTTTTACACATCATTTCGGCCGTAACTGTCGCTGAAGATGGTCCGCGACACCAAATTCTTCTCATGTAAATTCAATATTTTCGACTGAGGGAGTCAAGGAGAAATATGATGTATTGCTAAATTTGTAAGTTTTTAACCATATTATTTATATATAAATTCAAAATTGTAATATAGAACTTAGAATTAATTTATTGTAATATTAGGTTTGTAGAAAGCCTGAGGAAGTCTCAAAATGGATGTGAATCGTCACTTTTGTTTTATATTTAATACTGACTTTTTTGGCCGTCTTTTAATTTATTGTAAATATTTAAGTCGGAAGACTATGACTTAAAATAATATTTTTCAAATAAATAATATAAACCTGGAGACGAAACGTTGCAAGTAATGTTAAATATTAATAAGAAAGTTAATAACTACTTCTACTTCTCAATTTTTCTATGTAATTAGAATGTTTTCTCGCCCTCTATAGGGAAAGAAGTTTCTTATACCTTTTCAAAAAAAAAGAAGTAAATTGGGAAGGAATGAAACTGTTTCATTGGTTTTATAAAAAGAAACGTGAAAGTTTCATCTGGCTGTTTAGTTGAAAAAAATGACTTTTTGAACTTCGCCATTTTGTCTGTCGAGTATTTACATTCTCTATGAAAAATCTGGGCTCTATAGAAACATCATATAATAATCGGAATCGATTCAGCTGGGTACAAGGAATGATAACATATATAAGAATTGAAATGAAATTGGTTTTTGTATCCCCCAACTTTGAAACGCAATAATATCTAATATCTCTGAATTCTAAACAGTTAACGTTAGAAGTTTTTTTTATAGTGGATACCGTCCTGTCGTTCGCTAAAATCTTCAGTCTTCGTTTTATTTTTTAACATAATTATGTTATATGCGGAATTACTTTCAATTATATATAACAATCTTTTTTGTTTTGAGGATAAGCTTCAGTCAGAGATAACATGTTATTTGTCAGTTACGATACTAAGGAAGAATGCTATGCGATTTTAAAATCAGTTTTACATTAAACATCTTTTTTAAATATTTATCTAAATTAATTTATAATTAAGTTTTCAAACTTCCCTGAAAGAAAACGTAAGCCACAAGTAAAAATATTTGACGCGCTGGGATGAGATAATTTGTGGAATAGTTAGTTATTTAGGTCATTTAGATAAGGACTTTCCGCGAAATAGAAACGGTACGTGGAAGGAAGTCAGAAGATTGTTAAATAGCAATTGGATTTGTTCCCAGTTCAAAGGCATGGATTTCAACGTCAAGTATATACATTTAAAACCAAATAAAGAATTTAAGAATACATAGATAGACAAGTGTATAATTTCAATTACTTTTATTGAAAAATAAGTATCATTAAATTTAAACGACAGAACATCATTTGGTATGGTTTTGGTCAACCGAAGTTTTCAGCTCCAGTGACTGACCATTTCTTTACCGGATATACCATATGATTTTGTGTCCCTCTGCTAAATTATGCACATATTTTGGCACAATTAATAGGGTGGCACACGCCGTTCCGTTCACATCCTCCCCTTCATGCACGCCATAAGGCACGTGGCACTGTTAATCGTGATGGCGCGATGGTGATGACGATGAATTAACGAAGAGCATATGCGTCGCTGCTGGTGGCGATCTCCGGAATTGATAATGCACCAGAACTGTTTCGCTATGTCTGTCCCTAACATGTGCTCCTGTGACAGATGAGCATATGGATCGCAGATGCAACTCCCTCTCTAGTATAGCGCGATCATAAAAGCGATAAATCCTAATAACGAACTATCGTTGAACCTACGAATGAACTGAAAATATAACTGTTTGAATAAACGTAGATCCGTAGTAGTCGAAATATAATAAATAAATTACTTATATAGATTTTCTACCCAGTGACTTTTAAAATTCACAAATATGCTACTGATCCTCTGGTGTAACGAGATCAAAGTACATGTAATTTTTATGCTGTGTAAGAAATCGCGATGGATCAATTTGATAAATGAACACTCCGTTTTAACCAATTACCGTGACCCAAACAAAACAAGGATTTATATTGTTTAATGGTTCTTGATGACATTGCCTCATATATAATTTATTTCGCAAAATATCTGCATTACATTAAAGCAAATACTATTAAATTTTCTCTCTCTAAGTATCTGTATCTGCAATAGAATGTCGTTTAGAGGATCTATAAACTATTAGAATACCATGTCAAATTAGAATATTATAGCGCATTTCTTTCAGTTGATTTATTTATAATTTTAAATTTACAATTAACATAAATTTCTGGCTTAAATTTACATCTGGCAAAAGCGTAGCCAGACATAGCTAAATAATTCCAGGAAGAAGCTTCCAGCCGAGAATAGTCCACAATTTCTCGGAAGGGCTAGCAGGCAAAAAAAGGGGGGAAACATTTCCTTCTATGTAAATTGGTAACAGATTTGGTTCGTGTTGCTAAGACTAGTTTGTTTGATTAGATGAACTGTAAGGAAAAGGGAGAGGGAAGAACAGCGGGGAAAAAATTGAGAGAAAGACGGAAAATCACTTTTGACTGAGGATTGACGGAGGAAGGATCGGGGAAGACGGAGAGAGGAGCAGATGGATGTCCACGTGGTCTAATGAACCTGGCAGAAATCCTGTTCTGGTAAATCGTTGGAAGTTTCTTTCCTGGAGTTTTTTGTGACGCTAAGTTTATTAATTCGTTTTACCAAAATTTCCTTTATAGTTTCAAAATCGAAATACGGTAACCTGGACATAGAACCTTATGTTTGAGCAGACAGGAATATATTTATGTTTAATTTTCACATTTTTTTGTATAGATTTTCTTTCAATATTTTTTAAGAAATGTAGAATTGTTAAATTTTAATTTTGATACAATTTTGTTACCAATTAGTGTGCCACAATAAATATTTATTTTATTAGATAAATTTTAATTGTATATCTCAATGAAACAGATTCTATTAATCCTCGTTGACCTTCACAGTTTCGTTAATATGGTGGCACTCTCTCCTTTTTGGGGCAGAAAGACATTTAAATTTTTGCTAATGACATATTTCCAAATTAAAAAATATATAGGATCTGTATTCAAATTTTTGAATTTAAAAACATTTAAAATAGTTATTTTCTTCATTACTTACAATTTAGTGATTTTCCGAAGTCGACTTAATCTGAATTAGTCTCTTCTAACAGTGACTCGTTTTGATTTTAACTTGAAAATGGTGGACCTGATCGCAATGATTAATAAGTAGGTCAATTGGTATATTCTTAGTAACATAAAATTGCCATGTTGATGCGACTATAAATAAATTTAAATAAAAAAAATTGCCATGAGCTATCTTAAAGCAAAGTCGTGGATGGTCCATAATTATAATGATTTTATTTCTCACAAGAAAAATGTCATTTGTTGTTATACAGGATGCTAATAAATTCATGTTACAACACTTTAGGGCTGCAAGTTCAAATCAAAACAAACCATATTTATGAGTACACAATATGTCGGAAACGAACTGTTCAGGGTAGGCAACCACTTGTACATGTCTCATAGTACGTTTAAAATCAAACGTTTTGATTTTGTTGAAAACGACAACAGTTTATTAACAGTTCTCTAAACAGATAACACGATTTTGAGCAAGGGCTCGAATTGTCGACTACCTTGTTCGACGCGAATCATGTTTTCTGTATTCTGATTAAAGTGATTCGAGTATAAATCCTCTGAATTTAGTCCTTTGAGCTTTCATGGCTGAACTGAGATACATTAAAATCCTATTATACTTTTAATAATAAGCACTGCGATTGAATTATTGGAACATATAAATATCAATTATATCACTATCCCTAAAACACCTTCTTAAGAATATATAACATTAAAATGATTAGTATTGAGTACTAATCAGTAATTATAAGCTCGTGATTGAAAGTGAAACAGAAAATATACACAATTGAAACTGGCGTCAGAAAATTATGAACTAAAAAGGCACGTTTTATAACATTTTGTTTCTTAGCCAGTTGTGTGTCATTACAATCATTAATAATTTATTTATTTGGTTATTAATACAGCGCTGCCATTTAATATCGTTCCAGTACGTAGAAGCAATTAGTTCCTCTTCGACGACCGGCTGATATAATTAAATATCCGGTCTGCTATTGACACGACTGTAATTGACCATATGGCCAGTGCATCCCTGCTGTTTCGTCATCTGGGATTATCGTCACATATTAATAATCTCACAGAACTAATTCGACAAATGACTATTCGAACAAGTAGGATATACTTTTTTTACCCAATATTGTTATTCAAACAGATTGTGTATAAGGATTGCTTAATTAGGTCAAAGATTTTTTGTATATAAATCTTGGTAGATCAGTAAGTGAAACAATTTAAAAAGTGAGATATTGTATATTCTGTATCGTTATCGTCCTAACTGACAATCTGTACGATAAAAGTTTTTAAAATAATAAAAATAAAAAAATAAAATAAAAAGTGAGAAGCATAGACTGTTATTTCCTCTAACACGTTTTCTACCTTCAGGAAAACTTACCTAATACTATGTATTCTGTTAGATGAATATTTTAACTCTATTATTGAATATAAAAAATGATAGCTTTCTCAATGTCAAATTATTATAGTACCTACAAAATATTACAATACTTTCAATCTCAAAAAACAACCCACAGTTTAAGGAGAATTTTTCTAGTCTTATAGTGACAGCCATACCTCTGAGAGATACTTCGACCCTTGTATACCTGAAGCCCGGGTTCGATTCCCGGGGGACGAGATCTATTTCTTGGGGATTTATTGGAATCAGGTGCGATATTTCTGTCTTTGAATTTTATAATAATAATTATATTATTCAACAGATGACAAATTTAGAGTTCCAACAGATGCCTCAAGTTTTCCTATGATTTGTTAATTAAAAATAATCTCTATATAGGCAACGCAGTGCCACAGGCTTTGCCATTTCTGGGTCTGAATTGCATAGGCTCGATATACCTCTTCAATATTTGGTTACTCAGCGTATTTTCTCAACCACGTCGGAAATTTAGAAGGTCGTTTCTCAGACCTCGAAATCAGATGACCACCGCGGGTGACGCTGGAAATTTTATTGGAGCTGGAGATCATGTGATCTGGCATCCACCCTAATGGTGGGGGTATGAGAAGAGTTGGCCTGAGGTGAGATCTCATAGAGAAAGCAGTCTATAATGGAATTTTGAAGCAGGAAGGTGGAGAGAGTGTGGTTGTTGGATCACGAGACAAGTCAGTCTGAATCCTAGCTTCAGAGAGAGATAGAGTGAGGTAGAGAGAGAGAGAGATGGAGGCGATAATAGTTGGTTCCATTGAATTAACAGTGAAAGAAGTTTGTCTTTAAATCTGTCGAGGCAAACTGCCACTAACCAAATACAAACAGAGAGAAGGAAAGTAGAGAAGGCAGGCATAATCTCGTAATTACCGAAGACAAGGTAGGAAACTCAGGACTGACACCAGACTAGAATTATTGGGAGTAAATCAGCCCAGATACCTAGCACAAAAATGCCCACATAAATGACCCTATAATGGAATGTCTGTTATTGAAATTTAATTTGAGCTAGCTGCGGAATTTAATGGACCCTAAATTTTGTATTTATCGTAATTCGAATTAATAATTGAATGTATTTTAATTTTAGCATAATAAATTTTTACAATTAAAATTTAAACCCCCTTTCACCCAGTTTCCATTATATTATGCAATTGCTATTTATGTAGAAAATCAATAAACCTTGAACAAGGTAGTTTTAAGAGGTTAAGTAAGTAGAATCGCTTATAACCAGAAGAGGAACAGTGTCTTCTTACCTGGGTATGGGTAATATTGCTCAAAAATATATATTGCCACTCTATACTCATACTATGATTTCAAACATTATTTGCATCTATAGTCTTATCGTCACTATCTTCTATAATTCACACGGCTCACCATAGCACTTTACAGAACTAGTAAGTGGAAACTATTTAAAACTTGCTTCTTTAGAAATTATGTCAATCTCTGTACTGTATTAAGGACTTCTACAGACTAGGCAGCCGATTTTTCATGAAGAGAGTTGGAAAAAAATATAATATCAAAACGATATTTTATATACGGAGGAATGTAATTGCAGTCTGATGCGGTTGAAGTAAGGAAGCGTCATGATCGATTGAATGAGACAATTATGAAATGGGACCAATGCAACGTGATCACATTCGAAAGTGAATATTTAATATTTTACGCCTGATGATCAGAGTCCAGCTCAATTAAGCAACATGATATTTAAACGGAATAGTTCGTCTTGACGCAATGTCTGTAATCTGGGTTTAATAAGTGGATGATGTTATTGAAGATCCGATATTAGTTGTGTTTGTGGTTGTCAATTTAAGCCTCAAATGTGTTCCGTGGATCTGTGATAACTCCATTCGTGGCGAGTGATAAGATATTGATTGTTTAGTGGGTGACCTTGATCCGCCTCCTGGTGGACTCTTATGATTGTTGTCCGAGCAGGAAGTGCGAGACCTGAAGGGGACCAAGGGGGTCACAAATTCACGGGTGCCAACTGTTGAGCCGCTAATTGTGTGGAGATGCAGGTCGTTGCTCCAGTTACGTGGTTGGTACGTTATGGCGGCGGCTCTGGAGCACGCCCGGTTCCAGAGATGCTCGATCAATCAACGTCAGATGGTTGGCCGATTGTGTAGGCAAGGCGAGGCGAGGCACAGCACAGCACTTGAAGGAAACAATGCGGATCGGCCGGGTCGGGCAATGTGGCTTATCAGGAACACTCAGACAGATCCTCACTTCTCGGGATCTGGTTACTACGACGCGGGTAAACTGATATCTCCAGGATGTTACTAATTGGGACCTCTTCCAAAGGAGCAGGTTTCCTATCGTAAGGAACCGGAAAACAGGGAGGAAGAATTCTTCAAAATAGGAAACGAGAAGAAAACGATTCCCAATCAAAAAGGAGTATCAGGATTACATTACAGATCAGCACAGGATGTTTATGTCGTGTCTCATTTATACACAAAGCTATTAAGCTTATTTTCCTAAGCAAAACTCTGGTGATTATAGATTGAATCGAACTTCGCCAACTTCTACTGCATTCAGACATTATCTATGTTACAAGGGAACAACAATTAACCTTTCCTACTGATTTACGTGTCATCGGCTATAATTATATTTACTCCCCGTATTCGTTGGACATTACCGTAATACAGTAACAGTTTATTCTATGTATCGTATTAATTGATATAATATCACTGATTCATTGGAACTGTGACAGAACAAGGTAATTTCATTAAAATTTACACGTTTCTGTTCATGGCTCCTTCTAGTTTTGTGTCCAGAAACAATGTAGATGTTACCAAATTCCAGATTTTCCTTACTGTATTATGAACACATTAGAAATAAAAGAAAAATATTCAAAAAAATAGATATTAAATTTTGTAGGTGCTTTTCGTATATACAAATTCATTTTCAATATGCCAGAATATTAAGACTGATTACCACAACAATAACATTATTTTTTACTAAAACACTAAACGACCATTTGAAACAGAAATTATAAAAATATTTTATTCCATGACTTTTCAATACGCTTTCGTACTTTCAACAAGCGACTTATGCTACATGACTATGGTAACAAAATTTACCCCATTACAAAATTCTCCTTCATAAAACAATATAAGGACCTTCGATCAATATAAGGACCAGGGACTCCAACTCGGGACCTCCCAATTTCCGGAAGGTACCCTAACCACTGAACTAATCCGAGTCGAGGTCAACATGCCTCCATTCCCGTAAACCTAGGTTAGGCTCTGGTACTAATTCCCTTATCACATTCTTCACACCCTAATTATAGGATATACGTGAATAATGGCCCTGTGGACATTTTTCCATTCTTGTCTTTCTTCTAAAATATCTATACGCTCCTGGTTGAGCTTCGAGTGAAAGCATTTTTACTTCCTTAGAATGGACTTATTATTTTATTACTTTGAAATATATTTCCCGGAAACCCTCAAAGTCAAATGTGCAAAAATAGATATATTTTTCCTTAAAACTGGAAACTTGATTTTTACAAATATAGTTATCTATCCATACACTAATACAAGAATTCAGTCTCAATATAATCATACTTGTAAAATAATGAATTTGGATTGTAGATAGTCAGTTTATGACCTCAGTTTAATCTTGAATAATTTTCTGTAATATCCGCGTTAATCTGAATTATGTCCAATCCAATAATTAGAAGCATTTACACTGCTTGAGCATACTAATTACTTATTAGCTCATAAATAAAAGTTATTAAAATCAATTAAACAACAAATAACCTTAGTTTGAAAAATTCAATCGCAGTGAGGCAAATACTTATTCGGGTTACGTAGAAAGGTTCATATGATTGATATAAATTTGAATTGATTCGACAAGGTTTTTTGTAGCCTAAGACACAAATTAAAGGAAGAAACGACTCTGGTCAATATGGAAGTACATAATTTCTCCTTGACACTGCCAAAACTTCGGACTGACCTCAAACCTGATAATCCCGTAACATAAAAGGAAGTAAGTTCATTTAAACCAGTTTACCCCTTGCCCCATAGATTATAAGAATTGCAACGGTTTCTCCTATCAAACCCGTAACATTGTTCGTACATCTTGCGAGAAAATAAATAAATCACCACAATGATGTACATTACAAGGTGATTGAGACAACGGGAATATCAACCAGCATAAATAACGCGATGGCAAAGTCCCAATTCGGAGCGAGCGATAGAAAGAAAATTAACGATATCGTGGGCCATTTTCAGTCGTATCAGCAATCACATGTGATTAATGAACTCGCGAGTCCATCTATATATTTTTCTTCTTATTTTCGAGGCGGGACTGATTGGCCAATAAATTTTAAAGCCAACCGTTCGACGTTCACAGGCGAGGCAGAGGAATGGCCACAACCTTAAGAAGCTTGCATTGGGAATGTGAATGGAAACTCAACATTAAGTGGAAAAGTTGAGATAGTTTAGTATAGCAACGTCGTGGGTGAATATATTAATAAGAAAACTTTTACTTTAAAACCTTGACAATATTAATGCTACGGAATTACACGAAAAAGCAATGGCAGTTAAATGGTCTGTTTTAAGAAAAAAATATAATAATTCTGAGAATGTGACATATTTGAGTTTTAAGAAACAGATTTTGACTGTCACAAACAAGATTGACGTTAAAACACGAGCTTACCCGACCGATAACCCGAATATATCCTAATGCATATATTTCCGGGAACTGCGTTTTAAATTATATATGCCACTTATTTGTTTTAATTTCCGTCTCTTACTAGTAATTACATCTGTAATAATTGAATACTCGAAATACTTCACAAAGAAAAATTAGTACTTTTTTAAATTCTCCTTACAAGATTACACAATTTTTTCTTTTTACTAAAACCGGAAAAATTATAGACAAAAAATCACATTAAACGGTAAAATATGAAATGGATTCATTTTCAATTTAGCAGTATGTGTTCAGTTTCAGTATTCATAATTATTAATTATACTGTCCTGTTAGTTTGCTTCCTAGGATTTCCTCAACTCCCCTGTTTAAGGCACTCGTAATATAAATGTTGATGGAGGCGTTTGGCTAGGAATAACAGTCACATAGACCACACAAGTAGGCAGTGAAAAAGGAGTTTACACTTTATTTCAAAACCTGAGTTAATGCACCTAACAAATTTTATGACAGACAATATACACGTGAAACGTTTTTCGTCGATAAAAAATATTGAGGGGGAAGAGAAAAGGGCGAATGGTGAAACACACACGGTAACACACAATAGAAAATGCTTATTCTAAAATGAGTATTTTATGCTCTCCAATATGGAGTGTTGCTTTTAAATTGACAGGTTTTATGTCGTCCACTCACTCTATTCGGATATCGCAATGTACTCGTTCAAGAAATGTATTGTCCTTGAAGAAAATAAAACTATTACGACTGAGATGTTTTAAACAATTTAATCCTGCCTACTAATGTTCAAACAGTTTATATAATCCATCACTTTTAAAATATTAAAACTTGTAAGGTACACGGAATATAAGACAAATAATTTTTTCGGAACTGCCTGATTCTTTTTTAGTTTGTTTTAAACGTCCCATTGTCACTTATAGTCATTAGTAACTTCCATACGATAACTTTGCTCTCTTCGACTCATATGACAAGTTGCTAATAGACTATAGTTGTAGCTCCAAGAAAAAATGAACCATTTATATATTTTATAATAAATTGTTATAAGTCAGGAACGTGAACAGATTTGATAACTTTTTCTGAGTGGGAAAGTTCCCCCTCTCTGATCTGGCAACATTATCTACAGATCCTGATTCTTTGGTTTGTTGAAAACTTCATATATTGAACTTCTTGAATAATAAAAACCTCTCAAAAATATTCAAAAATAGTTTAGAAATAGGAAACATTAACCGTATAGTTATACAAATGTCGTACAGGATAAAAAATTGTTAGAATAATATTTCGTAAACATTAACAGAACTAGAGTATGGTGCCTTTTTTCAGCTGTTCAACAAAACGGTACGTCAGATATTTTACCAAGTTTACTCCAAATATGCTGGATTTTCTGACTGTAACTGGTCTGTAATAACGTGCACGCAATTAAATGTGTACCATCGAAAAGATTATATAATGAAATTACTGGGGGGATTGAATTTAAATTATGAGCAATTTATTAAGTTAGATTTTAAGTTAGAATTTATTATCCGGAATTAAAATAAGTACAAAACTTACTCCAGTTAGCTCAAATTGCATTTTATGAGACTTTATCTATTTAAGGGTCACCGCACATGCGATTAATTTGCACTCACGCGTCTAGCTTCCGCGTCTCCGTGTTTTGGGGCGGTTGCTTCCTCTGTTGATTTCGGCGTTGTTACCTGGGACTGGCTTCCGGGAATCGGGGCTGGTCGCACCCCGTGGTATTCTTCCTCGACTCCAGCAAATGACGTGTATGGGACTTACCCTTCCACCGTCTTCTCTCAGTCTATCTCAAGATTCAAAACAAACTTTTCTCAATCCTCTCCACCTTCCTCCTTTAAAGATCTTTTCTAACTGACTGCTTTCTCTTTCCAAGATTCTTTCCCGGCCGTTCCTCCTCCTCCGTAGGTTATTTCTCAACTGACTTTCTTACTCCCATGTTCCAACTCGACTGCCCAATTTCTCACCCTTCTCCTAACCAGGTCGTCTCTCTCATCCCTATTCCATGCGGTGCATGGCGGATCACATGAACTCCAGCCCCAATCTGGTCCCAGTTTTACCCGCGTTTTTTTCTACATACTTTGTGGAGGAAGACGCATCCTTCGAAATTCCCTCTGTGAATGTCCTAGGCTCGAGTAAATGGTTCTTAATCCGCAAAACTATGCATTTAACATGTTCTGGTCGCTTATTGGCGCAAGCTTGGAGCCTGCTAGCGTGTTGATGCCGAACGAGTGTCTCCATTGCGGAATTTCTCAGCCAGTGTAGCGCCACTGGTAATTGCCACACTCATTGCAGTTATTTACTTTTATTTGCTTATAATAGAAGTGAGAAGATCAATTGAAAAGAAACTTTCCAGATGATTAAAAAAAGCCAAAATAAATGAGAAGTAAATTCAATGAGGAATTGCAAATTAAAGTGAATTCATGATTGTTCATTATTATTGAATTTTGTAACAGATTTTGTATGCATTTATACGTACCAAGCGCCTTAAATAAACGGTGAATAATTATAACTTTTACGATTTTAATTTAACTTTTTGTGTTATTTGTTAAGATGAGTCTTCTTAAAGTAATTGAATCGTACGATACATTATGGCAACTATTACGTGAAGTCCGACATGATTGTCAATTGCATACATCATTGAGAAATCAGAGTTATGACAATATTGTGACAAGAGCCAATCTCGTCTGTTAGTGATTTAAAACAATTAAAAGTCGCAGACACTAAAAAATGAATTTTTTTAACGTAAAACTAAGCCTGTTTAAAGCAGCCAAAACAGGTTTTCAAAACGTCTTGTTTATTGAAACTTTCTTTCTTTGTCACAAATCTGGGTTAACGTAATTGACGCGATTCTCTAACTTGATGTGTTGAAGTTGATTAATTTTATATTATTCCTTTAATTTAATGGTCTCAAAAAGTATTCCGATTCCATATCCTTTGATGTTTTCTCTTTTTAAAAACGTTATATTGTTGGAATTTCTAAAATCTTTACTGCCGATCTCCTTTTGATGTTGTACTCATCATCACTGCCTCGGTCCCGAGTTCGATTACCGGCGAGGGCACGATTGTTGAGTGTGTGTTTCAATATTGACTCGTAAGTAGTTAGCATCGCAAACAGTAAGAAGTAGTCTCTAATGACCCAAACAGACTTATTGTCAAAGGAATACTTTGTCTTTAATTTAGACCCCTTTATGCCCAATTACCTAAATTTTTATTGCTATACATTATTATTAAATATTTTTCTTTTAACTTATTAGTATTCATTTAAGGATAATAGTAAATAGCGTTTATAAATATATATTGCATGCATATTGATCTTATTAATCAAATACTCTTTCTCGTTGCAATGAATTTTATTATCATTTAAGCTATGAAATTCAGTTCTGCTAATAATCAATCTGTTTTCATGTCTAAACTCAGTTGTAAGTAATCATATATTTTACTACCGACATGTTTAATTTTTCACCCTAGAATCCCTGCATTTTTCTCATCTTCTGAGATGTAATCACGCGGTTGATTCGTTTGTGAATTATTATGGGACACCAAAGGTTCTATTTTCTGATTTCTAACCTTGCTTTAACTTCTTCGCCTTTCTCGAGACCAATTTAACCATAACTGCTCCTGTTTGCGTGTGCTATTTACAGGTGCAAGCTGCGCCGCGTTTCCTGTTCCGGTTAAATCTGGGGGACTGTGTGTGGGTGGCAGCTGTGCCATGTACTCCAGAGCTCCATAGACATCTGCCTCCGACACCAACGTATCTACGTACCAGAACTGAGAGGATCTGCTCTGTTCCTGGTACAGCGTTACGTGACCACTCCACTACCTAACTTTTGCCTTATTTCCATTGATTCTTACATTCTTCTCTGCATTGTGATGTCGTAATTAGATTTCTTAGTTGATGCATCTGACCCAAATATTACGCTCCGTTGGGTCGCTAATATGATAAACGAGACTACAATCTGTAACACTTCTAGTTCCACAATAGGCGATAGCTGTTAAATTTTCAAAAAATAAATTTGTCATTTAAGTACCATTAAATAAAAAACACGTGCCCTATTGATTAAAATGCATTACAAAAAATTGATCGTTTCCTATATTTTGTTTTTTAATTTGATACACAAAGCGAGTGCTGAAAATCAGATGAGGGGATAGAATCAAAAACGAGGAAGTTCTGAACAGAATAGGGGAAAAGCGAACAATATGGAGGACGTTGACTAAGAGAAGGGATTGATTAATAGGCCACGTTTTAAGACACGAGGGTCTTCTAAAATTAGCATTAGAAGGAAGAGTGTGGGGTAAGAACAGAAGAGGGAGACCAAGGATGGAATACGCTTAGCAGAATAGGGAGGATGTGGGAAGTGCTAGTTATGGAGAAATGAAAAGGCTTGTGCAAGATAGGTTAGCATGAAGGTTGCATCAGACCAGTCTTAGGACTGAATACCACAACAACAACACACACGGATACTAAATTTAACATTATCTTATATTTTGACTCCTGAAATTTATCAACAACGTTGTTAACTGTTAAATTTCACTTATGTCGTTCTTATTTATGTTCCCAGAAAATTTTGTGACGTATTTAAAACCATCTTGAATGGTTTTTAGTTTTACTCTCAGCAAATTTGTCAGAATTAATATTTTTCTTGTGACCACTAATAGTCAAAACTTATTTTTTTTTTGTTATCAGGCTACATGACGGTGATCCTGAAGCGGGCAACTCTCTTTAATAGCATAGGAAGGGCATTGAAAAGGGGGCATGTGGAAGGTAGAGCAAGGGTTGACTAAAGCCTTCGGGCTATAGTTTTGGGATTACACCTGGCTTTCCTTGCTTTACCTTCCGCATCCCGCCTTTTCCATTCTCTTCCTATTCCATCAAAGGGGAGTTGCCTGTTTCAGGATCACCCTCATGTAGCCTTTTACTAAAAAAAAGCTAAATACATAATATGAGATAACATTAAGGGTTTTCTGTCTCATGTATTTTCCCAAGATTGATGCGGGGCTCACCTTTCGGAATGCCTCGTACACCCTCGATTTTTACTGAGGCACCTTAATCTATTTTAGGAAGTGTATGTACTGGGGTGGAAGACTTAAGAGTTGTCCGCAGATCCCATTGGATGAGTCGACCAACTGCCTCCTAAAACTGGTGCAAACATGGAGAAGGGAATGCTGAGACCCCACAGCAAACTCGTCTCCCGTCATTCGGAAGAGCGTGAGAATAGTACCCAATGCCCGACCTACATGATGCAGGTTTTCTAGGGTTTTCCCTGCATCTCTTTAGTTGAAACACCGGGTAGGATCCTATATCTATAAGCCCAGGGCCCTAGTCAACCCTTGGCTACCTTGCTCTACCTTCCACATATCCTCTTTTCAATTACCTTAATATGCTATTAAAGAGCGACTGGTCATTTCTGGATCACCCTCATGAAGCCTTTTAACCCCCCCCCCTCCTCCCCCAAAATTGTCATGAAAATCAGCTGTTGTGAAGAACAATCGACATACTTAACCTTGCTGTAGTATTTCACCGTTCTATAAATCCTATTATTATTTTCCTACCCCTATTTAAATTTCTAATTTTCGTGAAATGATAACTTGTTATTGTTTTCATCGCGAGTTTTGTCAATGCCTTTTTCTTTGGTTAAGTCATCTTGCTACTACCGCGATTGCTCTAGTTTCTTTAATATGTCTCCATCGGCATTGCGTGCTTTTCTCAGATAATTTCCGTATCCTGTTATTTCTGTTACAGAGTCTTCCCACTTTGACCTTCTTCGTTACACGGTCTTTTTACCACTTTTGAAATTTCTGATTTAATAGCAAGTATAATTCGATTCGGATTAGCTGAACACATTTATTTTTATAGTTTTTAGACTTAACAGACGACAGCCTCAGGTCTGAGCTTTGTGCAAGGGAAAATTTATTCAAGTATAATCGGTGCTGAACATGGTTTACAATGACGGAACTATCGGAGAAGAGAGAGAGAGGGAGGGAGAAATGTGAAGAACATGTTCTCAAGGTGGAGGACCTGCGATGGTGCGGGGTCGCCGATAATGGAGCCTGTCTTTCGAAAGAGTTATAAAACAGAACGATGCTTAATGGGTGCTCATTATTGACCAGTGGGCGTCCTCCTAAGTGTGTGTGGATTCTGCTCGCTCTTCTACCACTACACAGAAACCAAAACTTCTTTTATGGGACCAAGCCGTGGGTTGCTGGACGCGCGCTTTTAAGAGTCCTCCGCCATTAACACGCGGCAAGGACAACTAGGAAATGCGACGAACTCTCTCCTCTTCCTTCGCTTTACTTTTATATTTACTTTTATGACTCCTGTCCCAGAAAACACTTGCGACTCCATTGTCAAGAGAGAACTTGCCTCCGTAGGAGTTGATAGTCTTCTTCCCATGTATACACACAAGCGTATTAACTCTGGATGAGACAGATACAACCACTTGACATTCAGAACCGCCCACCACTATGCGAGCATATAACAATGTTTCTGCAACAATAACAACAACACGAACTGAACATATAATTGGTAAATCTCTCTTTTGTGGACCTTGAAGATTTTTATTCAAGGCTTATTGACCTGGTGGTGCCAGGAAAACAGGAGAAGCCATATGATTGTTCCTTTTTTGTGTATGTATATTTATATATCCCAGCAGAAAAATTAATTGCCCCTATGTGAATCCAACAAGCAACACAACTGTACTTCCGACCCTTATTGGACGTGGAGAAAAAATCCCTCATCCCATTACAAGTAATCCAATGTAAAATTCTTATTTCGACGAGTCTTCAATCTGAATAAATACTAATATAACTTGTTCTTATTTTAAATAAATACCCGTAATATTCTCCAAATAACACTCAGTATAGTATGCATATTACAAAGCAGTAATTTGCGAGAAACAAAGTTCAAAGATTATTAAGTATATGTCGCGAGAAAAAAGTATGACGTATGAGGAGCGCAGTAGAAGGAAAAGGAAGAAGAACAATGAGAGGATTGACGTCAGAAATGAAACGATCTTCGGCTACATAAATGTCTCGCTATTATCACTCTAAAAGATATTTATTACTATTTTACAAACAAGATATTCAGACAGCGCCAGGTGTTTTTCGTACATCCTCTGCGAAACATCACTGATCATTAAGGGATGATTTTTGTGACGTACAGTGTTTCCTTGCGTCAGGTTTGTTATTAAACTACGAATTTGCCGTAATAAATGTTCATGTTTTAGTGAGTTCCAACTTACCACACTACAAATACAGGGCAATGGACGGATATGCAGCGTAAATTGAAACGACTAGCTTTGACACTAGTTGCGCAACAAGCGCGTATGCGCTACACCCTCTGGCCCGTTTGCGCAAACTATATATTTATTTTGTGCTGTTCTCGATACAGACGAATATTATTCCGCGATTGTCACTGGTTTGAGGTCAGAGAAGAAAAGAACTACTTAAAATATCTAATTACAGGGATAAGGAATCTAATAAAATAAGGAATATATGTTCTGTAAGTGAACTTATATGCGCCACGTGGTAGGACCATTCCATATTTTGTACATATTTATCTTTAATTTTCTTTGAATAAATTTTAATTTACATTGTTCTTAAATTTCGTGGTAGTACCAATAAACAGGCTGAGAGAAGTATAGCAAGTCAAGTAGAAATGATTGATTATTCTCCTCTTTTCGATATTGAAGTGTATGTTTATGTAACAATTTTGATAAATATTGGCAACCAAAAAAGATTCCTGGATGTATGGTGGAAAATGTGACATTTCCTCTATAATCTAAATTGTTACAGGAAGCAACCACGAAGTAAATAAATACAGAAGCTCGTGTGTATCAGAAGTTATGGGCAGATCTCTTATGAACCGCATTAAATGATGATGAAGGACGTAATTGTAATTTTGCAAAGAAGTGGTAACAGATGCCAATAAGAGAGTCTACTTGAGCGTATTTCTGTCAGAAACGGCAAAGTATTTAGACTTCCTGCGCGCTCTAGAACACGAGGTTTATTACTGGAGGAATCTAATTAAGCAATGATGATAGACCCAAGCAGCCAGATGGCCAATGAAAGCAGTTGAGGCCAAGGTCACTTGTAGTCTGTTTCTTTTTTTCAAATTACACTTTTCCTAAAACATTCGTGTTATTAGGTCACATGAAAGGGTTGCAATTCATTCCTTCAGGAACGCAGGAGTTAATTGACTCCCTCCTTGAGTACACACAGGGACGCTCTTCCCCTCCCATATTATTACTAATATCTCTTCTATACAGAAAATACTAGTAACTCGTATCAGTTTAAGGGTTTCCTCCCTTCAATAAATATTTTTACCTCTTATTAGTCATTGTCTTGAGAAAAAAAATGATGCAGCACTTTTTAAAATAAGGTAAATGGTTTGAATTATTAATTATTAAAAATCTTCTAAATTTTCCAATAAACATCTTAATAAATAAGTTAATTAAATTCTAATCATATGAATATTATAAATACAACAAGTAACATGTCTAAGAATTAAACCAATATCAGTATTCATACAGTTTATTGAATAAACAGGAGTTTTCGGTTGAATTGCCATAATTATCTGCAATTATACAGTTACTATTGGATTAATCATGTCATAAAACTTCAAATTCGTTATAACGTTTATATCATTCTACCAATGTAAATTGACCTGTTGCATCAATAGGCAATATATCACACGATAAATAAGGTCCTCGTCTCATTTATCATATAAAAATAATGTCATATGACATTAACCGTACTACTACTTTTATCATTTAAGCTACTTATTCACACATAATTCAACATAATTTTTAATACAGTATCATAATAACTTAATACATCAATGCTGTGAATCATTATTTACATAAAACCCACTTTCACATTATAATAATCAATACTACGCAAGTATTCCAAAATAGTTATTTTTAATTAGGTCTGGAATTCATCTACTTCTTCTAATATGTTTGTATGAAATCTTATTGGTGAACAATAAAAATATAATCATCACAATTGCACACATTATACAATTAAAATTTAGATTATACATAATTTATATGAATATCTAAACGCAAATAAATAATATTAATCAAAATGACATTATTTTATATTGCGATTTTGAAATTTAAATACATTACACATTGTTATACTAAAGGTTTTCCTGTAGGAGGTTTCTTGAAATGTGATCTGTAAGGAAGTCAATTGTCTTTACAAAAAACTGATATATATATATATATATATATATATGTGTGTGTGTGTGTGTGTGTCTTTAACTCCTTAATTGAGATTAAAACAGACTTGAAGATTATAAACGAAACAGTTCATAATTTAATTGAAGATGTGCTTAGTTACAACCCTGGTGCTTATTTTTAGTGCAAAGTAATTAGTAACGTTAAAAACTTTATAATAAAAATGACAGATATAATACTTATACTGTACATTGTTTTTCTTGAGGACATGATCTAATTAGTACCTGGTGCATTTATAATTACAATGACTTCAAAGGCGCCAAGTATTGTCGTGTTTTGTCTGCAAGTAAGTCGAGTTAAGTCTGTATAACTATTTCAAGGTTACTTTCTTTTCCTAAGTCCCGTTCGAAGAGGAGACAAGAGATCAGACCGACCTTAATGAACGCATTGTTGAGGACGTTGGCTGGTGATGATCATCTCGTCTCACCGAGGCGATATTTCACGGGTTGTCCGTCAGGCTGCAATCAGAGAGAAAGAATAAAGTGTTTTACAGGGGAGGAGGAGAGAAAGAAAGAGGGGAGAGAGAGACTGCTACACGAAAATATTCCATCGTCCGTTTGTCACTGTGGGGTCTCCGTTAGTTCAGATGAATGATATGAAGGTCTTTCGGCTCCATCGTGTCATTGTCTCGCTTCATTAGCGTCAGAGCCATCAGCCTCTGTTGTTCTCTCTGCTCAGCGGTCGAGACACCTAGACCCTTGTAATCGACATCCAACTGCCACCCCAGATACCTCATAATTTATTGCTAACTTTAACAAAGAATCTTATTAGTTTCGGCCAAGGAATATAGACCAACTCGTACCATAAAGTTGATAAGTGGAAGCAGGGGATACCTGTTAGCAGCAATTCAAAATGCATCAATCTTGATCAAAGAGGAATCGTAGAATTGTTAAAAATCGCAATGAATCTTTGGGATTAAAGGGCAAGCTCGTATTTTCCTGAACAGTGATAGTTTCTTTGCTGACAAATCCTGCCATTTTGTATTATATTGTGATAAATGGAATCGCTCTTCAGACCTATGACTATTCTCCTTAATAGAAAACTGGTCCCTTATGTAAGAAAATATTAAAGCATAACACATGGCTGCAATCAAGTTGGAACTGCGAAAGCTGCAAAATAAATCGGAGAGATTTTCTTATATTTAAAGAGCATTTGGGTACTCCTTTGTCTGGTTCACTTTGTCTTACAAGAAAGAGTCCACTTGATGATCCATTATAAGAAGGAAATTAACTTACAAAGTTGGCCTACCTAATTATAATTACAGCCCAGGTATGACTACGCCACGTGGCCAACCTGTCGCACGCTTAAGTAGTAGATTAGTTCAGATGTCAACGTGTGTAGTAAGGTTTCTTCACATCACGCCACTGCGTTTAATTTTTTAGTGTGATGACGATGGTAGCACTTGCTGCCACGGGATTAAGCAGTTAGCGTGCCAGACGGTGAGCAGCAGGTCACAAAAAAACAAAGCAATAAGAACAAGTAGACAGGCGTCAGAAAGGAAAACATATTTCAAAGTCAAATTCTCTTATTTTATATACATATATTATAAAGTCCATCTTTCTTTGGTTATTAGTTTTGAAAGTTGTGTGAAAATAACCGAAACTACCGAACAGAACAATAATGCTACATTGGAGAATATAACAATAAAAATTATGTTTCATAAAACGATCATTGATTAAGTTGAGAATTATACCAGCTCCTGCCACAGCTCCTACTTTTCTACCCGACTGCAGAAAAAGTTTTTAACTCACGTCAATTTTGGAGACGTTTTCGAAAAATTTGTAGAATTTAGCTTTGACCTGAGATTCTAGAAATGTTGATATTCTGAAAATGTCACTTTAACTTTTTTATATAAATATTGACACAATTAAATATAGGGGAAATCAGCCGGAACGGGACTCATGTTGTTGAAATTTTTTGTTAAAATTATGGAAAAAGAACTATCATTTCATAAAATTTTAAAACATTAGTTTATTCTATCACTTACTTAATCCAATATAAACCAAAGAATTTAAATTTTTGATGAATTTTTAAAAAGGAAATTACAAATTTCCCATTATGACAAGCCGCCCAGGACAATACGGAACTGGATGTTTTGTATTTACAATTAGTACAATAAAACTTAATTTCGTTTCAGAAAAATCTTAACAACTTTTGTGTTTTCTTTCTTATACCTATTTTTCGTAGAGTTTATCGTTTTATAAATTATTCCTTTCCCAAAACGATTTTTTGCAACTGCACAGTCTTTGCTAACACTTTTCCTTTTTTTCGTTCTTTTCTTTCTTAATCCATTATGTTTGGGTACAGCATCCTGTAACTCATTGTTAAAACGCGAGTCTGTCAATTTTTTTATTTTTATCTTGTGGAACACATTACATTTTGCCTTATACAGTAGTGTACCGTTCCGTCCCCCAAGATAGTTTCAATTTAAGGTTTTTCACCGAGTAAATTTAAACCTTATACATAATTTATATGCAGATTAAGACACCTAGTTTACGAATATACACCATTAAAGAGTTAAAAGCAAGGATTTTTGTAGACTACCTTCTGTCGAAATTCTGCAAAAATTATAAATTCACAGATGTACGACGCCAAAACAAGAGTTCATTCACAAGGTGCCCTCAGAACTTCATCAGAGTCGGCTGTCAGGACTTCTTCGTTTACCAGGTACAATGTTCTACCACTACTTACTAAACTCCAACACTATACAGCAAAAAAAAGGGTATCCCGTTCTACCCCGCTATTACGTTTCGCCCCAACTATTAACAATAGTTTGACTGGATGATCATAAAAGATATAAAGAATATATATATTTATTAATTCTTTCATTGTACGTTTAAAATTATCTAAATATATAAAGTAGAGTTATTAAATTAACTGGCCATGAAGAATTAAATTTCCAAACTTAGTTGTAATCTTTTAACTATTTGTTACTATTTTTAACAAAAATAACATCATCAATAATTAAAAATATTATCAACCATTTAAATATTGATTAAATAGTTAAAATAGCAAATAATTCAAAAAAGTTAAGTATAATTTATAATACTTTAGAAGTTCATGAGATATAAAATTTAAAAATGAAATTACAATAACTTTTTAGACAAATTTTGGTTTTCTACATTATATTAAGAGCAATATTTTGTCGATTACTTACAGACCGATAGTTTCCGAAACTAGGTTTACTTCATGCAACTTAAGAAATAAATACTTCTAATATATGTTATTTTACGTAGATTTCAGTGAGCTTGGATAACCTTGCTATAAAGTCACCTTGTTAAGACTCAGTCTTACATCAAGATGGTCCATTTAGTTTGAAATATCCTCAAAATTATAAAATATGTTTTTAACTGTTGTTGAAAGACAAATGGTTTAATATTTTACTTTACGCCTATTTTTAAATTAAAAGATAAGTTAAACGACAGTTATAACGGACATTTTTTTATATTTTATTCAATGACGTTTGCGTACAATTTTCTTACGCTATTAGGCTGATGATTGTATAGAAGTGTACGTGAACATAGTTGACTAAAATAAATTTTAAATAATTAAGGGTATGAAATCTGGGGAGTAATATTTGTATCCTATTTTTAAGAGTGCGTTAAGGGTTGCAGGTTGACAGTGAAACGTTACCGTCTTTAATGGGAATCACAGTCAATATCGCCGCCAGTGTTTTCTTGAAGAATACAAAAGGTGCAAGGAAACAATTTATTTTGTATTTACATGGATTATACTTTATTTTATGGCTTATTAGCTGTGTTATCTGTTTTGTTAAGTTCCTGAATATTCTCATTTTAATATATAGAATTTAATCATAGATGTATTTAAACATTATTTTATTATTTTCTGTCAGTGTGGAACTAATGAATTAAATAAATAAAAACGTTTAGAAGTATTATTATGAGCTTTGCTACTTAATAGCATTGCACTGTCATTTCTGAATGAGACCCTCCAGTGATATTTGGCGTCTGAAGAGGGTAAATCGAATTCAGCACGGACGCCGAGGCAGCAAGCTTCACTGAAGAGGAAAGCCCATCCATTCCTGTTTGATTTCGAAGACGCGTGTGTTAACTTTCCACTTAAGACTGGGGGGCGGCCGCTACCTGCCCCTTTGTTTTCGGTCTTCTCGTCTGTAACAGGTGTCGGCGCAGTTAACAGGTGTCGGTGCAACATGTGGCACGCGGAGAGCAGATCTCACTTTACTGTTAGAAGCCGACAAACTTCCCTTACCAAAGACGTGTGCACCCTCCTCCGTTAGCCATTAAACGACTCTGAGAAACTGCCAATTTATTTTTTTCCCCGTCTGGAACTGCACAGATGCCGCTTAGCGCCCCGGCCTTACAGGCGCCGTTCCCAGAAATAATTATTCACTGCTCAGATCCTTAACAGAGTAAACAAAACCTATTATGACTGGAGAAATATACACAAACAAGTGCAGATTAACTCGTTTTTCACAAAACCTGTACTCGGAAAAATAAAGTAAACACCATATTAAAAATGTCACAGAATAGAATACCTAAAAATAATTGTTCTTCCGAGGACCGACATTGTGATATTTGGGTTTTAAATAAAGAATCTTTGAGACATACCCTAAAAATAATTTTTCCTTAAAGAGTAGATTTACACTAACAATTAAAATACCAGTAAGCAATCAGGTGCGACAATAATAATAGGCTTAACAATACTCCGATAATAAAAATTATCATATCTTTAAAATATGTGAAAGTTAATCTATTTGTATATAAAAAAGGAAAATAGATATAAGTAAGTCAGTATTAATAGAAGATTATACATTTTTTATTACATTTTCTCTACAATTTTTTATATTTAAAATACATTTTGGAAAGGTGGAAACCATATTAAAATCTCCAATGTAGTAAGTGGCCCATTATGTATTTTTCTTAAGTATTATAAATAAGTTTTTTCAAAAATTTAAAATTATATCACTTATATTGTTGAACTCCAACTATAAAATCGCGGTCAGAAAATTGTATAAGCGAAATGAACTTATGCACTTGAAAACTATTGCAATCGTAAAAATTATGCCTTACATTTATACTGTTTTTAAATATAAAACAAGGAAATTGGTGATCTAAGACATGAATTCTTACTTATTTCTTAAAATTTAATTTATTACATAATTTATTTCTCGATAATTGTTTTCATTCGTAAATCTAAGGAAAATTTTTATTTTAGTTAATCACTTATCTTCTTACCGTCAAGTCTCTGGTTTGCGTTGTGAACGTCAACTTTCGACAATAACTTGCCGAATGGAACCCTTTCGACACTCAACGTAGTCAGCTGAACCTGTTATGTCATTCCATAAGTAAAAAAGAATTTAGCGCAATGTGACTTCATTTTGGATGATAAACGATTAAGGAATCAAGACTCATAATCAGAGTATGGATTATTTCTGTTTTGATTTTTAAGAAACTACCAGTTCCTTTTTCTTTGCCAGATTATTAATTTTGTTATACTTTCTCGAATTTGTATAGGTTATTGAAACCCGTATTAACTTTTCAATATCAAAATATATGCATATATGAGTAAAAAAACGTACTTGTAACGTGAACAAATTATCGTCTCAGATATTGGAAAAATTTACATTCTTGAGGCAATATTACTATACCAATATTTATATGTAAAAGAAACAAGGTTGAATTTACAAACTATAAAGTATTTCAGCTTGTTTTATTAACTACAAACGAGAAGAATCAGGAAGAGTCTTCTGAAATTTTGGTCTTGTATCATATTCTGAGTACTAGAAACAATCCTATATCATTAAATATAAAATGAACCTATCCGATTTATTAAAAACACTATACAACGTATTTATTTAGAATTCCATTAGACCTATGGATTTACACTAATATTTTTTCATAATTAAAAATAAGCGTTGAAGAAGATAAGAGAATAGTTATATTATTTTCATAAATCATTAATTAAATTCAATACAATTTTATATAGATGCGGAAAATCAAATGTTTAATAAGACGAAAATTGATAGGCAACAAATATGCAGCCCAAGAAGATAACAAATAACTACTACTTATAAACAAAATAATAATTAATACAATGATTTTCGAGTGTACTGCAGTCCTGAAATTTCATGACAACAACAAGCGTTAATTGCAAGTTCATCAAGAGAAGGAATAGAAAGTATGGAGCAGAGGTGTGCTGACATGAATTCTAATATTTTAATGACGTTAGGAGGAATTTTTAAATAATACCATCCGTCTGGAGAGTGGTAGTGTATTTTAAAAGGCAAATTAAAGCTATCAAAGATGAAGACGTTGCCACATAGCAGTAAAAGAAAAAGCCCTGTCTCAGGGTCTATTATTTTTTTTCCTTCTAACTCTACAGATCGGCCGATTCCTTTGCCAGGTAACGGGATCCTCCAGGTGTCTTTTTGTCTTATAAAAAAAATACACACTTTCACACTCGTGCCGTCCAACTGCTGTCGCTACCCTTCTCGCCTTTACTCTCCCTTTAACATTTCAGCTTTCTCTTTTGAATTTCGTTTTCATTCTTCCCAATTTAGCAAGAAAAACTTTTCCTAATTTCTTCCTTAAAAAGGCAAATATATATCAAATATATTTCAGTAATACCTGAATATTGATGTGCAGAACTGTCTTATTTTAAAGTATTTTTATTTATATATAAATTGGACATTTAAATTAATATAGATAATTTAAAAAGTTTTGTTCTACGAAAAAGTTATATTTTGGAATATGATTTCCTTGCCACGTCGAGCAACATTAATAATTTCTTAAATAAAATATTTTTATGTCCTATTAATTTGGGTTTTTAGCAATCAATTACACTTTTTTCTAATTTTTTTATTAATTTCGTCGTTCGCAATTCCAGAAGGTATTTCATTCAATCTTCCTGGTTTTGCGGCCCAGCGTTGGAAACACCCAAAAATAAAATATTTTGGCCTCAGTAATTTTATTATTCCTGTACAGTTTTGGTGTTTATTAGAGTAATAATTATATATGCTAAAGAAGGAAGATAATAAGTATCTAAAAGAAATTAAAGTCGCAATTTGTAAAAGTTACTTGAAAACATAATTTTGTCTTCAGTCTGCTAATAAACAATGGAATTCTTTCAACACAGAAGACTAATTTAACGAAAGATCAAAAGTCAACCAGTACAAAAGCACCGCATATTGCAAAAGTCAAACACATAACTCACGAAAACTAATACACTAACGTTTTAGCAAAAACAACAGATGTTTACTTCCGAAAACAAATACAACTCCTCAAACGATTATCCTGATAGTGGTAGAGCAGCCCAAAGATTCCGAAAGTGTTTTTCTTCATAAATCACTTCGGCAGAGAGAGGGACCGCTCTTGTCCCAATCAGCAGAAATGGAGAGTGATGGAAGATTGGATCCTCCCACTCTGTCTTTAGCGCTCTGTCACTGACGAGGAAACCTGTCAATACACTGAGTAAGGATTGGACCCCTGTTTCCTCTGGTAAACACAACTCACCTCTATAAAAAAAATTGTTTCTGTGGACTATTAAAGAAAATCTGTTTTCTCCGGCAAGCATTGGCCAAGTCATTTTGCATTCACGTAATATTCCCAGAAAAGAACAATACGATGGGACTGACTTGTCAAGTATCCAACTAGCCGTGGCCGTGACTGCAGCATTGAAATATTTTCGTTTACGATTTTTGTTTTAATTCCTTGTACAAGTTATCGTTACTCGCCAACCTTAACCAACACACTCTTGACACAGTAGCTACAAATAGCAGGAATCGAACGTCACATGTTGATTATTAGTAGATTATTTAGCACCAAAATATTTGTAATTTATAATTGTACAGCAAATATGCCAGTTTATTTCATACTTTCTCATATCTTTATATCAACCACCGTAGTAGCTGGGTACGGTACCTGTACCTCTGGACCCAGGTCCATATTTACCCCTATCTCGTCACATTCATCTTCGGTTATTCTCACTTAACCGTAATTTCCGTTGAACGAGTCGAATGCTAGCCCTGTTACAACTGTGTCCAGAGTCTTGATCTCTGTGTCTGTGTGCCTACCGAAATTCTTCGTGGGCGTGTGTACTCGTATGTGTGTGTGTGTATTTGTGTGGCAGGTGGGCAGCGTTCCTGGCGCCATCTGGCCGGCTATAGTAAGGCGAGGCAAGGCACCTGCCACCACACACACTGATTTGCTCCAGTAGTTTCGCAAGAAACAGCTAACATTCTTCATTCCAATTTTCTTCTTGTATAAAATAAAAATAAAAACAGTCTCCCCTACAGAAGATTAACAGCCCTGACGTCAGGCAAATGCAAGAGAGACTGACAAACAGATACAGAGACAAAAGTAGATCAAATAAAAGACAGGTCCATAGCCTATATTATAAAATTAACTTAACGCTGTTACACTAAGATTATAATAAACCACAGTGACTTGTTTTTATAAGTTATAGCAAACCTTCAAAATAGAGGCAGTAGGTCAGCTTCTTATATTTAAACAAAAAAATAATTTTGCCTCAGTATTGAGGGTAAACGTTTAAGGGATTAGGGGATCCGAAACATATCTTATACAAATTCCTACCTTTGTCACGCAAACTTTATTCCTATTTATAGGGCCAAACTGTTCCTACGAATGTTTTTCGTCGTTATACAAGCCCCGCGAAGTCTTTTAGCCACATTAAACTATTATCCACGATCTTGGGACAAAATGGCGATTTGGACAAAAACTTTATGCGCTTTCCTGAAGAACGACTAACCAATTTATCCTTAAACCAGTAAATAACTTTCTGTCACTAGAAAGAAAAATAAAAAATAATGTCATATGAAAAGTAAACGGTTCACTCGTAAATGAAATATCCTCGAAGGGAAACTAAATTTATTGCTCCAGTCTAAATAAATTATAAGTACTAATAGCAATACATTTTTAAAGTAACTGAATCACAATATTTATTTTTCAAATAAGTCACTAACTAACAAGCAGCTAGAGAGAACATTTGGAGGACTTTGACCAAGAGAAAGGATAGATTAATAGGCCACGTTTTGAGACATGAGGGACTAGTAAAATTAACATTAGAAGAAAATGTGTGGGATAAGAACAGAAGAGGGAGGCCAAGGATGGAATCCGCTAACAGATTAGGGAGGACGTTGGATGTGGTAGCTGTGTAGAAATGAAAAGGCATGCGCAGGAGACACCACCACAACAAGAAGCACATTTAACTAATCTTGGTTAATTATGAAGTGTCATATTAAAGTAAAATAACTGGCCTACCTTAACTATGAAATGCCTGCAACTTCAGCACGAGAAACTACAGAGTCATATGAACATGGACACCGTGGTTCAGCACAGCCTTAAAATTCCTTACGTCTCAGCTGTATCAGTCTGACCTGTCTCTTAACTTGGTGGGAGATTTATAAAATAAAATTTAAACAATCATCTTGGAAGCAGCAGAACCGAGACAAACCAAGACGGTCACGAGAGAGCTACATTCTTGAAAATTGGTTCAGTGTCTACACCAAGTTGAAAAAAGACGGAAAGAAAATATAAATAAGGAAAGCTGACAGATAGTGGGAGGATAAATAAACATAAGGCTGAGTTATGTGGCGTCGGCTCGTGTAGCACGAGGCAAAATCGTCAGCATAGCTGAGGGTTTCATTTACATTCAACTCAATTAAAGTACTGGAGTCAAAGAAATGGGTACAGCTTAAGCTGTTGTGTACATTCCGAGGTTCATGTAGGTTGAAATGTGTACAGCTTTCGTTGGACTATATTTTCGATTTACGACTTTACACATAGAGGTGTAAACACAGGACGGAAAAGTGTCACGTATAAGATAAAGTTATTAAGTCAGAGTGAAAGTTCTAACATTTTACGAGTTTAATTTTAAAGCACGGATTCCATGTACACTGAAAAAGCCTCCCCTGTTCATAGGAAGATAATAATCTTGAAGAACGAAATTCCGTCTGTGGTACATGTATGAGGATGAACAAAACGACTCCCCCGGCTCATAATTTTTACTGGACTACTCGTGGCACCTCCAACAGTAGTGCTTCTCACTCGAGTAGGAAAATATGCATTTTTTACTTTATCTTCATTGAGGCAACATCTCTAAAAACAAAATTAGTCTTTGTAAGCGGACTCTGTACGGGCAAGAAACGAAACTGGACGCTCCTAGGTTCAGCTGCTTTTAAAGATATCGTGTACCAGCAAATAGATCTACCATAATATGTATCTGTTTCTTCCCGAAACCATTGTTTTTGGGGACAGACAAAATATGTTCTGCGGTGCAATTCCACAAGGATGATTGCAGACTGTCATCATCAATTACACATTCTGAATTTGGAGTGGTACGTCGTCAGCGTATCGATACTCATTCAGTATTAACCCTAGTTACCATGACCAAGACGGACACAAAGATCCATGCCCATGCCTGGATTCAAACTCAGGACCTTCGTGTTGTATGCGCTTACGTTAACCGCTTCCCACAGAAGGTGGATACTTGACTAATTGATTTATAACCCTTAAAATTAGCCTGAATATATTATATTTTACGTGTACATACAAGTAAGACAGTCATCAAAACTAAAAAGCTGGAACCGCGTTACAGCAAAGAATATGTCAATTTAATAAAATAGTAGGTAAATCTCTGATCCCTTATTCAGCAAATACTTCATCATTAGTTGACATCAAAAAACATTTTAAGAAAGGTTTCTTTCCCTGTCTTGTATTTACAGTTGGTGAACTAATTCACTTCTAAGGTTAATTAATTTTGTTTTAATTTCATAAATACGTTATAATTTCGTCATACTTAGCCAAGAATTATCTGGTTCCATCGTCTTTAAAAATCACAAACATAGCCTCAAAACTTTACTACTCATTTTCATTTTTCCACGCGTGTTGAAGTATTCCTGTTGGCTACATCATCCTTGATTAATTAACATGTGTAAATATAATTTACATTTAAAACTCGATTACATCTTAACTGCGTTCCTTGTTGGCCTTTTTTAAGTCCTGCCAAAACTCCATTTTTATAATTCTCATAAACCTTTCGAACCCGCACGTGGACCATTGCAGCCAATTTAACCCCGGAATTCCCTGTAAAAATATATTTTATTTTATTCCTCGCGATAGGAGAAATACAACCCGTATAAAGTGCTTCTCTAACAGGCTGTAATGAACCGAGAGACTGTTACAGTGTCGAGAATTTTCTGCTCTAAGTGGGACTTTTCTTTTTTACAATCCAATGAAACTATGCTGTAAATTTTCCCGGGTCCTCTTTACTTCGTGTAGGACGTCCTCGCTAACAGCCTCTAGCGCCTTCTTAATCACCGAGACAAAATTTCCTCGTTGAAAACTTTAATCGCCTGCTTATTGCTTGTTTGTGGTGGGGAGAGAGGACGGTTTTTTTACTGCGGTCGTAATTCTTTACAGGGGCAATTGAAGAAGTGATGTGACCTTTCGTTTGTGAAGATGCTTCCTAGACAAAGTGCTAATGGGGAAATCTTCGATATGACACCTCAGCCGTCAGGTAATAATTTCTAACTAGAAGAAAACTCCTATTAGAGAGACTTTTTTCTAAAAAAAGAGAAAAGAAAAAATATTAACCAATCTACGAAAACGTCAGATAAATTTGTGACATGCTGGAAAAAATAAAAGAATGATTGTGTTTGTAGCTTTTCAATAAATCTTAAATTTTATATTGTTTACTTTAGTACACAAGAGAGTGTAATGAATTGACGTTATTTTGAATAATATTTTTCTAATAGAAGAATGTGTACTTTACATTTATTTTAATTTTAAACTTAAAAATCCGTTTTAACAAAAAATATTAAAATGGCGAATATTATTAAATGACTATAAATAAAACAATATTTGCTGATACCTTTTGTCGATCTAAGATATCTGGCAGACAGTGTACAGTTTCTATTCTGAGAATGGGGTTATTATTCAAATTCTAATTATTTTTAAACTTTAAATCAATTCTCGATTTATTTTTATGATCGTATTTCTTTTAAAATTTAAATTATATATAAATTCTGCAAGTTATAAAAATAGCGCTTACTTGAAAAATTACTTTTCTCAATCGCAATAAAAAAGAAGAATAATTAATAAGAAAAGTAGACATGCAAGGTAAGTACCAAAGTAATTTTTCTCAATAAGGCTCGAAAGATGTTGAAATTGAATAAACAAGCTGTTTGAGGGATTAACGAAATTATTTTTTTAAAGGGCAATGTATGCCATTTCAAATCAAAATTAATTTCGTTAATACCTCACACACAGCTTGTTTTATTCTATTTCAACATCCAGCTTCCTAAGTGAATAACTCTAGATGTATCTTCCGTTATCCAGATTTGTTCTTCTCAGAAAATGATTTCTGAAGATAGCGTTGGCGTCGTCTCTAGTATGTTTTTGGTGTCGGTTATGAAATTATTTTCTGGTTAAAAATTCTATAGTGCTTTCAATACTCTCCTACTCCAAACTTGAATACTCTCCCCCCCCTTCTTTCTCTCTGTGTGATATACGAGACAATTGAAATTATTGTAATGCCGGCTACCAAAACGTTGAATTAAACAAAATATCGATCTCCAAAAAATATTATCCTGACAGGATATTTTTAGCAAGTAGCTTTCTTTGAATTTCCAAACACTTCGTTCTACGTGCGAACCTCAATTATTGATTAGCATCCCTTATTTATTTAAATATTAGCGGCCATTATCTCGAGCTTAATTTTTTAAAATCCTTGAATCCTACTATCACGTAGTCTGATAGCATGAAATTGTAGCTACATCTGAAATTCCTTCTTAAAATGTTTTGCAGTTAGTTCATCCTACGTGCATTACGTTTCTAAAATTATGCTAAAAATAACCTACAAACATAATTAATTTAAATTTTCTGACTCTATTACCATTAGACTCTTTGATATTTTATTTTAAACAATTTATTTTCATTTTATGAACTAAGTTTTGTCGGCTTCATTTGACTAAGTCGGTATGAAAGCAATTTCTATCAGGTCATTTAAGTTACAATAATTGTTAAAATGAAATAAATTACTAAACATTAAATGGGATAAAAAAACTCTTTTAATTTTGATAATGCTATCGTTTTAAATAAGAGTAGAAGCCTTTGAAATGTGGTTCTGAAAGTCAGATGGGTGGATAAAATCACTAACGAGGACGTTCTAAGCAGAATAGGGGAAGGGCGAAAAATATGGAGGACGTTGATCAAAAGAAGGTATAGATTAATAGTCCACTTTTTAACATATGTGGGTCTTGTAAAATTTGAGTGAGAGAGAAATGTGTGGGGTAAGAACAGAAGAGAGAGGTCAAGGAAGGATAGAATACGCTAAGCAGAGTAGGGAGGATGTGGTATGTGTTAGTTAAGCAGGAATGAAAAGGCTTGCACAAGATAGGTTAGCAGTCTTAGGACTGAATACCACAACAAGAATAACATTGTTTTAGATGAGGAAATGAAATTCAAGGCAATCTTCCTTTCTGAAAGGTATATCTTAACAGCAATATTTTTATTGTGAATATAAAACAATATATTTCGCAATTAAGCAAGTTATATTATGGTCTTAGTTAATTTTATCTTTTGGCTATTTTCTGATTGCATGATTTTTATATTATATGCTCATTTTCTTTCATTTATTTACAAGGGCCACAATGTATAACCAAAACGTCTAGTTTGTGTTAATTCTTCAAAATTTTGAGAAAATGTCTTTCATACTGGTCTTCATTTGTACTAAATAAATACTAGCACTTTGAATCAATTAAGAGAAAGTTTGATAATGTTATAAATATTTTGGAAGAAAATCGTATAATTTTACCAGGATTTCTACTTATTGTCAATTATTTTGAAGACGACGCATTTTGATTTAATGTTCATAATTAAGAACAATACAGAAATCAAATATATACTTTGAAACCTTTACCAAAATTTTGGTTCCTTTAGGGTTGATTGAGCACTTGGCAGATGTATTCTTTGTGCATGGATAGAATGAGCAACAAGTGAAAACGCATTGCAGCAAGAAAGAAAAGTAAGAAGCGTCCGTGCAAAAATGGCCGTCACAGTACTAACAAGCACCGCGTTAGGGTAACGATCTGTGACCAGTGAAGCGCAGACGGTGATTTATGCGTGTCACTACAGTAAGAGTACGAGAATTGTAGAAAGTTAAATGGTCGTAACTTTTTGCGACTGCAGCATCACAGTGCCTGGCGTCAAGTATAACTAAAGAAGTTAAAGAACTATTACACGAATAGTCCTTTGAAAGAAATAGAATTTACTATGGTTATTATTGTTGGATCAACACTTCCATAGTGCGCCACGATACACAAACGTGTACAGGAGGCGTTTAAAACATTCGGGTTCCTTAAACTTATGTTAAGTGCAGCGCCAATCAACTTGCTTTCTTCTGGATTACAATATTATTTCAGATAATGTCAAATCAATACATAAGACTCTGCTAAAATTGTATTCTCTACTTAAACATTTTAAAGTGTAACACTATAAGCCGATTGTTAACTATGAAAAATAGTTGTAAGATAAATAGAGGAAAATAATTTTTCGGGAATAGTTAATGCGACGCGGATAATTTAGATAGTCAGAAATTTTTGTGGTAGTAAAGAGACTTCTAACAGCTAAACCAACTAAACATGCCAGAATCAGAATTCTAATAATAAAAATGAATTTAGCAACGTTCATAAGAGACACGGATGTGGAAGCAACGAACCAACACCGTACGTTAAAATCAACATCTGTGAAACTCACATGAGCAGTAAAATACTGTATATATACGGTTGCAGAATCGAAGTCGATGATTTCGTTACTTTCCAATAGCGCTTTGTTACAGATAAATCCATACGCACACCCTATTTTAAAAATTGTATTTAAATCACCTCATTAATACATCAAAATCAGAAAACTATTTATTATTCAGCACCGACGTATAATAGAAGTCAAATTCAGGTAAATTTAGGGCTACCTAAATTGTATAAATGACTTGATATTATTGAATCATTTTGTTAATAAAATTTAAATAAACTTAAATTTTGTATTAGTGATTTCGTTGTAACAAACCATAAATTTTTATTACACTTGTAGGGGAGGGTATGTTGAAATAAAATTACACGGTAATTTTATGAAATAAATGGGGAATTTATTTTTAAAAAGCTTAACTAGGAAAAATATTTACAAATTTCGAAAGTACGGCGAAGCAATCGAATCTCTTAATGCTGGAGTTTAAACCGTGGAAAATACCAAGCATCAAGGATTGGGAAACGTGACAGCGTACCTTGATTGAACGTAGCGTCGCCTCGCTGCTAACTTCTTCGTAGGACGCTCTCCTCAGAGTCGTTGGTTGACCTCCTTAAACGTCCGGGACCAAAAGTCGGTTTCTTTCCGTCTCCTTCAAGTTCAATCAATTTTGCTACATTTAACTGAAAATAATTAAAATTATAAGTCAAATAATATCTGAGAATAAACAGTGATTTGCCAGCGTAAAAGCACAACCTTAAAGTACGTCATTAAATTATACTTAACTGATTTGCACATAATTTTGTAATGCCTAAATTACCAATTTGCTTTTGTTTTAATGCGCTATAGAGTAAACGTTTGGGCGATACATAATTGTTTAATACATATTAAGTATTTTCCCATTTTTGAATTGTTACTAATCTAGCTGACGTAATTTTTAATTTATTGAAGATGCTGGTCCATAATAGCGGGTTTCTCTTATCCATAGAATAAGTTATTATTCGTACACGACGCGATTGATGCGGTGTTACGATGGTGATGGTATGCTTTTAATTGGCTTTGATGGGGGTGATAAGTGAGTGCGTGGGTGCGTAGTACGTGGGAAAGGATACGGCGGGCTCTCCTCTCACTGCCCATATGGCAGCGTGTAATCTGGCAGGGTACGACAGGTGGAGAACAGACCTTGCACCTGTCCGAGCGAAGCGGGCCACGGGCCAGCCGCAAAAATGTCCACAAGTGACGTCTGAATGACGAAACTTGTTGCTTCAGCTTTGGCCCGACATGTAAGGAACCCGTGCATCTAAAGATATCAGCACGCACTGTTGCACCAGTCCTGATTTTTCTTTTACAATATGAACTGAAATTTTATATTATGAATACTTCGCAAATTTTAAAAAAAATGATATTGATGTCTACGGATTTAAATAATTTTACAAATTTTAAATGTAAAAATCTTACAATCCTATACAAATCTTCGTTTGAATGAATCATTTGTTTGAACTCATATTCATGATATAGGCTACAATATTTTTTACGAGGCTAGATTATATTTTTGTGAGTAAAGTCTGCGGTCTTTCGAGTCATCTTCTACATTGTCCTATTGTGAAGTTTTTTTCATATGTTCATACTGAATTATAGCCTTATAATTAACTGCCTTTCAGCTGGATGCGTTATATTTATAATTTGGCCATTCATACCCAACCTTGGTATAAAAAAATTACCCTCTCAAAATGGTGATGTCAACGAATCCGTCGTTTTCTAGTAAGGCATCTAGTTTTGAAATACAACTCTCTGTTTTACTGACTCTCAAATATTTTTTCATCATCCACTATTTTAAGTATGCCAAAGATTTTTCCCAAAATTCGTTTGGTATTTTTCCTGCTGGCCTGCCAAATAATGTCCCTTAATTATCCATTACACTTAAAATTATTTTTGACGACTGAATAATTTAAGAAAAAATTAACCCTTGGGATTTTGCATATTCGTTCTCTGTATTTTGAAATAAAAACAGTTGCTGCGGCTTAAAATTTCACTGTGTACTATAAATTTCATAAACCATCACATCAGGTAACGCTTACTCATCCTATGTTTGGACCGCCATTTTTAATCAAAATTCATGCATCATTCCATACATTAAAAAATGAAAATCTGAGGAAAGTTATTTTGATCTACTTTTGTACTTGATGAACTCACAGATTAGAGGACGAAACGTCGTAGCTCAATAAAACTCAAGAACTGTCTGAAAAATTAGTCATTTTATTTAGAAATAAATAAAACGAGTAAGAAGACGACGCTAGTTACGTATAAGGAAAGAAGGAATACAAAAAAAAAATTTCGTAAGGACAAATGACGAATATGAGAAGGAAGAATATGAATGATGTAACGGGAATTTATTTATTGATTTCCTGGTTTCCCAGTTTTCCTGAATTCCTGAAGGAGAGGCAAAGGCATCTTCCGGGTTGTACCTTTGAGAAAGGTAGATCTTAGATGTCATATTGACCAGCTGGAACGTTTCCTAAGGAGTCAAGTCAGGTTCTCACTTTTGGGAGCTGAAAACTCTGACTATTTTTCTCAAAGTTCACTTGACTACCCACTTTTTCTATCTCTCACAGGTCCTACAATTGGGTTAGCGTCACTAACCCTTCTTAAAAATTCAAAATTTAGGAGGAACCACTCCTAGCCATCTTTTGGGTCAACCTCCTTGCTGACCTGGATTTTTGGCCGAATCACAAAATCCTTCTAGACGAATAGCTGAGACTCCGGCAGTCGCTCGTCAAACCTCATGTTTTAGACTGTGTTTGCCATGATTTTTTCCAAAGCTACCCTTGCGCGTTCTAGGATTCCTATCCCATAAAAAAGGGACTTATGTAGTTTAAAAGAAAAGTTATGATGCTTACAGTGATGCCACAGAAAATGAGTACAGTAAATGATAGATAAATACGACAACCAGGGGAACCATTTGCTTGAAACGACGAGAAAATAAAGGAAATAAAGAACATTGAAAAAATTGCGTGAGATGGAAATTATGTAGTAAAGTAATAAAATGCGTAAAAGCAAAGTGTAGAGTAGCTTACAATTAGTTTCACTACCTGGTGATTACTTACCTATGAAAGCTCGGAAGTCCACAGCTGATACCGGAAGCACAGTCGAGTCCCACGTCCTGTAGCAGGTGTAATGGCGGTCAGTGAGTGGTTCCTTTCCTTTCCCACAGTGGGGACAGGGACGCCAGGGCGTCGCGGGGACACGAACTCCCCGATAGCAGGTGAAGCCCCGCCATCGCGCCAGTACAGCACCTGCCACAAAGCTTCCGTAATACGTTTCCATGGAAACCAACAATACAGTCACTCCAATTTCAATGAGGAAACGATGGATTAACGTAGATGATGGTCTGGTCATCACAGTAGAAAGAGAAACAAAGTAACCGATAACTTCCGGAAGAAAAAAGTACTCGTTTGTGTAAAATATGGATATATTTAGTAAACAAAGCAGAAATTAATGACATACCGAAACGTAAACTAGATCACACCATTCTGTCCAAATCTGACACGACATATTAACGAAACGAGAGAAATTGAATTTTTTTAATCGTATGGTGCACATATTTTTTAAACCACGTGGATCGGCCATTAATTCTGACTTATGTGGTAACTCCTAAGAAACTTGAAGCTCGACTGAGCCGTGCTCGACCTCATTGGGAAAAGCAGGTTGTGTTGTTGTTTCACGACAATGCATGGCTACATGTCGACCGGAAATCGACGGACGAGATAAGAAAACTTAGATCAAAAAACGAACATTGAATATGACGACTGTATAGTGAACACTGCCAAACAGTGGCTCAAGACTTAAAAACCGGGGGAATAACTCTATTTATGATCAACTATTTCCTTTCATTTTAAGCTTATTACCATTCTATGCCTAATTTTAAATATTTTTCTTTAATATAATTTTTTTTTCATTATTTGACCTTTCTCTGTAGTTTCAAACACAAAAGTATCGTCTTTGTTATTTACTGTGACTTGGTTTTAGATTCCTTATTAATTTAGACAAACCAGGGAAGACAGTTAACAAAATATCCGATGCATATTCCATTCCCTATCTTCCATTATGATTCCCATTGCTACGCCTATGTAATAATGTACTAATAAATATCTGTGTATCGTTACCCAAAGCATCTCGTTCAATTTTAACATTTTTTAATGGAGCTTCTGCTTACGTCTCTATTTTCCTTAACCAGTTTCCGATAAGTTTGATCGACCTCTCCGATAGACCAAGTTTTAAATAAATAATATATATACCTGTATCTACTTGTGTGTAGCCCTGGTTAGTACATTACCGTAAGTGGTGAAGTAAGAAAGTTACTGAAAGCAGAGCGAGGGAGAGCGTGTAGAAGAAGCGGAAAATTCAGCTTATGAGTGGAAATATGCAACGCTGTCATTACTTGAGTCAACCCACATAACAGACTTCAATGCCATTGTAAATGACGAGAACTTTTCCTAGATCAATAGTACTGAAGTAGACCAAACGTGAATGTCTTCGACATATTCGGAGCAACAGAACAAAAACACACACACATATGATAGGTATTTAATTGATAGTTTTCAAATATGAAGTAATTAGAATGTACCTGAACTGAATAGAGAAATTCTAATAAAATGAGAAAATGTATTAGAATAATATTGCGTATTTATGAATATTAATTTTGTTAATTCACATTGACGAGGTGTTTCCATTTACTAATACATTGTGGCGCAATATGTTCATTAAAAGAACTAAAACCTCTGGAAATTACTACTTCACATAGAACCGATTTCTCAGTATCTTTCACTAAGAATTGTCAACAGAGATAATTAAGCATAGGAAGTTACATCTAATAACCAATTACTTCCTCGTCGCTAAAGCCCATATTGTCCTTGGACTCTGACGATCATAGCCCAATCTTACCGATCCTCAGCTCATCTTTCCTTCAACTTTCGTTGGTCGTCCTCCACATCATCCAACCATCGTTTCCGTGGTCTCCCTTCTGCCTTGTAGACCTTCCTGTCCTCTGAGATTCGCTCTACATGGCCCAGCCACTAACAATAAATACAAATACAACACAATAATCATGTCTGCTGAGATGTCATTTTCTGGCTTCTTATTATTCTTCAAGTTACATCTAATAGACCTATAAAAATCAACTTCGTTCACACTGTAATGTTTCCATTCCGAGTTGCTCATCGCGCTCGTTTGAAGATAATTGTAACTGTTTTACATGATAAGAATCACGACACAATTACCTAACAGACATGAAACTTATCTATGAAATGCCACTGATGGTTAATTATTTTATTAGACTCCTCCCCTTTTTATGTTTTCCATCAATTCTAAAAATAAATGAATCAGAGTTTCAATAGACGAACTGTTAGAACAGTTTATGCACAGTGTTAAAGATAAATTTTTCCAATTAGAAAATAATTTGACCTATTAATTGGTAGGTGGAGGGTTTCGAAGCGTTCGTAATATACCAACCTAAAATTTAGGATTTCAATCAAAAACATTTCATTTTGGTTTCAACAATGACACATTTGAGAAGTTATTTATTTTAAATTGGGGAAATCTGTATGAATAAGAGAAAACGGAGTCAGAAAATAGTATCAGTTTTCTAGGTAGTGTTTTAAGTTGTAAAATTAATACTTCTCGATGCAACAGAATAGTTTCACCAACTCATGAAGCTTGATGTACCTATTCCGTCACACTAACAGAGTTGATTCAATTTTTCAGTAGTATTATGAGCGAAGAGTAAAAATCAATTAAATATACGAGTATACTGTAAGAGGAGTACAGTCGAACTGAAAAATTTAAGATCAGTCACGCACGGGTGTTCTTCCAGACTTACATGGTCCAGTAAATTATTCCCCAATTCCGTAGGTGCGGTCAGATTCGCCAGATTACTCGGAAAAGCCCATTAGAGACTACAGAGAAACAAAGAAAGGAGTCTTGTTCTGGATTCCTTATACGATAAAGCCGTTTGTCTCTTTCTGACAGTCAAAGCGCAATAAAGAAGAAGAAAAGAAACGAGATTTCTTGAGAGTCGCAGCAGTCACGAATCACACATCGGTGGAAAACGTTTCACCTGAGGGTTCAGACACGTATGGGCACAAAAATTAAATTTATGGGTGGGAGAGTGGTAGTACTGTGTTTAGATCTTAAGGGAGTATATCTGATGTAATTGCAACAAGACAAATTGGAAATACGTACATACATACAAGATAATACTAACCAATTATAATAACATATACCGATAAATAAAACTGAAGTGTTTGTCTATATGTTTGTCTGCAATAGCCTTCGAAACTGCTCAACGGATTTTAATGAAAATTTAAGTGTTTAAAAACAGGAGATTTAACTTAAATATTCGTGCATAATTCATTTCGATATATTGCAAAAGTTATTAAAAAATATAATACAAATAAGAATTCTACAGGAACATTCCTACGTAAACGTGCGAGTCTACCTAAGATCTGTTTACGCTCCTAAACGGCTTAATGGATTTCACTAAAGCAACTTAGGGGCTGAAACAGGAATTTTAACTTAAATTTTCGTGTATGTTTCATTTCTGAATCTTGCAGAGTACAGAATGTTTTAGTGTAAATATTTATAAATTCATTAAATTACTACTGGAAAGGCGGCATGAAAAGTAACTGCGAGTTATATGGCCTATTGGGCATTCCTATACCATTCATTAAACTTACTGTCTTACTATTAGCGTAAGAGAGAGGCAGGGAGGACGATCATTCTCACTCCATTTATTGTTGCACTAGGATTCGCGCCTTAATTAATATATTTTTTGCAGAGAGCGATACGATTTATAGGTAAACTAGTTTATTTGTCGCGTCTGGTAAAATTTAATATTTACTAATTGCACATTTTTATTGGCTCCGAAATGTGTGAAAGCGGGACCTGTTCAAAAGCAACTGCGAATTATATGGATTGCCCTGAAGTTATCATAAATAAATGATACATTATTTTTTATATATTCGATAAATTCAAAATTATCTAAATTCTGTACTTGTTGTTTCGTTTTTAGAGTAAAATAAAAAGAACTATTTGCGCTCGAACGAAGTCGTGGGCATAGCTAGTATATTATATAAGTAATTTGGAGAGGAACACTAATACGACTTTTTCAGGGAACTAATTAAGTTACTGGATCGAAAAATGTTTGAAAAAAAAATTAACTTAGTAGAAATTAGAAAACTCTTGTTTGAAATGCGTAAATCACATTAAATGGAGTACTGGTCCTGGAGAATAAGTGGGGCGTCTATTGTTATCAGTACCGCTTCCATAAATCTATGTCCTTGATGGTAGAAATTATGTGAAAAATTAAGACTCACTTTGATTAAAAATATTAATCATTTTTCTCGGAAAGTTACTGTTATACTTTACTGTCTGTTAATTCCTACACCACATACTTTTCCCTTATTTATACTGGGATTCGATTACTGCTCCTTATCCACTACGAATATTTTTGCCTGCATAAAGTTTCAGTAATTCAAAAGCCTTTTGTGTATGCCTGACTATTGTAAGTAGATGGTAGAACTTCATTATAAACCAATTATATAGTAATTCTCCTGTTCTCAGTCGAAATACATCTGACGAATCCACGTCTGTGTCCAAGCTTTATTCGTCTCTCTGAAAGATGCTGCTGTATTTCAAAGTGGCCAGATGTTAAATCTCCGGAGTGACACGCGCGTTATCCTCCTCTGCGGATCCGTGCGAAAATGACCACGCTTTCTACTGAGGAGCCTCGTAAATTTTAAAACTCGCGAAAGCAGCCTCGGTAGTGGAATTCGGCATACGTGAGTTTGAGAGGAAATTAATTTCACAGAGGCGGACACGATTGTAAAATATTCTCCACGATTCCAAGAGGTTCTCGGCGGCGAAAGAACTGCAATACAGGCAGACCAGGAAAACGCGTTGTATTGCTTTCCAATTATTGATTTAACAATGGTACAAACTCCATATTTCTGTAGCTGCCACCGTCCTCTTTTCTAACTTACCACCTTCCAATTATTTATATTTATATTATAATGTGGGCAACTAAAGTTTCAGATATTTTATCTGTAGGGCTGGAGACTAATAACTTTCCTTCTGTGGTGTAGCCTCGCATGACGTGTCCTGGAACTTGCATGGATTTTCTGTTTTTCCATACCGTGAAACCCTTACAGCTACCTAAAATCAGTTACCAAGTTAGTAATAAATAGGTGTCTAATTGATGTGACTAAATACTTTTTTAAAGAAAAATTGAGATTAAATTCTGATTATATGCGTTCTACTACCATCTACTGCAAATATTTTGTAAAATACATCGGAAATTACAAAACACAGATAAATCACTAAACACAATTTAGATCTAAATTAAAAACTTATTAAAATTTTTGTTAAAAGACTGATAATTAATTTCTTATGATAATAATATTTTCCCTTATTTTTATCAATCCATTTCCATATTTATATATATTTTTTAAATTTGTAATGTTTCAAAAATTTGTAATTTATTTTGTAGACGTATATGGCAATTGCCGAAAGCTTCTTCCTAATAAAGTTTGGAAATAAAAATTGAAATATAGTTTTGGTTTATTGAAGTGGCTGATAAAAATAGGGGAAAAATTTTTATCATAATTAAAAACTTATTTGATGGAAGCAAATCTACCAGCAGATCGCAACTTAATATTTCATTATGTGGCTCTGTTTTCTCTGTCTCATAACTATTTCACTATTTATTTTTAGTTCTTACGAATAAGATAGCCCAATATTTTAAACACATTATTAACCTGTCTTTGAATATAAAAAGGGAACAAACATCTACGAATATCTTGAAATTGTAAATATTTTTATCATTCCCCCCTCGCAATGCTTAATTTCTTCTTCAACATTAAATTTATTTTTCAGAGTGAAATATTTGCATCCTTATGTTAGAATTTTCCTTATAAAAATATATTTATTCTTTTCTTTAGACTATACATTACTGTTCTATTTACTCTCGTTAGTAATATTTTATTGTGATACAAAACATTTCAAGTTAATCGTTTTTTCTGTAGGTTTTCACGGTCTGCAAATTTGTTTTTAAGGGCCTTGACCTGAGATTCAATTGAAGTAATTCTCCTCTCCTCCATATGACATAAAATTATCTACCAATTCATTCACTCCTCTCTCATTCTTCTTATTACAAATTGAACTTTTGCCACACGTAAGTCAAATAGAAATGATTATTTATCAGTGCAATTATTTGAGAGTGCTTTAAATTCTGAATACAAGTAAATAATTATTTTCTATTACAACTGCATTTTTATTTGGTCTTGCGGCTAGCGTCGCTGGCTCACAACACAGAGGTCACGGGTTCGAATCCTGGCGCAGAGCTCCAGCTGCCATGTTCGCACGGTAGAGCACTGCAAGGGTCTATCATTAACCGGTAAAGGCAACTGGAAACCACCGCTGTGTAATTTCCCTTGAAAATTTCCCTCACTTGGACCTGCCGTTAGGCAGAACACTAATTAATTTATAAAAATGGAAAATATTTGTATTTTGTGTCTACATAAACTGCAAAAGAGCAAATTATAGATATCATACATAAAATGAGTGTCGGAAATATATTTCATTGCTCAATTATACGTAACGTATCCAGTAGCTATTATTTAAATAACTACATTGTATTATTATACAATGAAAGGATCAAAATAATTATTTATTTATTTGCGTACATGCGTCTAAAAGTCCCAGGATAATGTATTAAACACTTGACGAGTGTAAACATAATTTATAAAATGTAATTAATCTTACGTCGAAACTCTAATTCATAGTTATGGAGTACAAGTTTATATGAACTTGAAGTCTGAGGTGTTACCAGGAACTATAAACATTAAATAGATAGTTACAATGACAGTTTTAGAAATGTCGGGGAGGGAAGGAGCACTTGGAGCAAGAATATTAAAAAGTAGACAACAGTATAAAACAGTATAAATATTTGTCCAAGAAAAATAATTCTTTACGGTTTTCATGTGTTCACTTGGTAAGATTGTATATGAAAATAGGTACTAATGATAGCTATAAATAAATTTTGTATGTTAAAATTCAAGTATTGCTCTTTTTGATAATTCCCCGGAAGATTTTGAGCAGTATTGGCTGTTTTTTTTAAGTATTCGACGTTATTGACCTTTGAAGCTTGATGTTCACATATTATAGGACTGATTTTTCAGCTAAGATATCTATCAAAGTTTTTATTGTGAATATTGGCCAAGGCGCGGAACTTGAAACGAATGAAAAATGGGATGAACCCTGCAACTATGTGATGAAATACAATTACTAGAATAATTTGTACAGGATGTGTGGTTCCACTAATGCTCCATTGCACCTGATTCAGATTTTTCTTCCATTAATATCGAGAAAGGTATATTTAAACACACGTCCCGCGTCTGCTAGGTTTCGCAGATCAAAATCTCCGACGTGTGTCAAGCTCAGCATTCAGCCCGATACATCAATCTTATCCTTGGCTCAAGGGGAAAATATTTATACTACGTATCTCTTTATTTCTTTTTACACGAGGAAAGTGTCGCCTTGACACTAATTTATTGACCGATCGGAGAGAACAGGTTTCCTTTGATGATGATTGTGATGGTGTTGCGTTCGTGCTTTCCCTTGTCAGCGATTTGTGTTGGTCTTAATAGATATGTCGTTCTGGTGTTCGCGAGCAAACATATGTGAGAAATGTCGAGGATCGAGAGAAAAGCGAAAGCCCGTCAAATTGACAAGTCACAGGTGAGGGAAAACACGAGGGCCCAAATAAACCTGCTTTAGGGCTGATTTGTCGAGAAACTCCTGACCCGTTATCACAGTTGACCGCTTGCTTTCAGAAGAGATCAAGAAGTTAATAATCGTTATGTATTATGTCTAGGTGACGTTTTTCAGAATCACCCTATGTAGCCTGTTACCCAAATAACAAACAAAAAAATCATTAAAAGCATTCAAACTAAGGAAATACATGTTAGAAGACAACAAAGGAAATCAGTATGTATTTATTTTTAATATCAGCGTAATAGATACATATTTCATAATTTTTCTGTGACTTCCAAAAAGTATGTCTTTTCCTGCATACACGTTAATAAAATATGGTGTCGTTATTTTACAAAATGTGTTTTAAGAATATGTAATGTCCTAGAAGTCAGAGAAAATGAGTTAATTGTAAACTTTCTCATTACTGTGTAAACAAAAAAATTATAATATACTAAATTTCTTACATGTTCTATGGATATCGTCAGGTCTGCACTTCAAATAAACTGAATGAACGATTCATCAAGGAGCTTATTTTAGAGTACGGTCATAAATATAATAGAGATTATAAATCAAGTAATTAGATTAATCTGGCTTAATGATATAAATAAAACAAATATTGGTCAAAAGCTAGGATGGAATAATTTAATTTGAAAATGAACAAAAGAATAATTATAAAAGACACGTAATGTAGTAACCACTCATGAATTATGAATGAAATTCTCGATCTTGAGCAAAATTTGAACTAAAGAAATTTATCAGAAATGATACACATTAGAACGACTAAGAACTTTTTCAATTCACAAAATAACACGACTAATCAAGTAAAACTTATAATTTTCATTTTTAGTTTAACTGTATTCATTTACCAACTATTGTTAACTTATAGTTCTTTTCTATTTATTGCCACTTAAATATATTTTGAGATAAGACGCTTCCTGTTACACACTGATACCCTCAAGGCCACTGGGAGCGAGGTTTTAAAATCCGAGATTCCAGATCAAAATTATCTGACCTTCTTAAATTTCTGCTTTTTGTATGGCTCTAACTACTTGTGAAAGGAGTTTAAATGCTACGTGTTGCCTCGGATCACGATCGCTATGGTTGGATTTCATATGTGATTCTATAATTATGTTTTGATACTGTAAAGGCAAGTTTGATTTAGTGTCAGTATAATTTTTCAAATTTTTGTGTTAACTTAGCCTTTCTTGGTTTAATTTGCTGTATTTCCTCTGTAGAAAGAAAACGTAAGGGAAGGCATAAAAATAAGCCGATACGTTGTCACTAATTAAATTTAAAGAATAGAGTCTTTAAAAGAGAAACATGAATTTTTTGTTATATTATTTATGATATGATATTGCTAGCTGTAAAGAAAACTATGAAGGATAACTGTTCGAAGGGTATTACGATCTTCGGTAGAGATTATTTCCACTTCCATCACAAGATGGAGTTCCGTAAGGGACCTACTTAGGTACGACTCACTGGCGCCTGCTGGATGACTCTGATGAGCATGTATCTGGAATTTAAGCTTATTTTAGAATGGTTATGATCACGATGAATCGTCTGGATGCTGCTAATTTGAAGTAGGTGTGCCACATACATCAGTGGAAGAGATTCCGTTGGCTAATAATGAAATGTTGGCCGCACAGACTGCACTTTCTCACACGCACGGTTGGTCAAAGCTTTTTTTTTGTTTTGTTTTCAATAGCGGTATAATTTATTTTTCGCAACGGTGATGACGAAGCCGGCTCGTAACTTTGGATTAACGCACGGGCCTACCACTTTGTTCTGCAGCTTATCATCCCTGGATGAAGACATTCAGTGGGCTGGTCCTGAATAGTCAATTGAAGAATAAGAGGGATCATCAAAAGCAGCCACCGATGCAACAAGCTCTTTTGTCTCCGATTTGAGACAGGCGTGATGGCTACTGTGGTGTTAAGGCAGCAATTATAGGTCTGGAGGAGGAAGAAGAATGGGGCCCAGAGATCTTCATTATGTATTCACCACGATAGCGATTACCATGGGCCGCGAGTTCTTCCGAGAAGCGACTCTCGGCAAATCACGTTACGAACCCACACATACATATACACACGTACCAGACAGGGCGGTCAACACACAAAAAAAGGATTTAATAAGCACTGTGGTTACTCGCTATTTGCTACCGCATTGCTGAGTCGTTTGTCCAGCTCTTTCTTTTTGACGACATAACCGTACGGTGAAATCAATTATAAAAGTACCAAGGAGGCGGGGACGGACAGTAGATTGATTATCAATGTTTCAACTGCTTTATTTTCAGGTACGGTCATCGACATTTGTGTACGCTGAATTGTCTGGCTTGCAAACACACTGTATGATTTTCTCGCTCCGTCAACTAGTCAATGTCGTCTTGTTACTCAAAAATGTTTCACATTTTAACAGGCTCAATTCCTTTCACCAGCACAGGAATTGGTGAGTCGACGAAATTCCAAATCTCAGTAATATAATCGTACAAAAGCAATGGCCACTCATCTGACTTGATCTCATCTCTTCAAATCTATAGACTAGACGAACCCTATTTCACTTTTATATAGATTATGTACATAAATATCAATGCCTTTTACCTCTAGGCAGTGGAAAACTCCCGACGTATTTATAGTTTTTAATGTCACTCAGAATCACATTCCCTCACATTTCTCAGTCGCATTGTCTTCAGATCTTGTCATTGAAGATTATAAAAATTACAGAATCCATTTTTATCATATTATATTTTTAAAATTTCTTAAACAATCCTAATCAATTAAATAAATGATTCTCGGTTTGTCAACCAGAACAAACATTTCCCAATGACGTCGATTATGACGATTTAGGATTCGATGAGTTTCGATAACAAATTGTCCATAATAATAAACCAATTATCATTTACTTAACTTATTTGCTATGAATGCCTAAGTTCTCTAAAGCAAATATTTTCTTATTGAAATTTATTTTCTTTAACTTTTATCCCGATTATTTGGATATTCGTTAAAATGTTTCGTTATTATTTTCTTCGTGTTTTAAAAATAGTAACTTCGTCTGGGCAGTGTTGCAGTGGTGAATAAAATTACGCTAGGGAAGGTACCACACGGTGACGAAATTATATATAATCACTTACAATGGGAAAGTAGTTAAAAACGAAAGAGATTAAGCTGTTAACACAAGTTTTAGAATGTTACCGAATCGTGTTTAAAAGATTTTTGAAGACTACAGAAAAATAAAATATGAAAATTTAGACATAGCACAACGCAAATCGAGACAGGCATTACAATAAACAGGTACAATAAACTTGTCTTCACAAATGTGATGAGACATAAAAAATTTCATTTCATGAAATAATTTTTTCGCTGACTATAAAATAACTCACAGTGCACCTGCATTACGTAGGAAGTTGAATTTTTTTCCATACTTCAGCCTTATTTGGACGTTGCAGCGGAGTCTACGTTTTTAAGCTCAAACTCAAAGGTTATTGTCTCCACAGACATTAAACTTAATACTTGGTGTAGCCACCTGAATGTCTGGCTCTTTCTATCTGTGTGTATGTGTATCTACACCTGCACTAAGTTACATCACCTCATGTGCTCGTTTAGACGAGGTTCTCCTCCATATACGACTTTCCCAACTGTATCTCTTTCCTTTCCCGTTAGTTTCTACTGCAAGTGGGTGGTGCATTACAATAAACGCGACACAGGTGTTTCTAATTGCGCAAGGTAAAAAAAATTGTTAAATCCGATTTTGGTATTCATGAAACGACGTTGGCAAATATATGTAAAGAATACGTTAATCGTTGCATATTAAAATAACTGTCCTTATATAAATTACAAATTTAATTTGAAAAAGGTCGCGAAAATATTTTCATGTAAAAAGCAAAACTATTCTCTGTAACAGTAATCTGGACGTCAATATGCCTAAAAAGTAAAATATTAGAAGCATTTGATAATTTTGATACAGATAAATATATAGCAAGGAGATATTTCTACAAAATTTGTGTATGGAAGAGGATTAAGTTGAAGCAGTTAATTGATGACCCAAAATTTTGGTACATTCCACTACACAAACGTGAAAATTTGTCACACATTCAAGATACTCGACAATATTCGTATAAGTCTTATTGCCAAATTTCAAACAGTGATTAACTACCAAATTACGTTTATGCAAATGTTTCCTCATGTCAAATATATATATTTATTGAGCGAGGGAAAAGTGAGAGGAGAAAAAAAACCGTAGGCTCTTCTGAAACATATAGATAATAAGTATTATGTTTTAATCAATTAAAGATGTTAACATGTGTTAGGAGATTGGAAATATTCTTCGTGTGTTCTGAGAGTACAAGACGTCGAGTAACTAATTTGTGGACACGATCGCAAGACACTTATCCCGGACAAAAAATACAGTCATAAATCATTGTGCTGGTGACCGGGCATCAAAATTGGGGTTGGTAAAAATTTATTATTCACACAGCTGTGCTGCAGTAATGGCATGTTATGATTAATTATTGACTTGTCTATTTCCATCCGCTGAACGCCAGAACGGCTCCCATTTGAATACCATTGTAGGTGGCTACTTGCACAGTTACTGGCGAGTTAGGAAGATTGCAGAATTATTAGTATCGTATTCTCAGTCGGTAATTTCTCCCCTTAATTTATGTCTTCTAATTGTTGTATGGTTACTTATAATGTAAATTATCAATTTCCTTCTTCCATCTTTTTAGTGCGGGACATTTATTCCAGAATCTTCATTTTAACAGCTATTATTAGATATTAATAAAAAAAATAAATGCCTCGGACACCTCGTTTCCTGTTTCGGAATGTCCTAATCTGCCTGGGAATTTGGTGACCGGGTGGCGTGTTCCCCAAATGAAACAAGGGATATGATTGGAGAATATCCATCCCTGACACCTTAGTGATAGGTGTCGGATAAGTGGGGACAAGGTTTTAAAGAGGCTGGCGGAGACAATTTAGGATAGATTTTACAGATTTTTGCAAGGTGATGGTGAGAGGATATTGAAGGAGAGTGGTGGAGAGAGGAGATTGGTGAGGTGGCAGCGGAGAGGTGGACCATGCTTTGATCAGTCCAGGAAGCAGGGAAGAAAGGTCTTAGCAACAAGGGAAGAAAGAGGAAAAAGCTGTGTTTCCTCAATTTGGCAGCAGCTATTGTCGACCGGCCACTTCAAGTTTCTCAACACGGAAATTACAGCGAGACGCCTATGAAAACAACTCAGGTTCGTCAACGAACAGTAGATCTGCTACACGTGGTCACCCAAACCATTAATACCCTGAGATCTTTAATACAATCCCATTTTAATTAATTATTTTTGTACATAATATATACACGCACTACCCATATTAAAAATTATTGTGTTTACAACTAATAAATGTATATATTTAAACTCAATTATTAAATTCATTAATTAATATCCCCCCATCATTTACAACCTCTTACGCGCATTACGTTTTCTGGGTATTTTAACATAAATGATTAATTTTTTAATCTGTATACGGTAATTTGTTCTAAATTTATTTACTGCTGCTAGTCACTTAAATATAATTTAAAATATATTTCATTTACATTTTGGAGTTTCAGTGTTTTTTAAATTAGGATATATTTGTCTTTTTATTGTATTGCCTGCCGTCATTTTAGAGCAGTTATTATTGCGTGCGACCTACACTGAGAGCATAATCAATAGCGTTGCGCTACGCGATTTCCCTTCACCTGCTGTATTTTTTTCCCATTCTCTCTCCGTTTTTCCCCATGGCCTATGTCCACTATTGCGGAAGTCGGCGATGTCCCTGTCTCACGCCTGTAAAAAGAGCCGTCACGTAAAACAACACGTTGTCACGACGACAACGGTGTTGGTGTCCATTCCTCGAAGATTATACGACCCTAAGAGGTCCACGTCGTGCTATCTGATTAATTCCTCTCTTCTATCCCCCACCGCTATCTCACAGTGAAATGTAATGCCTTTTTCCGTCCACTTTGTTCGCCTGTTTTGTGATAAGTGGTGGTGAAATTGCGAGAGTCCCATAAAGCCTTCCGCGATGGCGATGGCGGCAGGGACAGAGAAAGGTAGACAGGACGCAAAGATTTACGCGACAAGGTGTTCTCCTAACCGGATGGAGGTGTGTGGTGTCCCTTATCGCCGGGTGTCATCGTGTCTCGCGAATATTCTCTCTCGGCTCGTCTCAGATTTATTACCACACAAAGACCAAAACAGCTATCTTCTTCCTGAAAATCCAGAAAGCCAATCATCTACAAGGGGTTATCCCCTTCTTTCTTATTTCTTACCCTTATGTTTTAGTCAATATTTTACTAATTACATTTCCATTCATCTTTAACTCCACGATTCAGACGTACTTTGCTGTAGTTGTCAATTTACTACAGTTAGTCCTATTACTCGATACTAATACGTTCTTCCCCTGGTAACAAGAAAGTAAAATCTTAAATACCACCAGGTAATAAAATTGCTTAATGAATATAATGTTAAGCATATTCTTCGTCTTTTTTGGCTCTACAGCCCATTGAGGGCCTGGGCTAAGCATCCTGAATATTATTTGACTGCGGTCAAAAGAAAATGTCATAAACATTTATTTGTTAATTAAGTTAGTTACAATAAAATGAAGCGAAATAATTTTACAATATAGTTAATGTCAAATCTATCCCCATTTCTCTCTATACATGAAACCACAATAAATAACTGGCTTTAATACCCATAGAAACAAAATTATAAAATATATTAAATAAAGTAAGGAAATGTTCTGATATACTTATAAAATACTTACCGCTTTGTATGATTTAGTAAAAACAAACTCGAAGTAATTAAGATGGCACAGTAATCGATTCTTTTCCGAATTTCGCATTGTATCCTACCGATTTAATAGACTCATAATATTGTTTAGTTTATATTTGTGCGGGTAACCGCAGTGTGTAATGGTTTATGAGAATATTTTGTCGTACAAGATTTGTGTTTTAAAAAAAGTATTATTATTGATTATCCGTCGAAAATCGTAGTGTAATAAAGATAATAACTAAATAAATCTATCTGAAATGATAGCTGGAACGGGAGATCGCAGCTTTAATCAATAGTAATAATGTGTATTACTGCTGAGTATCGATAGGCTGAACACGTGTCTCTCCAAATTCGGAATGTGTCACGCAAGATGACAGTCCGCAGTCGCCCCGGTAGGCCCAGGCCCTCAATGGGCTGTAGAGCCAAAGAAGAAGAAGGCTAATATGTATGGAAAATATACATAACGAGAAAAGATGGATACTTCTCAAATTTTAACACTCTAAAACCAGTGTCCTTTTGAACAAGATTTTAACGACGATTAATACATTTATGGTTTAGTCTGTTTATCTCTTAAATTATATAGCATTGCTTTCATGTTTCTGATTTGAAAATTGGTGAAATCTGAAATTTTAAATTCTACAGACACTTTGAATAGTTCATTTTAATTGAAGTATAACTTTTGAGACCAATTTAATACTTTTTAAAATTTGAGATCCTAAATAATTAATAGGAATATTCGTTTTTCAGTTATTTTATTAACTGCAATGATGTAAAGCTAAACATCAAATTTTATAAATTTTGGTTTAGACTTTATCAGGGAAAATGTACTGCGCTGTAAAAAGAATTTTCGTCGTAAATCAACAATTCTGTGTGATTATAAAATTACTCTAATAAAAAAACGTCACACGATATTTAGCGGATTTCGTATTTTACTTGAAACCGCATATAATTTGAGAAAAACGTATGCAATAAGCTAAGTTTCGCACAGAATTTAAGCATACTACAGTGCGTTCGACGGACTTGATTCTACAGTATAATTCTGTGGTTTAATTTTAATAGATGTAAATGGATATTTACATTAATTTTCTTTTCTCCAAAATCATTAATTAATCTGTATAGGAAATGAATATTGTGCTCTGGACTTAATACAATTATTACACTATGGAGCATGTAAAGTAAGTTATTGGGGAAGTTTACTGAACCAATTGTTGTGATCGAAGATGAAAAGATATAACGAGCTTATGAGCCAAAAATAACCTGTAATATAGAAGAAAAAAATTAATCAGTTACATAAAGTTGGTGATGACGAAATAAGCGAAGATAACTAAATAATTTTAATTAAGTAATACCCGCGGATATAAAATGTTTAGGGTTATATTTCCAGCATTTTAAATGTGAGCTTGTTAAATATGATGAAAAACATATTACTTGTAAGCCGTTTAATGCACTACATAAATATCGGTGAAAGTGATGAATTAATGACGGCGTCCATCAGAGAATAACTTTATTTATTTATGGAAGTAGAAACATGTCCCACAGTAATTTATAATTGGCCATCCGGTAAAGAAGGCGAGATGTGTTGCTGAAGACTTAGAAAGTTTAAAGTTTAACACTGATGCATGTTGCTTCGAATTTGTACGTTTGGGAAGCTACATTTATTTTTACCATTTAACTTGAGCATAGAAAACCTTACAACTGACAAATTATCTACCTTTTCAGGAACTGAGAGTCAACCGACTGAGTTTGTACAAGTCTACATTCTTTTCCATCCTGTGCAAACTTATTCTTACTTTTTTATATCGTATAAATACTGAAATCCGTTATTTTTAATTTTCGTTCCCTTAACTTCCATTCCCGAGCCAATAGATCTTTAAACTTCAAAATCCTGACTTCATCGGTTTATAATTCTTTATAACTTTTATTCGTTGCTTTATTTACACATGCTAGATTTCCATTAGTGCAAAATTTATTATAATATTGCTGTATGAAAATATGTAAATTAATTTACTGATGTAATTAAATATCTGTTTTCTCACAATATAATGATTTTATATTTACCAAATCTGTGATGGTAAGTTGTATGTATTTCCTACCATAGAAAATTCGATCTGATACTAATTTTCCCCAAAATCAGAGAGTACATTTATTTGCATAATAACTATGAAAAGCTATAACACGTCTATATGTAATTTTACTCCAGAGGAACGGATTACCTTTAGGCTATTCTTATGACCACATAATCTGTCTCTCGTACGATTATTTCCGTTTCTGAGAGAACGCTCGCTTTTCGTCCACCATTTGTCGTCGTGTATAAGCACTTCCCAAAATATGTTTTTAAGTGACACCATTATCGAGCCAGTAATTGAAGTCTACAGTAAAACTTTTCTATTACCTCAAACTTGTCGTCTTCGTTGGCAATTCAATTTTCTCCCTCCACAAGTTAATTGCGGGATTACTTTAGCTCACCGCCGAAAGACTAGTGGCTAACCCCGGTGACTTTGCAGGTTTTTTTACTCTGTCCGATCCTTTCTTCTTTTTATCTAGTTATCTGACAATAGCGTAATCCGGAGGGCCGCTTTGTGTAACTAATAAACGAGACTTTTCCAAGAGAACTTGTCGCCGCGGCTTCCAAATTGACTTGTCAGAAAAGGATTCTGGTTGTCGACACGGCATCGGAATCCAGACTGTTGTAAATTGTAGATTACCTTCTTTGGACAGTTCTGGTAAAATACGAAAGGTGAAACAGATCGTTAGCAGAACGAGGAAATTAGGAGCAGCTGATACGTTCACGCGAATCACATTCACTTTCCTTTCTACGCGAAGCTGGTTTTCGACATTTACACATATATAAACAAAGTACACGTAGTGCCCAAATAATTCAGTGATATTCTATAATGTTGATTGATCGGATTGATATTTTAAAATTTACGGAAGAGAATAAATGATTTATAAAGCATAGTCTCAAATTTACCTAATGAGACGGTATTCTATTTCTTATTGCCAATTGTGAAGTTAAATAATTTTTTATTTTGGAAGTTTGTAGCAAACAGATGTGACGTATCTCAGCTTGTGAGAACCTTAAAAGCCAGAGAGAATAGGAGATATTCCCGCAGGTACGCCTCCATCGTCTTTTTTTTATGGGAGGCCCTTTAATCCTGCTATGCTATGAGGGGAGTTGCCTGTTACAGGTCAACCTCCGCCTGTTAACTAACAAGGGGGAGAGAGTTGGATCATGGGCGCTGCGGGAGTTTTCAGCAAGGCTTCAGCCAGAGTGACTGCGGGCTCCCTGATCATGACGGATGCCTCGCACTCCTGGGTATTTTTTCAAGTTCTCATAGCCGAGACTGCACTTTTTGGAGGTAATGTACTGGGTCAAAGACCTTGGCATATGGCAGAGTTGTCCGCTATCCATTGGATCAGTCAGCCAACTCCTCCTGAAACTGTGGAGACACGGAGTAGTGCTGTGCGACCGCACAGCAATCTTCCCGTCATTCGACGTAGATAGTTCCATGCCCGACGTCTGATGCAGGTTTCTAGGGTTTGCCCGACTGAGGTGACCAACTGGGGCCTATTCAGCCTGGCACATTGCTCTACTTGCCCATTTCATTCCCTTAAGAAGATTGCCGTTCCGATCACGCTCATTCCTGTTTCCATAGAGGGGGAGAGAGATAACTGCGAGATTTAAGCTGCTTTCACGACAATCATCTTCCCCATCTCTTAAGATAAGGGTTCTTAGAAAAACCCTTTAAAGTATTAATAATAATTAAATATACTTAAATAGATAGAGCCTCTGTAATTTATATTGACATTTTTGCCATATCTATATGTTTTCGCCACACGACTCTATTGCTCCAATTTTTGCTTTAATTTTACCGATTAATCTATCAGTAGGTCGTAATTTATTGTTGTTTATATAGCTGATTTTAAATTTAAAAAGTCTATGGTGATTGCTATAATCACTATTCAAATATGAAGCCCAATTACTGTCACAAATACATTATAAAATAAATACTACACAACGATTCTACTATCATTGTAGCTTATATCTGATGATTTAGAAAATCAGATGAGGAAATCGACAGGAAAACGTGATGATGGTAGGAAAACAAAGAATTAGGCTAAAATTAATCGTGGCAAATTGTTGGGATTCACAGTATCAGTTTGTACGGTAATTGCAGAAATGTTGGATTTAATCTTAATTATTTCGGATATAATTCTGAAATAGTGCCTAGTGTTTAGATATAAAAACTTATCATTTTGAAAATGAAAATAATGTTTTTAATTGATTATATATCGCGGGGCTGAAGAAGTTTGATTTTTGGTGACGTGTTATTTAATGCAAACACTAAGTGTGCCCAATGTAACAATCAGAACACGAAACTTTATAAACTACTTAATGTTGACTACAGGTGCCAAGTGGTTCCTCGTGGTTTTTATTAACAAGGAAATTTTAACAGAATATTTTAAAATCTTTAAAGATTTATTCCGACGTGAGATTCAAGAAATTTGTAAAAACCTAGAATTAGATAAATTTTCGATTGGAGCAAGCAGTAGCAGAGGTTGGATTTTTCATGTTTAAGTTCATATGATGATAAAATTTTAAGGACGCCTATTACAAATTAAAATGTTACGTAAAATAGATATATTGTTTCAGTGGGAGAAGAATTAGTTCCATTGAAGCTCAGCCAAAAGCCATGAAACTAATTTAAGATCTTAATGGAAAAATGTCGATCAGGTCCAAGAATCGAACCCGGGACATCCCGTGGGCGCTTTTTATTTAATCTCACTGCGTTGGTTTCCAATAAGGGTTTCTTATATTTGGATGCCTTTTTTAAAAGAAAATTATCGTCCTGTAACTTAGTAACCTCATAATTTGAGTTAGGTTCAAGGCTTTGTTGTTGGAGGAATGCACGTAAATATATTGTCCTCGTCATTTGTTTCAGATCAGTTTCCATTTATTTTATTTTATATTTAATTTCCAATTCCTAGTGAGTATAACTGATTTTCGTTCGCTTCCGGAGTCGTTGGTAGCACTGTTGGTGACAACCTTGCAACAGTTTAACGGACACCGTGAACCTGCCTGTTCCTTCCTTGCTTCCTTCGGTGGGAAAACTTCCCCAGCTTCCTCGTACAGGTGCAGCCTACCTGTGTATGCACCAGACACCCTTTTGCCCTTTCATCCGGATCCCCTGGGAGCTCACAAGAGAGCCGACTCTCAAGACACCCTCACCATTATTTGCTCCGAGCTTTCCAAATATGTTGATATTCTCCCTTGGAATATTAACTAGCTCTCACGGGACTCCTACCTGGACCACGACAAACACACACACAAAAAAAAGGGCACGGGTCCGCAAAAATATCCTCTTTAGACCGGAAATGCGCCAGTTCGCACATCAATAAAAACTGTAACATATCCCGAGGGGTACAAAAGGAACGGCTTTCTCTTGGGAAAGAAACATATGCACGTAACCTTCCAGCAATTCTCCAGTAAGTACCCTAACCTGATAAAAAATTATACCAACCTTAGCTAATGAATGTATACTAATTATTATTATCCAAGTGATAAATTAAATTTAATAACATGTTCTGAAACACATCCCGATTACTTCCAAAATCGTAAATACACCTGTAAATGATAAAATTACTCTACTTTTTCCTTTAGTTTATGGAAAAAAAGTTTTTGAGTAGGACATACAAGTTTATATATAAGTGAAGGGATGCGTCAGAGATATGAATGATGAACTGGCTTAACCAACCCTACAGCCTTAAATTATTGAATAAAAATTAAATGAATGGTTAACGTGTACGTATAAGCAACATCAATGAGTTGGCAGTCCTACAAACTCTCCACTTGTATCACACATCGTAACAAGTGGATGTTAAAATATTTGGGTGGTGACGGTTTATTTTTTTTTCATCCCCCTGAGGTCATTTAAAGTTGTAGTAGTGGTGGTTGCTCTAATACTAGTAGGAAGTCTTACGCATACAGGTTGCGACGTCAACGAGTTTTTAAACCCAACCTCACCTTCCCATCCTCTTACATTCCCCTCTGGACATTCTAAAACACATTCTATGAACGTGAGAATTGCTTTGGTGAGCCAACAGGGTGACACACACACACAGTGGTAGAAGAATTGAGAGTACTCTCTATGTGGTGAGCGCGAGTGGTAACACACTTCCGCGAGCGCAACACACACAGGGAGAGCGCGCGCGACTAGGAGACACAGCCGCGCGTTCTTCTCTATATCATAACGGTCGCCGTCACACACTAAAAGTTATCTATTTACGGTCGAGACTATCATAAATCTATACGCCACTGCTCTACACTCCGTGATCTCACAAACACCTCTCATCTCTCTATCACCAAATCACGAGTGTCTCATTAAGCACAGCGGAGTAGTCATGTGCTTGTTGAGCTTTATGAGATACGATATCTAGTCTGAGTGAGATGCGATGTGAAAGTAGGGGTAGGTGGAGGGGGGCACACACAACAGTGACTTATTTCTCAACACACAACTCTAACAATAACCTGATCCACAATCTCTCATCTACACGAGTATCATCTAATAGCACACACAATAGTTTGAGTGAGACGAGTAGCGATCGTGAGATTGAGATGAGTGAGAGTGACGACATAGGGATAGCGTGTTGTAAATCTCTGCGAGAGAATGAGATATTCTCTACTACACTTTTCTGTGAGCGTGGTGGGGCGACCGTGCGAGACTGAGAGAGAATATTATGAGTCTCTATGGATAGGATATTGTGTTATATATCTGTAGTTGCGGTGTCAAACTTATTATGCAACTCTTTCTGCACGGTTTATAAAACTATTGAGGTAGCGGGGGGTGTTGGAGAGGATTAGAGAGCACATGATCTTGTTCTTTCATATCTCTGGAAAGGTTTTTTGTGTTTGTGGTGGTTGGGGTTATACGCGAGACAGTGAGTATTGAGTGATGAGAAGTGAGTGTAGTGTGGTTTGGAGTGTGAGGAGTGGGAGTCTATCTTGAGGAAGTTGTATCTATATTGGGGGTGGATGTATATATTAGTGTGTGAGAGAGTGACAGCGACGCTCATCACACAATTATGTTATTGTTGTGGTACTTATTGTGTGGTACAGAGATTAGGGGTATCTAGCATGATTGAGTAAGATATGACTGTGCGGTCTAGGCGAACGGTGTGAGATATCTTAATCTCTGGTCTGGCAGCACACACACACAGCGTGAGGACACACAGGTATCGAGAGCGATCTCATCTCTATATCTCTCTCTGCGTCTCTTATTTAGGAGCTCGAGAAGTCTTTGTGTAAGAGAGTGGCGAGGCGTGAGTATCGAGAGCGAGCGGGGTGTGGAGACACAGTGAGATTTATGATATAGTGATGTAGGGGGGGGAGGGTTGTGGGTGAGTGAGATGAGATGATATATCACATTCTGAGAGTGTGCGCGTGTGTAGAAATGGGGAGGGGCTGAGAGGTGTTAGGGGGTAGTGTTGGAGTGTTTGGAAATTTATAACACACATATATCTATCTATATATATATTATGATTCGAGTGTAGTACGTGAGGTGGGAGATGTTTGAGTTTTGGTTTGGTGTTTTGTTAGGTTAGTGGGATTGGGTTTTTTGGAATGGGATGAGAAATGTGGAGATTGTATTTAGATGTATGAGAGATGGGGAGGGGTTGAGAAGTAGGAAGTGTTGTGTGTTGGGGGTAGGGGTATGGTAGGGGTGGGGAGGGGTGTTTGGGGGGGGTGTGGGATGGTGGGGTGGGGAATTGGGGTTGGGGGTGGGTTGTGGTAGTTATGTTAAATAGGGGATTGGGACACAATTATAACAATACACACACACACACACACACATATATATATCTTATATATATATAACACAAGTATTTATATACGAGCGAGAGAGAGAGTCTATATCTTTTTTCACACACACACACGTAGCGAGAAGAGTATGAGCGTATAGGGTATGTGTATAATAGAACGTGTCGTCGTGAGCGAGCGAGGTGAATGGACGTGTTTAGTTATGGGTTATGTGGTAGATGGGGTGATACTTATTCTATATCTATCATTTAACTATTAAGGTAATTGATGGGAGCGTGATAGTATAAAGGGTATAAGAGCAGTGTAGTGACATAGGAAGTTCAATCTATATGAATAAAAATAATATGAGGTTCTGGGGCTTTAATGCGAGTATGATCGGAGTGAATGCGAGATGAATTCAGAAGATCGGATGGATAATATGAATTAGTAAAGATTTTTAGGAGTAGGTTTGGGTTGTATTAGGGGTGGAAGTGTTTTTGTGGGGGGGAGTGTTTGTTGGGGGGGTTGTTTTTGTTGGTATGTTATAGTATGGTTATTGATGTGAGAGGTTTTTATAATTATTTTTGTAGTTAGGTAAGTAAATTGTTGGGGTGTTGGGTGGTTTGTGTGAGAATATTTGGTATATGTTTTATTGTTTAAAAAATTTTTTATTTTTCGATGATAATATTAAATATTATAGTGATAATTATATTTTATATGTTTTGATGTAGAGATGTAAATAAGGTAGAATACCAATGTTGATTAGGATTCAGTCCATGTAACAACTTATAGAATGAAATAATTTTGGGGATTCTTTGATGATGGCTTCTCCCCGAATATCGGACGGAATCAAAATACATCGTCGTGGTGTCTCCATTGGCCATAGCATCTTAAACGAACGAATTCAGACTCGACCCAACAAAATGCTGAGATTGTCTGCTGAACCTCTGGCTATAATGAATCAGCGAATTATTACAAGTTGAAACCAAAGTTCGGTCTGCAATCTGCTGTTCTTCGCCCTCCTTATCTGTTCCCTGTTGTCGCTCAACATTGAGCTTCACAGTAAGCCGCTCTTCCGTCTCCAACCTTCAACTGGTAGGACCTATCCTTGTGACGAGAAGGAGAGTGATACTATAATCTGGCGTCTGTGACGGTGCAGTTGACCGCAAGTTGAGGCTATCTGAGAGCGCAGCGTTCGCTACTATCTTCAATGCGATATGCTCCAAGGAAATGGAGCAACAACATTCGTAGATTCAAAGAAGCGAAATCCTCAAGGAAGGGCGCTTGTCTAGACTGAACCGCACAGTTCTTACGATTGCGAACAAGGTCTATTTAAAGACACGAACACGTGTTTCGCAGCTTAGATCTCCGGTACTGAGAAACATACCAGGAAACTTGGAATCTCCAGAAACTTTTGGAACATAATACTAAAAAGTAGAATGTTGACAAATGTGAAGACAAATGGACGTATGTTTAATTCTAAGAAAATTTTAGGAGCATTCTAATACGAATGCGAAACACGCCAGTGATGCGGCTGGCAAAAATACCTCCACAAAGATTTATTAGTCACCATTTTCACGTTTCTAAAATTGTTGATTCTGTTCTTTGCTACTTATCCATACCTGATTGAGTTTTTAAAATAATTAAAGAGAATTGGTTAGTATTCCTTTTGAAGAAACATTTATTAAAATAGGCCTACCATTTTAGTACCAATACTCAGCAGTCCCAAACTACCAATCATAAATCAAATATATCTACGAAAAACTTATCTTACACTATTTCTGTTTATTTTATTGTTGCTACATAACGCTAAGGATTCGCGTTGGGTTTCCTTAAAATTCAGGTATCTTCAGAGAGAATTCACCATCTATCGCTCACATTGGTTTTACTAAGAATAGAAATTACTTTTTCGTTGTGTAAGATGAGATCACTAGTAACTTCAAAATAATTTTAAAAAATTTGTCTCCTGTACTGAATGCCTATTTCTGAATGTGAAACTTACTTCTTGATGCTGGGAAAGGCGGTGTGCCGGCGTGTGTAATTTTCTTTAAAATTCCTTTCTTGTGGATAATAGATGACAGAGCACGATGGATTTTTTTTTCAAATGAGAACCGATTGTGAACAACGGATTAGAGAGAACTGTAGTTCATTTCAAATAGTATACGACTTGATCTTGAAACTCTTCCTTTTGCCGTAGAAAGAAATTCATGCGGTACGTTGTCATATATTACTGTCCACGCAGAACAATGCAGTAAGGGTTTATTGAATTTTCACTTGTGCTTATTGCAATTGGGTGTCGCATTATCTGGTTTGAAGACAAAAAAATGTGTAAAGATGTGAATAAATGTATATGCGAAAAACGCCGTTGACAATCATTTCCCTGGGTAATCACAGACGGTTACTCACCCACATATCAACACTCTGAACTCGTACTTTTTATGTATTTTTTTATTAAATCAGACAAAGACATACCTGACCAACAGTGATAAAATACTAAACCCACTATTGTAATTAAATTTAAAATCCAAGCCACTCTCATCTATGATACATATAATTCTAAAAATACAATAAAAAAATTATAGAAACGATTGAAGTAAATAAATGTAAAATTTTGGGTTTTGACACAAAAGGAGAAGAATTGGATACCCCTATAAAACTAATCATTGGCATACATTAAAAGTGTGACAAGTATTTTCGTGGTCTATAGGAACAACTTTAATAAATTCTACCAATATAGAAAGCTTATTCTCTATGTTTGAATGTAAAGGGGGTTTAATTTTCGGTAGAATTGTTATTTAGCAAAGTCAGTTACCATTTGTTGAGACCACGGAAAAATGGCAGAAGCTGCTCTTAACTTGAATCCTTTTTAATCTTTATAAATAGGGAAAAAACGTAGAAACGTTCGTTGAGAAATTAATATTGGAAAGACTCCGAAAAACATTTTTCGTACAGTTAATGAAATTTAGTAAGGCTATCTCTGAATCGGTCAAAAACCTTTCCGTGATCTAGAATATCGAGTTAGCATGGTAGAAAAATAACAATATCGCCCACCTACGCTAAATCTGTCAACATCTGAAGTTATTACCACGCCTCGTGCAAAAGAACATTTCCTCGTTTGGGAAGAACACAGCTCCTACCTTAAAACAAAACGTCCTTTTTTAATTAACTCTGTCTAATTAAGAGAAAGATTAGCCTTTGAGGCAATTTTCTTCATTACATTATGCAAATGAGTCGCTGTAAAGATGTTCTTGTGCTACTCCCACTACTGCTACTACCGGCATTTTTAGAATTTAAGAGTAGCTGTTGCTATCTGCCCAAGTTGGAGCCACGATGTGTCGTCTTCCTTTTTTCTCTCGTCTTCTGCGTCTGAGGTAGGTTCGTTACAATGTCTGCACGGGTAGAAGTATCGTTAATACAACTCCATATTTTATGCACGTGCTCCGCGTTTTAAGGCTCTCAATATTCACAACGTATACTTTCCGGGTTCCGTTTTTTCGTAATGAGAACGGAGATTGATCCTCTCTGATGTATCACTAAGGAAGCGTTTAATACCACCAATGTATGTGGCGTCGCTAACAAAATACCAAAGGTTATAAAAATATAATCACAACCAAGGAAACGTTTTACGTTAAGAAATTACATATATTTTAGAATGTTTCATCATTAAATACTATCATTTTTTTAATTAGGTCCGGATCGTGATATAATTATATTTCTCCTAATAATTAATAACCGCCACGTTTATGAAATGAATAGGGGGATATTACTATTTTATAATGAAATATTATTATATGAAAATAATTCAATTTAAAATAAAACCCGATTTACTCTATATTTAACAGCTTTACATAAATATTACAGTTTTCTCATTTTTAAATTATAAGCCGGAAATTCTATAAACATCATCTATGTTTACAAAAATGATATAAATTAACCGACGGGCTCTATTATGAGGGTCGTTTTAAATGGGCCTTCCCATAAAAAAAATACTTAACACCAATCCTAATAGGAACTGGTGGTACCAGAAAATCAGCAAAAGGTTACACACTGAGGTACTTACCGTGTCATTTTGTTTGGACCTTCTACTTGCTACATTCTAGATGCTCCAGTCTGGATCACTCCTCACTGTTATTGTCCTGGGTCAGGAAAATTGCCAATCTAAGCCTCCGATCATAACGTCCACGTCCTTAATCTTCAACTCTTCATCTCATTCCTCTAACACCTCGTCTCCTCCATGCGCCCTTAATATAATGTCCAAAATTCGTTTCGGCTGGGGTTTTTAATAATTTTCTCCACTGCCTTATTTTGTATTCGGTCGGTAGTGGAGCTTGATATTCTCCAATCAAAATTATTGTCTCTTCTCTCTTGGAGCTGTTTGCCCCCCATCACCGACGAATTTGGGGAAAAACCAACCTCCTTACTTTCCGCTGTCGCCAAATATTTATAAACTTCCGCCACTTCCTGAAATCATAATAAGATCAAGTAATATTTATCCAATCTAAAGATAAGTTTGTCTGTAAAAAGGTCAAGAACTGTTTTTATTTATTTATAATAGAAGTTAAATTAGTACTTTTGCTATTGAATTGTAAATAAACGCGACGAGATTCTTACTCAGTCAAAGACTAAGCCTCAAATCGCTCGTCTTACTGACAAATGTTGGGCAACATATTTCGTGCCCGACCGACTGTTCCAAACCGTTTGTGAAACAAAATGAATACACTAAACACACCATAAAATTGCTTGCGCAAACATGGCCAATGCACAAACGGTTTGATCGTGTATGAGGCCCAGTTTAATTGTAAAAGACATATAAACGAGAAGAAAATGAAGCACTTTTACACTGAATTAAACTAGGTCTTCGTCCAGCAAGTCCACATCGTACTGCTATGTCAGCTGCATAGGAGAGGAAGGATTCTCAAGGGAACATAACCCTGTAAAATATATACTGAAAACGTTCTGGGCCTGATGATTGCACCGAAATATGAACGGAGTTTTTTTCTAACACCTGTAACAAACTGCTGAACAACGTCAACCAAAAATGAAGATTCTATCGAAAACTGTCGACCCGAATTGACTCTCATGATATAGAAGATTTGCTATAGTTCTTTCTTCTCTTGGTTAAATCCATTGTGAAGTTTCTTTTGTCTGTAAAATATTTTTAATTCTATTAGGTCTGTTATAAATATCTGTTAGTTTCTGGGGCAGCTTCTTCCATCTGCAGGAAGACCAGATGACGTCACTAGCTACTGTACATTCCGGAGGCGTACGAGCAATGGAAATCCCAACACCTGCTTCAATCAAGTCCGAGGAGACGTGACCACCATGCCAAAGGAACGGCGCCACACACAGCACACCTCGTGCCTGAATCAAATTTAATGATTATTGGATGATGGGACGGCGGCACACTAATAAGCTCTACGTCACAACGTCCTACCTATTTTTTTCTACCTTTGAAATACGATCCCCGTGGAAGAAGTTAAAGATGATGCAACGAGAATAACGTGGCTTCACTTTCAAATCAATTACCAAATATTTAGAAATGTTTTAAATATTATTTCCAATATGGTGGCTTTTAAAAACTGTAACGTCAGGTTAAATTATTGTGTTATAAAATCATTTATTAATACTAACATTCAAACCCAGGATATTTATTTGTAACTAAATGATTTATCATTCAAAATCTTCCTTTAGTTTATGGATATGCTAATGACTTATTCAGAAACCGGAAACGAATTAGTAATTCAGTGAATTTCTGCTACACCCTTATACTTTCTGGTAATCTATGATGTACAAAATAGTACTTCTTGTACCTTAATGTTAACAATACCCTTAGTCAACATTACTCGTAATATTGTGATGGACAATCAACCTCGCGTTTGCAGATGTCACACGTTGACATTTCTTTTTTTAAAATACCTTCTTATTAACGTGAACTTTACAATGGCGTCAGGCTTGTTAAAAGCCCTGACTAGCTGAAAATTATTTTATGTACAATCACGCGTAATCTTGGTATTAATTAAAAGAGTATTTCTTTGTTCATTATAATTGATCTTGTTACTTAATTTGTGAACTGTTTGGATATATATAGATTGATCATTTAATTATATTTACATCTAAGTACGTTTTTCCCCATATTGTATCATCAATAGCAGTATTGACCTTGTAGCACCCGAATTTGCTCACTAATGGACAAATTATTCCATCGTCCCTTGGTCATTCCTTGTCGCCTCATTATTCGTTAATATTCTTCCAGCTAAAATAATGAGGCGAGGAGCTATTGTAATGGAAGAGCAAGGTACCATTGGCCAATTCAGAAAATGATTCACAAAATAGCACACTTGTAGGTTAGCGTCATATGAAACATCAGAAAGGACGTTACATAATTTTTCATGATGTTTGGTATACCAAAAGTTATCAAAATCTTCCATTAAAATTAATCCAATTGTTTTGACCATATAACTGTTATATTTCAAAAGTACGTGTGCAGCTACCCGAACAGCAAAATAAATAATAAAAATTATTTAATAAAATAGTTTCAAATTATGACATATTAATAAGTCTAGGACGACGTATCGTTAGCTCTTTTTGGAACATCTTCAGGTGTAAATATAATGTATTATCAGTCTACATTAAAAGTCGAAAGGCACAGGTATGACCATTTGAAATTCTAAATTTTTTGCTCTCGTTAACAATAACTACAAGTTACAGTGAACTTTAATCATAATTAAAAGTTATCGAAAATTGATGCCATATTTTAATCCCTGTACATTTGGGATTAAAAATTAAGCCTTTAGAAAAAATAATTTGCACTATCCAACCAAATAGTGGTTGTAGAATAATCCATGTAATTAAAAATTTAAGTTAATTTTAAAATAGAAGTTGCGACTTTTAGTGCCAAAAAAATTAGTCTCTCGTGAATCGACTTGCAGCTCAATATTTGAAAAAATTCGTAATCAGTAAGTCACTGAGTTAGACTTTATTGGTATTTTTTTCAGGTATGTATTACATTTAACGCCTGTTATGGAAATAATTAGAATGTAACCACACATTTCTCAAAAAAATAGTGCCAACAATAAATATTTTCTATTTTCCTTTCTTGTTGTAATAAACTAAACCGTCTATCTTTTACTGTTCACATCCTAAAACTACCGTACGTAAATTTAGAGTATCTAAAGGGTAATAAATATGTCAGAAGACAGGTAAAAGGCATATATTGAAGACCTTGCTGAGCCTTCAAGGACCAGTGGCTCAGCCTAGAACAAGAGGAAAACTGTAACAGATTGGAAACCTGTAACTTCGTAATGGCGAACATGTGTCTATATTGGGCAAAAAATGTAGGAATATTTACTTAATTTTAACGCACAATGTTTAAAAATCAACCGATTAGCGTGGAAATTATGAAATAGGAAGATTTTGAGTGGACATAAGCTTTATAATGTAGGAATGGTGGTCTATGCTAGCAGGTTGCTTCTGAAGAGTATCGTATCGTGATGTCAGTGACCTTAATTTTCGCTGTGGGTGTTGGTTCCCGCCAGAGGACGGTCGTCGGTGGGGCGTGACGTTTTTATCTGCGGATCGGGGCTGGTAATGTCCGTTTCCGGCGCGTGGCTCGCTCCAACGTCCGACGTCCGTCACCTGTTCGCGGCCGTCACAGCGCAGTGGTCAAGGCGCCGTCGTCGCCGCCGCCGAGTAATGCGTTACACTTGTAACCTAGCAACAGCTGGGGCTCAGCTGTTTGTCGCAGGGCCGGAAATTCGTTTCCTTAAACTCAGAAGCGTGCTGAAGTTGCGCGCCAAAGATCGTGCCACTCCCCACCTGCACTGTACACACACTAGTGATTAATGCTAAGTGCCTCAGGGAGTGAAATCATGAGGGAAAATGATGGTGCGACATTTTTCAACTGTGAAGATGTCATCTTCTGGGTGTGATACAAGTGAGGGGAGGAGTTAATCACAACAGATTATAAGTCGAATAGACTGAAACTTACTGAAGCATTCCTACTTGGTTCGCACGGGACTCAAAAATACCATATTTATCCCTTCTGAATTAATATTGTTGAAGTAATTTCAAGGATTTATTAGTAGCAGCGAACTGAGAGAAAATAGTTTGTAATGCCTCAAATTTAATATTAATGAACGGGGAGAATGCAGATCATGAGCATGGCCTTGATGGCGGCTAGGTACTGAACATTTTCCGTCTCTCCTGGTCGGACATATATGGATAATCCTGAAAATGTAGTCCAATCCTGGGACGCCGCCAGGGGAAAGACAACTCCTGGAAACATTTTCCAATAAGAAAATATTGGAGAAGTGGGCGACGTCGGCCGGCTAGGGTGGGGAAGATACTTTCTGATTGGTGAGAAATGAAGAGAAAGGTCATAGAAGTAGAGTGCCCGAGATGACAAAAGGGGGAATTGATGGCAGAGATTTTTATTCTGGCGCTAGCGCTTGAGCAAGATTACTCAAGCCCATATTTTCAACGTGTTATTCTAGACTAGTCTTCATCGAGTAAAATAGATTCGAGCCTAATTCTTCAGCCAGGTTATTCATGATAGCTGGATCCTGCCAGCAGCCATCATCGTCCACGACAGGGGCAGCCAACCAATTGCATACCAAGAGCCAATTTTCAGATGCGCCATATCACACGATCACATTTTATAGCGTCACCACACGTTCATGGTTAGGGGTCGGTAAATAGATACGTGAATAGAATCAACTTCACTTAGGGAAGGAAAGTAAACAACTTTGACGCAGTTAACTTAATTAATTTACGCCAGTTTAATGAGACACTAATTTACAAAATTCAAGAATGATGAGTGCCCGAGCTTCATGATGCTCGTTTGGTGAAGATAACTCTTGACTACAGTTGTTGGTACTGAGAAGCAAGATCGGTTTGGAACCTGGTATTCTCTGTTCCCGCTCTTTACCAGAAAACTCATTAAATTCTTCTATTTAAGACTTTTGGACATTCATTGTATTTATTTATAATATACGTCTAACTTTACTCTTCAATGGTTTTTAATAATGTAAAGGCTCAATGATGCAATGTGACATTTTCAATCTTTCAAAGCGCCATATTTTTCTGCCTCTGGTCTACGTGGAAATTCGCACGGCCGAAGAAGAGTAATCTTACGTTTCCTTTTTATTGGTTGGGGAATTCCCTGTTGTTAACCTCGGTTTTGTTCTTATTATGTTCTAAACTGTATATTAACATCTTGACATTTAACACCACACTCTCTAAATTCCATAAATGACTACAACTTAGTAACTGTTTTTACTGAAAATAATAAAAAGATAAACAAAGAAAAGAAAACAATCCATTTCACTTCAATAATTATTTAACATAATCCTCAATGTCCCTTATAGCTATATGAATTTCGTGAAAAATTGTTGTTAATTTCTCCCATATTTTTAAGTATTTTTTTCCAACAGACTCTAAAATTATATGACGACGAACAAAATACTAGGGTAAAATTAATTTTTGAACGTTTCAAATTCCAAAGATATTAATCGAAATATTGTTAGTAAACTGGTCTTATGGTTTCCAGTAAACTACATCCACTCTGTCAGAAATCTCAATTATACTGCACAAAAACCTAATATATTATTTTCAACCATAGCGTTTATGAATAGAAAATTCTCCTCTCAGTCTTATACTTCTCCAAGGAGTAATTGTTTTTGTAACAGTTTCCAATCAGATCCTGACTCCCTCTTAACTTGGAACGTTTCCCGTCGATTCCTTCCTCAAAAGAGGAGTTTTAAGTATTTTCATTCATGTGATATACTCCGTATTTATCTCTCAATTAAATATTAATAATTATATGTAATCCTCAGTGCTATAGTAATGGATGTATTCATTATCAAAAATATAATTCGGATACCGTTGTCACGCCGGTTTACAAAAACAATCAAATCAGAAGTGAATTTATATTTATATTTTTTAATCAGCAACGATAAATGTTGTTTCTATTCTTTTTCATCATTTACTGAGTTAATTTGGCCTTATTTATATTTCTAAATATTTTACCCATTCTGTTTTACCTTACAAAGAGTTTTCTCATGATAACCATATTTATTATTTTTTCAATTTAATTTTAGGTCGCGTCAACTGTAATGTTATTGACGACCACAGTAAAACATACAAAGAGAAAATGATATTGAAGTTAATGTGTCAAATAAGGTTTACAATTTTACATACATGTTGATCACTTTTAAATATTGTAATATCTTTCGAATGTCTCTTCCTATGATTTTATGTTATTTAGTCCATTTGATACAATTTTATTTCTTCCCTGCAATTCGAACAGTGGAAAATGATGTGGTCCGTGGTTAGCTGTATCTTGCAAGAGTTGTACTGGGGTTGAGGTTATTTAATTCTGATTCTGAATAAAGTTTAGCAACTTATAAATTTTATTTCGGAAAGTGTTGCTGGATAAGACAGTTTGTTTTATTTGGTATCGCCAAGGATGTGAAGAAACTGGAGTATTTTCAAAGCAAAGAGGGTTGACTGGAGGTAGGAAGGAAGGAACCATGGATCAACGCTCCAAGTAGTTTGTTACCAAGGAAGTCCATGAATACAACAGTTGCGCTTCAAGTGCTCTCCCTCAGCTACGGAAATAAGACCTGTTACTATCCATCCGAGAAGGTAGAAGGAAACATTCATCAAGTTCAATTGGTATGACACCAGCAAGAACTTCGCGATTAAGGCACTATCTGCATTATTTTGCCATTTTCGTTTAGTACGCGTCCGTGACATTTTGTGACCTCGTTCCGCAAAACAGGAAGGCAGATAGAAAGAAAATAAAATTGGAACCGCCGCTCTCAGAGTACGTACGACGGCTGCAAGGGCACTCTAATCGTTAACTAACTCACACAAGACACACTTGGTCACACGTCAGTGACAACACGCTGGGGTCAACATGATCGATAACACTATAAAGTGAATTGGGCGCGGAAGGGAAAGGAGAACAGAAATAAAAGAATACAAAGCGTAGAAATGTCAACTTGATAATATCCTCCTCTTTAGAGGAAGGAATTCATAATTATTACTTAGAATAAAAAATCTCCTGATTTTCATAACGAACCGCGATAACTGCAAATTTTACTAAAGTTGTCAAGCGTTCTATCAACTATTATGAAAATATTATAAATAGGCTGTGGAACAGTCCTCTTAGTTAATTCGTCACTGATACAGTTTAATTATTCAAATTTAATGATTAATGATTGGAAGAAGTGAGAAGACTGCTGCAAAAATTTCCAATCAGATGTGAAAAGTAATCGATGAAAAACGGAAAGACATCATAAAACTAACGATTAAATGAAAGGGAAAATATAAGTATGGACTAGGACAAGCTAATGAAAGTATCAGAAAAATAACAAAACAAAAAAAAATGGGAGAAATCTGAGTGACTTCATAATAGAGGAATATTAAATTCTTCAAAGTCGCCAAGTGTAAATTTAAAAACTTCATTCTTCCTTAAGAAGTTATATATCTGAGAAACTTGAGTACCTGGTATGTTTAAATCAGCATTTGGGAATTCAAATTCTATCTGACGGTTTCGATGAAATCTCGCGTTGAGTAAACTTTCATCAGAGAAAGTATGTTTATAACTATTCCCACTGGACCTTTGCTTTCGGTTGTCATATATTTTTAATAATAAGAAACGTCACCATCCTAGCCATAATTTTCTCGAGAAGTAAACTTAAAACTGAACTGTTACAGTAGAACGCAAGGAGCGTTTTGTCTTAGAGATTTATAAAGCTCTGTCCTAGTTAATGAATGGAGCCATTACTAAATTATTCATGTATTTCAAATCCAAAAAATAAACAGCCTTATCGATTTTGGTTTGAATGTCACATCTGAGAACGTTCTCACAATTTCCATACATCAGATTATTTTGTAAATTAGAAAATCAGTTCATCTTTAAAATTCTGAAGCTCACCTAATTGTGAAAATTTCTTTTGAAGAGTCAGAATGGTAAAAACTCTATCAAATTGGGATTATTCCCCAAGACCTCCCGCTTTCGTGATTTTCTAAATTAAATTTCATCGCCTTTCGCTGAGCTTTGATTGGAAGTAAAACTTCTGATTTCCTATGAACTTAACCATTATTCTCAGTTTAAATTAATTTTTTATTATTATTTACGTTTTTTGTTAGAAACATCGGTGTACACGCATGGATATGACTGTTGCGTTTGTCATTAGTTCCTCTTTCCATTAGCAACATATTCCAATATTTCACATGGTAACCAAAGTGCTGTCGATGAAGGGACAACATGACATCAAACTAAACGTGAACAGTTTAGGACTAGTCGTTTAAGTAAGGGGTTTCGTGATGAGAAATTGGTTCCAACATTCTACATGAGTTGACCGCCGAGTAGGCTTAGGTGCTTGCCTGATGGAGGAAAGGAAGGAAGGAAGGAAGGAAGGATGGTCACGGTAGCTGGAGGCACATGGCGGCCACGCGTGCCCATCCGCCGTGACGGACGGACCAGTACAACACGGACCAGGTGTCACCTGTTACCACCTGACACATCCGCCCACACCATCAGCAGACCACCTCTGACTGTCACCATCAAACAGAATCTGCGATTGGGAGGAAAACATCATTGCCATGCCCTAAACATTCTACGTCAAACATTGGAAACCGGTCAGTGTTCAGGAGGCTGCAATGGTTGTACAACTTAGAGCTGGAAAAGATTTTTGGCTTCTCAGGGAATCTGATTTGATCAAACAATTCAATGCCAGGGGAACGTGTCTCTTTCTCCAAACCAATTTCTTGGTTTCCCAGTCATTATCATAGCCTATCAATCTCCGCCACAATAAATTTGTCTGAGTGATGAAAATAAGTATTCAGCGCCGGGCGTTTCAACCATAATCTCGTAAAACGACTTAATAATTTTTTACAGGAATAATGGAAAATGAAAACATTAAAAATGGCCAATCGTTCTAACACTTTCTACACTTCATTGCTATAAATGATCTCAAGTGGGAAATAAAAAAAGAAAACTGAATATATTTGGAAGCATAGTGTTAATAATGGAAGAAAATTGAATAATTTATAGAATGATATGAGTTTTGTGACAAGATGACAAGAGAAAAGCTAATGGTGTGATTTTTTTCTGTTGAATGTTAAAAATGGAAATATTATTATTTGTGAGGTGATCAGCATGTCAGCTATTATCTGATCTCGCGACGGTTGATGCTCCCAGTCTGTTGACATTGGATTCTTTATCTCCTGGTGCTGTTCTACTACAGCTTCACCAAATTATTCACCTGGTTTCATCTTATAAAGCTAAGCAGCTGTATTATTCTTATCGTTTTGATAAAAGTGTGCCCTTACTAATAATTATAAATTCTTCCAACGCGAGTTCATTAACAAACTTTTTCAAATGGTCCTCCTCACGCCGACATTAATTCCAACAATACTAAATGCCTAGCCTACAAATTGAATGCGCAGCTTACAGTCAACATTTTGCGTCAAAGACATTCGAAAGTGATTGCTCATTGACCAACAGAAATCTACGTAGGGCGTGGAAGTCATTGCCGGTAACTTTACTATAACTTCAACGGGTTCCTTCTTCCTTGACTCTGCAGCCCATTCAGGGCCTTGGCCTACCGGCTCGATTGCGACCAATCATCTTACATGACACATTCCGAATTTGGAGTGATACGTGGTCAACGTACCGATTCTCCAGCAGTCCTAATCCCGGTCCCCGGGGCCATGACGATACAAACATCCAGGGAATGCCAGGATTCGAACCCGGGACCTGCTGTGGTATTTTATATTAACCGAAGCAATAAGATATATCTCATAATTTAATTGTATATATTACATCAAAAGTATATCTTTATGAAAGTCACAAATTTGAATTCGTTTTAGATTTATTCGTTTAAATTGTACGTCTTTTCTCATTTTTATCTTTCCTGTTTTTCTGAATTCTAACACTTTGTCTTTCTTTTCGTCTTATTCATATCTTCTTAGCCATTTATAAATAACACCGCATTGACGGCCAAAGTAAAACAGTGTTAACATAAAAATGATACGCATTCATAATTCTACTGGTGTCGAAATTGGACTTCTTTATTGGTAAGTTATGTTATTAATATCATTTTAAAATTATTATTATACTTAGGCAGGCTTTCTTTAGTTATTTTAGTTTTCTACTGAACTACTTGGGCTATTTTACCTTATTACCCTTCTTACAAAACTAAAATAAGAATGCCTAAAATTGGATCGTTAGATCACTGATTTTAATATTTTGATAATGAGTTCCTTTTATACCTCCCACAGCTGTAAATTGACGAGAGTAAAATAGATGTCAAATCTCGTTGCACCAGTCTCGACATCTCTTAAGAAAGGTTTCAAGCAAACACAATTGTATTCGTATTATAATCTAAATAAGCTGTCACGAGTCGTAAATATGTGATGAATATGTGAACAATTGCATTTCTTTACTGCATTGTGGACGTAAGAATAAAGATTACGTTACACGACAAAATAGGAATCCTGCTGACAATAGGACAATATTTTAGTCGTCAGCTGAAAATGGAGTCGGTTCAAGATAAACTTGAATACCATTAGAAAGAGAAAAATCGGATTGTGACTGTGATTCAGCGAAATAATTTATTCTCTCCACGTTTTACAGGTTCTCAATTTACTTAAGTCTTGTAATAAATTATAAACGCATTAACTTCTAAGAATACCTTTATCAGTCATGCGTCTCCATTGTATTGGCTAGATATAACATTTGGTTGTTAGCACCAAAATTTTTGAAGTATACTTTAACTGTCTTTAAAATTCAGCTATGAAAAATCTGTTTCTACGTATGCTCATTTCCGTTAATTTCTTTTAATTATTGTATGATTTACGTTGTAACGCTTTTTTTTATTTCTACCACTAATTTTCTCTTCTAAGCTTTATTTATTACTTTCATAAGAATTATTATTTTCTTAATGTTTTTCATTTAATTCTTTTTTGTAAATTGACTGCATTATACCTTTCTCTATTCCTCGTTGCTCAAGCATTTAAAAGAACTTAATAATTTTTAAAAGCAATCACTATTTTGGAAAAAATTAAAATTAAATAAATTGGTCACCGTATGTAACATACTATGTTATATTGTGTGTTAATGTAATTTCTGTTGACGCGACTTAAATTAATAAAATAAAAATAACATTCCGCCACATTTAGAATTGTTTCTTTTCACAATATGAGTAACTTTTTCATTTTTCTGTTTCCAAAACACTTTTACACTTTCACATACTCATACTCTCATTCTTCCCCCTTTTTAAGATTTACAACACTTTTTTGTACTTATTCTCCATCCCTCTTGACCTTTTCTTTCAATTGTACCTAATTTATTTACAGATTTTTCTGTTATATTGATTTTAGTGCTTCCTACCTTTATCTTTCTTATATACGGTCTTCTTGACTTCTCTAATTTTCGTGTTTTTGTTTGTCGTTTCCACATTATTGTCCCCCTAATTTTTTTATCTCCAATTTTATTTCTATATGTACACATTTTTCGAAATTTTACAAGAATTTAAATAATCTATTTGGTGTTTATTATGTATTCGTTACTTTGAAGTGTATCTCATGGACACGTATGAAGTGAAGCATACAGAAACTTATTGTAAGAGACTGAAGGCTACTATCATTTGTTACTGAAGGCATTTGTCTCTAGCGTATTTCGTGACGCAGGTTGTTGATCGATAATAACGCTCAGAAATTCTGGAAGCAGAAAGTTTGGCAGTGTTCAGTTACCATTACTCAGTGATCAACTCGACCGTGCTGTTTCTCGCCTGATTGCAGATTTCTGTCTTTCGGTGTAACTCGATATCACCTTTACTCGTACCGTCTCCTTTACGGAAGACAAAAACCGGTTGCTTTCTCTGTATATGGCGGCAATTATTACAGTTTTCTGTACGGCAGGTTCAAGGCACTTTGCATGGACACGACAGATGTGAGCCCCATTTAATAAGAAGGCGAGACTCCTTATAAGTCCTCCCTGTTGTAACCGGGGAACCCGTTTGCTTATTGATTCTCCTCGCCTCGTGAACTTAGCATCTCGCCCTAATCTGTTTGCACCTTGATTTACGTCAGTAGTCACTCCCCCTCTTTACGTCTCCCTAATTGTTCATTATATGATATTTAATAATAATCACTCTCTGTTTCAACCTATATTACGGCCCTTTTCAGTTTTCCTATATTTACTTCGTATTGAAATATTTTTCTTCACTCTTGGTTAATTATCCAATTATCCCCTTCACAACTGAACCGAATATAAGGACGAAATTCTTCGTTGCAACGTTCCATACAACGAAATATTTTAAGCTACCACTTCAAAATAAAACATAATTTACTGTACACTGACTGGGTGCCCACCCTTTCCTGGGTATTTATTTTTATTAGCCCGGTACAGTATTTAATTAGACAATAATGTCTTTGGTAACACGTCATGTCAAAATTGACCTCAAACGACTCGAGGTCAGTGTTGGTTATTTTATGAGAATATTCTCCACCCCACACCTAGAGGCACTGTCCCTAACCGAAGAGAGTTTCAATTATGCCCAAACAACATCGTAGAAAACGATATCAATATCGTTGAACCTGGAAATATTGTTACATCTAATATCTGTCGTTGTGGTACGTTTCAAAAATCCCACCTATGGCGATAGCCTTGTCTTCCCCACTGTGTTTTCTCCCGGTTCGTAAAGAACACGTGTGCAAAATTTAGTCGAAATTTCTCAATCCATTTAAGAGTTTAGATAAGCAAATTTTGCGTGAAATGTACTCAGTAAGCAGAATGTTCAATGAAATATAGAAATTAGTAAAAAAATATTTATTGGTTGTAGTATCCAAAAATAATTGATCGATTAGGCTGCAGTAGTGAGAAAAATAAATTATTTGTTTACAAAATAAATGATATATCGTTGAAACCAGTAAAATTACCATAAGATGCCGGGAAATATTAGATTATTATATTGGTTATGTACGTTGTTGTAAATAATTAATAAACTTTAAGTAAAATGTAACAGATGTATTTCAGTTTGTTATATATACATACCACTATTTCAGTTAATTTCACCATAATTGTATCCCACAATTTATACCTCTAAAAGTTTCACTATTGCTTGTTCAATATTTGGGGACAGAGACATAAATCGGATACATGAGAACATATTTTGTACAAAGTATAAGTTCTATCAACGTTAAATACCGAAGAAATTGAAATGTGCCAATAATAATAACAAAACAATAATTTTGTCATTACTCACTCAATTTTTACTAACTTGGAGAAAGGGTGGATTCACAGATACCAAGACTGCAAGTTCAAGAAAAGGAAAACAATAAACATCGGAATTTTTTACTGTGTTTGAATCCGAAAAGATCTGCTTCGGAATAAAAAGTTAATCTTAAGTGTTAAGGATTCTTGTCGAGAAAGGTTCAAAGCAAAGGACTCTAAATATATTTTTAAAATATTCGCACTTCTAGTTGAGACAGAGATAACAAAAATTGTAAAATAAGAAAAACGTTCACCACAATTACTCAAGTTGAAAGATAAAAGAACCCGCATGGAGAAAGAAATTTTCCGTTGGAGAAGATGCGGCCAGGCGTAAAACAAATACCCGCCAAGAAGAAAGTAGGACTAGGAGATGGCGAAGGAAATTATAACATCTTTTTTTAAGGAATATAATAGCTGTATTCCTCTAATTTCGTTACATCCCGAAGTATTAATAACGACAATTAAAATTTGGAAACATTCTATTAGCTGTTATTTTGTTGGAATTTTAGAGTAACTTACATAGCCACCGATAAATAGCAAATAGCTTTAACATTTTATGATATTCAAACATCTTTATTCTGACATTAAGTATAATAATAAATAAATAAAAATAAGTTCAAAATTATTTAGTTGCTGAATTATTTGGCCGTATTTTCATGTAATTATTTTCTTATACTGTAGTTGAAATGACTGCTTGTGCAATATGATTTAAAACGATGAGTAAAATGGGAAAGATTGGACAAAAGACTGGCTATCGTTGATTAAATTTAACCAGGGTATGTAACGCGAATTTTCATTTATTAATTTTAGATTGAATTACGGATTCAAAAGAAGAATATATTTGGTTAACAGTCATTTTCAAGATATTTTAAGGAATTATTAGTTGTCTGTTAATTTCCAAGTGACGAATAATTAATAACTGCATAATCGTATATAATCTTGCAATTAAGTTGAGGCGAAGGAACGGTGAATGTGAAGATACCTTTTGAGAACGCATAACTACCCATTTGGATCTATCAAACAACTCGACATATTTTGAATCAAATAAAAATGACATAGGAGTTTATTTTCATTGAATCTAAATTCAAAATCTGTTTATAAACACGAAATGTAATGTCTATAAACAATCGTATTTACGGGAAAATATAAAATAATTAAATTTTGAAACATTTTAAGTTCCAGTAGTCAATGAGAGACTGATTTAATTTTCTAAAAAAATTGAAACGATAAAATAATATCGGAATGATTAAAAATAGCTTATTAGTAAATAATGTGAATAAATGATCAGTCATGATTATCATAAAAAAATTAAGATGCTGCTATTATCTTCAGAAAAATAATTAAGACAAGAGCAAACCGTTCAAGAAAGATTTCTAAAATGTCAGCATCAGTGTTTAAGACTAACACTGTGCTTTTGCATTTTTGGAGAGTGTCGTTGATGGAGCTGCACAGGTGGGGCTTCGAGCGCGGATATCCGGGAAAGGAAGACAGCTCGTCCGAGACCTCACCCCCTTTTTCCGTGTTATTTTCCGCACACGTGAATCCGCAGGTTCATATATGAGCACGCGCCAGCTGCAAAAGGTCTCTCTGAACACTTGCTTAGCAACCACTTCCACTTCACCAACAAACAATGGAGTAATTACCTCAGCTAATAGCAAGTGCGACCACCCGTCCCAACAAAGCCCACACCAAGCAGGACATAAAGTAAATCAACAGAATAGTTCGATGAAAACAGAGGGTAAGACAAACATATTTTAAAATGTGCCCACTACAGCAATGGAAAGGGAACGAGCTGTAGGACATTTTCCGCTCGAGAATTAACAAGAAGTTTTGATGGAGTCCCAAGGAGACAAATTTTAACTTGCGTGTATCCATTGTATATAAATTACTAATAATATGTTATGATGGATGAATAAGAAAAAGAATCTTGTGACGAACATGCTGAACAATGTCTGCGATACCAACCAAAGATTTGCAAAATATTCCAGCAGGGAACTGATCTAATTTTCGAGTACACCGGGAAGTACTAACTGTGATTTGGTAACATGGCAAATAAACAAATACTTTATCGTCAGAATAATCCAAATCAAATTAAGGAAGCAGAGAAAAGAGCGCTTATCGAATACCAAAGATTTTACTGATGGACCAGAGGCAAATGAACTGACTAACTCAATACTTGACGACGTTGCAAGATTTGACAGTTCTTTATTAAGGAACTAATACTGTTTTCGTTATTCGCCGAATTCTCTGAGTTTCATTTTTAAAGAATATTGGGCAGGGACCAATCTTATGAAGGGATAATAATAAACCATAATAAGAGCTCATTGAGCTTAAAAATAATTTATAGTTTAGTGTAAAAAATTATTCAGTCACGTTGAAGTGTATATGTAAAAAAAACAAGCATAAAAATATGAGCAAATTACTAAAATTTTAGATATTGAATGAAGGGTTTATTCTCGACTGATGGGTACAATATTTCTCAAAATATCTCATATTTTGGCCAGTGATGTTAAAAAAGACACAAAAATAATTATGATTCTCATCTATAGTAAACTTTACGTTTTACTCATTGATAAATAATTTTCAACGTTATTTTGAATATCAACGTTAAGTATATGAGGTATTCGTTGTTATTACGGCCTCAATTTGTGTGACATGCACGACTAAATTTTTTGATTCCGTGAGTAATTTTTTGTTTTATTTGCTAATTGAATTATAAATTTATTTATATTTATAGAGTTTAAAACACACCATACTTTAATGGCAAAATTTGACGGTACAAAATGAAAGGCAGGCGACATGAGTGAAGTTGAGGAAGGTTACAAATACTGTAATAAAGAAGCTCCGGTCCCCGCGACCGAAGTAAATCCAAATAATTTCACGTTTCTGAAGGATCGTAAGACAGTAACTGATGGATGTTATAGGCGTTTATTTAACACGAAGACTCATACTGCGAAAGACTGCCTCCTCTTCGAGGTCCAGTACAATTTATACGTTCATTGAATTTTCCAGAAACAGAAAAATCTCGAAACAGAAAATATTAGAAATGAAAAGTAAACAAATAAAAATGATGTAAACAAACCAAGAATGGCTACGTTTGAGTGGGAGATGCTCTTGAAAACTGGGCTTTTGTATCGTGTTATTCAACTCATATTATTATCTGTTTTAGTCTTCCCCTACCCTAAAAGAAACATGTATTATCAAACAATGAATTTGTTTGAGAATTTTTCATACAAGTTTAGAATAAATACGTGTGACTGCGAATGACTGATTGACTACAGAGCGAGCGAATGAGAGGGGGGGGGGGGAAGAAAAGCCTTCCACAGTTAGTCACCCAGGCAGACGGCCAATTGGCGCTGTAAAGTGCTCACTACCCACCCACTTACAGTCAGAGGATTATGCAAAAGTCGTCTTCCCCATCTGAATTTAAGTGCGGTCGCCTTAATACCCAGAACTTCCACGAATAGTCATTACTAGTCTCGTAATGCAAGCATAATTTCTTGTGTAAGACGTTCTCGTTCAATACTGACTTGTCGCTAAATAAATCATTCTGTTAACCACCATTTTGTATGGGGTAATTTCTTTGTGTATTTAATGTAATTTTTGCACGAACATAATTTACGTCATTTCTGACACAAACTGCGGAACATTATTCTACGGTATCACTTTTATATTTATATAAATTTTGTTGCGAATGGGAAAGAAATCGGCAGAAGTTTGTGACACAAATATGCATAAGAATTTGAAAAAGAAAAAATACACTTTTGAAATTAGGAAACATTGCTTCTAAAAAATTCTAAACTAAATAATGTGGAAACAGCGTAGGTATTATTGTCAAGTTTTCAATTTGCTGAAGCTGAGCGGGTTTAAGTTAAAGATGCAGTTAGCCTTACTTACAGTCAACAGTTTCCGACTAATTTTCTACTAAATTGTTATTTTTTAATTATCTTTTATAAATCAATAATTGTTAAAAATTAATTAAATTAATACGTTTTCCTTTCTAAAAATACCTAGATTATATAATTAACTATTAATATTAATGATATTACCCCACCTCGCACCACAAATCAATAACAAAATTTTTACCTTGTAATTATTTGATATTCAGGTTGTTTTCTTTGTTATTAAATATTTATTACACAACGTTGCCAGGTGAATTGTGGTGCCTAGTGTGAAAGTAAACACCTATTCGCGGTTACATATTTCAATTGATAATAAATACCATTGTAGAAAACCTGAAAATGTTTTCTTCTATTTCCATACCTTATTTAATAGGAGAGCCATCCAATGTGCCTTAATTCCTCGGATATTCATTTGCCGTCGCGTGTTAGTCACCGTAAAATATAGAAATTAATAATAATCACGAGTTTGTATAATCCCTTATTAAATACTGTTATTAGCATGTTAAGTTTTGAGTTATATTTCAATTAACTCGCCCCTGTGTCCTTTAACCGAATTGGTCATGTCCAGGAAGTAGCTCCTATCAGCTTAATACCCGCTCAGGCGCCATCCATTACTTACCTAATGACGTTATTGAAGAGATCAAGCGATTACTTATTTTTATTAACTCTTTTACGGGCTCGCCTCGTTCCGAATACATTAAGCTTTACAAAGTTATCCCTCCAATTCGCCTTTCTTTTCTTTCCCGTCCTTTTCCAACGCGTTGACATTTATGTATATTCACAACCTGTCAGATTAAACCCAGACCTTTTTAATATATTCCATGATAATTTAATGAAGTGGAGCGTGAAGAGATGACTGAATATTAAGTGCCATCTTTTTCTGTGACCCTAGACTGTTTTTAATTATTTGAACCTCAAACTGAGAGAGTTCAAACAGATAACTAATTTCCACACGATACATTGTTTCTAACACCTTCATTTTTAATGTTATTCCCTGTCTCTCCATTTATTAATTTATGGGTCTTTTAATGACTGCTTAACGTACCGCAAACTCATATATTGTTTCAAAATATTTTACTATATCCTGTGACTTTAATATTCACATTTTCCTTTTTTGTGCTTTTCATTATCATATTTTATAAAGCAACCGATTTTATGTCCATTATTCACGTCAGTTTAGTTATAACTTTGAACGGATTCTTCAATCTCTTAACGATTGATGAAGATACTCTGACATTACTTTTAAAACTCAGGAAACAATACATTTAATTGCGTGAATAATGATAACCGTCTCATCAATTTAAACTCAGACCCATATAATGAAAATGCCCCGTATAATCAACTCAAAACAAGATTTTATTTTTTTATTCAAAATTCAAGATACGTTTAGTTCTTATTTTCATATTCATAATCTATTATTTCTTTTCAGATTACTTCCGTAATTATTTTCCGATATGTCTTCCGTGTTTCTTATTCTATTATAGGTACCTTGCTTTTCCTTTCTCCGTTTCGGAAAATGGGAAATATACGTCATTCCTATTAAATATCTATCGACAGCATTTTCCAGATTCAATTGAGCAATAAAGCAAGCCTAAATAGTTATTGAAGTAATAGTATCTTAAATAGTACTGCCGATTAAGTAACCATTAAACTCACACAAACGTATAATCATAAATGAGAATTTATTTTTTTAACGGTAATTTATATAGTAATATCTTTTTATGTATTTAACATAAAAATGAAAACACAATAGTATTAAATTGTAATAAACTAAAAATATAGCTATTGTAATGACGGTCGAAGTCACAAATAATGGGAAATTGAAACTCAATTTAACGAAATGGAAATTGATGAGTAAGTATAACTTCATGTAATATACAAACATCCAGAAAAATGAATGGAGACATTTAAATTTATTAATATTAAAGCATTAGTTAGTCTTAGATGAGATCTTCATCTCATGTGTGTGGCACAGTAACTCTAATATTAATGAGCTAGTGTGGTAAACTTAAAAGATGTTAATTCACATTTAACATTAATTGGTGACTCGTCAAAGGAAGAACAAGATAATTGAAACGTTCTAGATATTTGTCTGTGGCCAAGTAATTGACTGATTTTGAACGTTTAAATTTTGCAATTGAGACTTTCACCAGCTGATTCCAGATGTCGGTTGCTTTCTAAGGACACGTACGTGTAATGTTTCCGTTGACAGGCGGACTGAAAGGGAGAACCTGGACTTCATTCAGCGAAACTGTCGAATTACCTAGCGGGAATCAGATAAGAATCGTACGGAGAGAGAGAAGGAGAGAGATGGACAGTCAGATAGATACTCGGCTCCATTGTGGGGCAGTAATTGGACTGTATAAATCAGATCGCCGTAATTATCCGCTCTATTGTTCGCCCCATTGTCTAGCTATCGTGTGACGTCACCTTCGAGAAGAGGGACTGTCTTCATTTACCAGTATTGTCGTTAAGGTAAGTACAGTAGCAACACATCACGGACCTTCCGGTAATTATGACAGGGGCTAGACGGATATTGGATAGCATCACATCGAGATTTGATGAAGCAATTAGATCCTGGCAAGTATTCAAAGATAAATCTGGGATTTTCTGAGTTATCTAAAGATTTAACAAGTAGTGTGTTGATCAGGCTATCCATTCAGAAATTAAAAATAAAATTGTATACGAATACGGATACACATCTTTGTAAAGCGAAACACTAATTTGTTTCAAACAAATGGCGAGTTTCATGAATTCGCGACTAAAAATCGTTCAGCTCTAAGGTCGGACAAGCATCGCCTTGCTCTACACCAGAAAAGTATTCACAATTCCGGGATAATTTTATACAACAGCCTTCCGCCAGAGGTTAAAAATAGTACCTACAAAAGCTTCGTGAAGCAGAGTAAAACTATTCTTTTAAATGGCGCGTTTTACTCGGTACAGGATATTCTTAATCGTCCTTCTAGTATTTAAATCAAGGTTCCTGCAGAAAGTGTTGAATAAGCTGCCTTATAAAATAGCACATCACATATCTTTAAAATTTCTATTCAGTTTTTTCTGCTCTTTTGTTGGTTTGTTTCATGTATTGCCTGGAGCTACGACGGAGGGAAGGACAGTTTCCTGGTCGCAGAGCTCCAAGTAGTTAAAACTCCATTGCGTGTTCCTCAGTGTGTGCTTGTTTGTGTTTCCCAGTGTGTGTGTGTGATATCGTGTGTCCGTGTTGTGTTTATATTGACTTTTGTCTATATACATTTTCTTTTACTAATTTATTTTAAGTTTATTTGTCTTTAATTATGTACTTTATTTTGTTCATTTTTAATTTTTAATGTATGACGTATCCTATTTCCTCAATCGAGGATTAATGGAAACAACAATAAATCTAAATCTACCCGACAAGTTAATGGTTGTTTTCTGTACATATGTTCCTATACCTAGGCCAGAAAACTTGTACGTGTAAAGCATTAAAAATTGTAGGAACATTAAACGGGAAAAGCGCCGTTTCGAGCAATAAACCAAAGTTTCTGTCTGACTTCGAGGATGGACAATGGGTCAGAGTGCTTAAATTTGTTCAGTATACTAAAAAGAAAATTATATTCAATATCATTCGTTGTTAAGTGATAATAATGCTATCTAATCTTCAGCGATCTTTTCTTTTCATCTTTACCTAGTTTACCCAATGATATTTTTACTATTAATATCCTGAACGATAGCTGTGGAATGAAATGATTGGACAACTTGTGCTATGAGGAGCGACAACCATTGATAAATAATAATTTAATTTTGTAATTTGAGGAAGAAAGGCAACAAAATGCTGATCAGATATATTTGGGAAAATATCAGGGGAAATATAGGGGGGACTTGTATTTTTTTTCTTGCAATGAGTTGGATTTGAGAGTATGGTAAGTCGACATATCTGTAAACTATAGAAAATGTGGATTATGTGCTAGTTTAAAAAAAATATGTTCATAATTGCCAGTGTTATCACGTCAAATCATAGTATTTTGGCTTCAATTTCTGTTGATTGATTTCTCTTGTGTGAAAGAAAGGGCAATAAAATTTAATAGCTACATCAATCTTACTTCATTGTGTATAAAAGAATACAACAGTCAAATAAGTCAGACATAAAATGTAAAACAAAAATTTAGAAGACATTAACTACAATAGCACGACGTGATGTACCTTTCATTGGAACCTCTTCAGGTGCAACTATAAATTAGTCTAAAAATACAAAAGGAACAAGCTTTAAGAAGTATTTTGTCACTTACAACTTCTTTCATCAGAAATAAACGAGTAAATTATTAAGGAGTTCATCACGGACAGATGTGTCTCAACCCTTTCTAAATACTCATATATTTCATATTTGGACTAATTTTATTCAGTATTTTTAAAATAAGTATTTTCAAAAACATCATTTTGACGTCAGAGATAACAGCGGAGACTACCTGAAATCCAGAGATCACTATGATCATAGAAACAAGATATTAGTGAAACACTGCCTCACTCCGTTAAAATAAAGAAGACTTTCACAAGGAACAATGATACGCAATCTGTTTTTAAAATATTAGACTGACTCCATTTTCAATATAAATCTAAGATTGTAGTCTTATTGCTTGAAAAAATACACCGTTTTTTTCTCATAATATTTTAAGAGCTGTCTGAATACAACAAAAGTATGGTAATCAATTAAACTCCTGTCTGTAAGTATTACTCGTGCACAACGGTGAAAAATAAGTCCATTGATTCAATTAGTTATTTTTTACTAGTAATTGTATCACCATAAAATAATTATAAATTATTATAATAAATGACTTTGTTCTACTTTCAAATGTTCCTTTATATTTCGTGTGATAAAAAATTAATTTTCTACAATAAAAAATTATATTCTTCAAAAATGTACAATGGAAAATAAGTAAACAGTTTGTCTCAAGTTAATTTATTTGTTAGTTGGTGTATGTTACGGTATGTTTATAATTGCCAATAAAGGTCAATTGTGTAATTAGTAACAGTCGATCTGCAGCACGTTTCGTGTGAAGTTTTCCGAATGGCGTCATCAGTTCGTAGAAGCCCTCTCGATTCATCGACATTATGATATCGCCCCTCCCTTGTGCATGTGTCTGCGTTAGAAAGTAACCCGTAATATTCTCCCAAATAAAACGCTGTTGTCATGTAATAGGGAAGGTGATCTTTTCCCTTCTGCTGGATTACTATTTTCACCTTCCTTTGTGCTGCGCTGTTCAGGTCGCACGTTCCGCTTTCATGAGCATTCTGTTGCAAGTCGTCCGACCACTTAGCGTCAAATTTCTTTTCCTGCCTAATCATATTAATCTCTTTTCTCTCCTTCACGAGTATGTGAGGCAACAATTTGCCGATAGAATACGAATTTCATAATCTTCTTCCATCACAATTACGACTGCGTAATGTTTCGTAATTTTTTTAAAATAATTTTTGTTCTGCCATCAAAATATTTCCATATTTGTTATACTGATCTTCAGAAAAGGGGGTTTCGGAATAAGCGGCTATAGGAGTAACGTAATTTCTCATAGTTAGTGACAAATATTTCAGATGATTCTTTTTTTTATAACAATATTCTTAACTTCGTAGCAAAATGATTTTCTAATCAAAATACAGAAATAAAATTTTATTAATGTACAAGAATTTTATTAGCGCGAACCGTAAAAAATTAATTAGAAGAAATTATTGAAATTTTTTTTACAAAAATAATGAACATTAGAAATTGAGAACGTTTTGTAGGTCTATGGAAATGAGGGTAGTACAAGGAAGAAAGGTTTGATGAAAATAAGACTAAATTGAATACAATTAAGTAGCTTTATATAGAAATAATATGGATTTAATACGAGGGAAAATATGCGGGATGTGAAGAAAAATATTAGGCCCATTTCTGATCAAGGAATTCCTAACCAAAAAACAGGCGTTGGAAAATACTCATTCCTAAATAGGACAATTAATGACTGGAACAATCTGCCTGCAGGAGTGTCTGCGGAGCTTCCTCTAACAGAAAAAAAAATTCGACTCAATCTAAGTTAAGTGTAGTGTAGTGCAGTGTAGTGAAGTGATCAGTGCTGCAAAATCTCTAAAAATATACTACAGTGAATTATATTTCCAGTTTTTTTTCAGGGAAAACAATACTATTATTTTTTTCTTTTTTTAATAATTCATTTCTAATAATATGATTCCACACTTATTTATTTATATTGAATATCATTATGCGTTCAACTATAGGTTAAATGTGGTACTTACGACCAGTTTGTTAATTATTGTTTAATTTCTATGTATCTGCCACCGAGCATCTGCCCATTTGTAGATTTAATAAATATAATACAACAATACAAAAATGGTAAAAATATGTACATGAAGTTAGGAAATCTTGTGTTACTACCCGATTATTTTTTACAGTAGAAGACTTTTTATTAAATAAATATAAGCTGACTACACGATTTAAGTAATACTAATTAAGGAAACAAATCAAATAAAATCTGAAACGTTTAACAAAATTTTAAAACCAGGAAAAATATGTATTCATGTAATTTTTAATAAACAATGCAACTAACTATCTTGAAATATCTGCTGAAGTGTATTTAAAATAAAATAAAATCAGTTAGTGTAGAAGTAATTTCATTTTTAATCCAAATAGAGATGTGCGTGTGAGACAGAAAATTTCAGAAATATAGTTAATTTTAATTATAGAAGAGAAAAGGTGGGTCTCGTATAAAATTATACTAATAAGCTTTAGTGGGTTGAAGCTGATTGAGGATCAGAGAAAGGATGGAAGACGTTTAACAGTTTGGAAGGTGGAATTGATGTGATAGGAGAGGAAGGATTACGAGGATTTCACTGGACAGTAGCGTAGAGCCTGAAACGTCTTAGGTTGGATTAAGACGATGAAGCAGACGAATGACGAGGCAGCTTTACCAGGAGGCGCCGTGGGCAGGTCACAGACAAATGTCAGCCTTCCTCCTTCCTGTTTACACACGACAAATGTTACATGGTCCACCAATTTTCTCTCTGTCTCTCTCCCCTCGTTCGCTCGACGCACCGTCATTATCAATTATACTGGGACTTGGTCAATAAACATCACTCAGCCTCTGCATACATTTCATACCTAATCCTATGCACTCAAACTCTGGAACTAATGCTCTTGGTTTAGCTGTTTCTCTCTCTTCGTCTGAGCTAGAATGGGAGGGTTGCATGATCGAAGGAAGCGGTATTCCGATAGTCCACGAATTGAAATTTAATTGAATAAATACTTTACAGCAAGTCCTTATTGTCAGAACGTTGAACATATGTACCGGAGTTGGACAAAGTAATATGAACATCATGGAATAGTCGAAGTTAAATGACAGAGACAGACGACATTAAAAAGGATTGTGACCATACAGCATACAGAAGTTAAAAAAATTTTTTTTTTGCTAAATTGGTAAAGTGACCAACCGTTCTCTAATTATAATGAATGAAATACAAAAGCTGTTAAGATTTTAAATTTAATTTTAGTGCACTAATTGTATAAAAATCACCTTATCTCGTTCTTTCCCGGGGAAAGAGGAAGAAATATTTTTAAGTTTCGTTTTAAAATTTCATGAAAAATCTAAATTTGCTGTTTCAAGTTATATTAATATTAGATTAAGTGAAGAATAAAATAAACTACTGTTTTATATTTTTATGAAGTAATTTTTCTGTTACTATAATTTTACAAAAATTGTTAAGCAATAAGTGTCTTGTTATGCCTTGACTTCCCCTAAGTATATTTCAGTATGAATACTTTCTTTACGGCACAGATTTCTAAAATTCGCTACTGCAAAACTATCTCTAGTTACTCCCATTTCCAATCTGTATTTTAGACAAGATTTATTTCACATACTGGAAATCAATTTTCAATAGGATCCCACGACCTATGAAAGCATATATATATTACACAATTTTAAAAATTTTGTATAATATCAGATCTCAATTTTTCAACATTTATATTTTATAAGCCTAAGACCTTATTTGATAAAGATGCTATGCTCACATTAAAACGTCGGCCGATCAATATTTTATATTAGTTTACTGTATTTTTTAAGCACTGTGTTAAATAAGGTCGTACGTCGTAACGTTTTACACTATTTTAAGCTTTTATACGTATTGAACACATTCTCTAAAATATTTATCAATTCAATTTGCAATTACATGTGGCACATTGTAAATATTACGTTTTTATTCGAGAATTAAAAGATAAAAACAGAAAGTCTAAATTAAGTGAATTCAGGTGTTTTGAAATGTTTACTCATTACAAAAGATTGCCAACAATCTGTGCTTCTCTGTAATTTTTTCAATTTTTTACAAATGTTATGAAAGATCCATAGCCCTGTAAAACAAGGACTACAACACCGGAAATTTATTTCTACTCGTCATTCTTTAGTATATCTTAAAAAACTTTTCTATATTTCCTAGTATCTTCACAAAATATTGTTCACTTTATTAATTTAATAATATTAAATGAGACATTTTCTGAAATATATAAAAGAGATATAGACTCTTATTTATTATGTAAATTCATAAAACCAATACTGCAGATTGAACAATTTTTTATTAAACTGTACAACGTTAATTACAATCAATAATACATCTATTTTAATTCAAAGACAGACTAAGGTTCATCTATACAAGGAATGAACAGATCTTGCACAGGTTCGGAAATAAAATTGGATTAGCTCAGCTGGTAGAACATCCACCCGGTAAGTGGGAGGTCCCGGTCCAATCCAGAATTTTTCATTCTTATAAATAAATATATTTTATACAGACAGAACAATAGACTAAAATTTACAACAGATGATTCTATATTCATACATATTAATAAAGATATTTATCAACGATAGAAACGAAGGATATCATAGGAACTCACTATGTAAATATACTTTAAAAGTTAAAAGAAATTCAAGTAACTGTAAAATTATATGATAACTATATTTTATTGAGCATACAGCTCTTTTAATAGTAATTGATTACACGTCAGTTGATGAATATATTTGTGAAGTCGCTCTAACCCAGTTTTAAGCTGTAAATCTTAACTGGCATACAATCATTGAAAGGGTATAAATTGCTAACTAATTATACTTCTACTTTTTTCAGTTTTGTGACTATCCCTTATATGCTTACCCTTTCCTTCAGAAATGTGTGACTTACGGAGACGGAAGCTATTAAAAATAATAGGCATATTTATCTGACCTAAATGAAATAAACGAAAACTTCAGACAAGTTTGTCAAAATATTTTTTAATAAAATAAAAAATTGCAACTAGCATCAAGTACCGTTCCTTTTATTGGAACAACTTCAGAAGCAAATTTTTATAAGATGAATATAATTTATTTCGTGAAATTTAAAGGAAAAAAATAAATCCAAAATGTACTTTACGTGTTTATTGAGATTTCTGTATTAGTACTTGTTCTGAGCTAATATTTAAGTTTTCAATGTTAACCGCATTTGTCCAGCTTGGTTAGTCCAGCAGGATAACTTTATTACTAGACACGTGTCCAATCAGCTTAGTTCCTTAACGATGCCTTGATAAGAATCTCGTATAAGCCAAATATTTTAAGTTTGATGTATTAATGTAACAATTCTTTCTACCACTCGATTTATTTGACATGATTCTTATAACATATATGAACTATGATCCCTCATGTGGGTGCTGCGTGATGTGTGAATAACGAAATGTGATTGAAATACTACACGCAGCGTGACAAGTTGTTGTGGCTGACCTTTAATTAACGCCTCGCAATCTCGCGATCATTGAGGGTTGAATGGATGGATGGAAGAGTGTGTGTGTGTTGTGGTTTAGTGAGACAATGAGCAACATACAAGGCCAGTGCCTCCATCTACATTGAATCACATAACGCCATTCATACGGGGGCCCGCATTGTATGGAAATGGTTTGACCGCCACGTTCCTATCGAATGTGTAAATAGGAATTCGCCAACAATCATGGGCTTCTCTCAAGAGTCTCCCTCTTACGCCCAGAGACGCCTTCCTTGGCTCCCTTCGACCTCACACAAAGATTGTAGGCCACGTTGGTGGTACATTCTGAGTCATCAAGCTCAGAATTGTCTTGGAAAATATAATCGGGACCATAACTAAGTCATATTAAAAACCCTACATGCATCGGTTCGTAATATCTACAGATATTTATAGTAACATATGAACTTTTATACCACTTCTTCAACCTCAACTGTACACAAAATTACCATGGCTACATCAAGAATAAATGTACCCTTCGTTAGCAGCATTTTATTAGAATTTTCCAGTATAGGACTCTCCCAATTGAACGCTGGCTGGAAATCCTCCAACGTTACAGTTAATATTTTTCCATTACATTTCAAACGATTTATCAATTAATAGCCTTTATTTTTTTTACTTTAATATGCATTTCTGGCTTAAAAAAGAATATTCCTAAATTTTAGTTTATTATTAAGGTTTTAGAAATAACCTTCGTTGGCTTTATTTTCTAAAATATTTGGCTCTTTAGCTTTACTCCTTCTCCAGAGAGGCATAACAATAATCTTCCAGATGTATCGCAATAGTTATTGATAAAATTGGGGACTGGAATTGGTGACAGCAGTCGAGACCTTTTGCCGTCACTAATCCCCAGGGATGGCCTTTCGGCACGTAGGGAGTTGGACGTTTTTAGAATCAAAGAATCAATCAGACAATTGTTTATTAAATTAAAATGGAGGAGTACGTTATTTAAAATAAATAATGTTAATTTTTTTAATATTTGATGATACTGATGCGATCGGAAGCATCATAACATATTTAAACCATCTGACAATTAATGGTTTTGAGGGAGAAACGGATATATATGTTTTCAACTGGAGAGAAATTGTTCATTGTCTCAAAATACGGGTTCAGAGTAGTCCACCATATTACTTCAACGTGAACTTTTCTGACGGCAAGATGCTAGAGTAAAATCTTTTCTGCAAACACTGACGGAATTAAATATATTAGTTCACTTCAGTTCTTGTTATACATTCATTAATATTAAGAGATGTTTAAGTACAACCTTGCCACTGTATAGCTCCGATCGTAGGAATATAATGGATATTTTAATCAATGATAGTGGCATTATTCCAGTTTTGCACCAAGCAGCACTAATTCTCTCATCTTGTACTGACCATTTCATACAACTTACGATCTACACACAGTTGTTATTCAGGGCGGTTCCATTGAAACCCAGCTGAAATTTGTTGGCTTCAGTCATGTTTTTTGTAATGTGCTGGGCATCGTGTATAGAAGGCGGTTGTGAGGAATTTGTAAAAACAATGATGAATTTTCTTCAGTAAATTTGCTTTATTATTTAATAAAACGTGGTCAATAGCGGTAAATACATTTTCATCATCAATGAAGCTACTCGAAAATGAATCTTTTACCTGTGAATTACGTATATCTTCAGTGGCACTTCATTGTTTCTGTTCGCAGGAGGAAAGCTTGTATCATTTAAACTTGTTATGTATGTTGCAAATTTTATGAGACTCACGAGCAACTACAGCAGGTGCTCGCAAGGAAATCATTTCATTGCTTCGTTGTTTACAATTAGATTGACCTGCAGGTTTTTTTAATGAGGTTATTTAAAATGGCGGGACAAAAAATAGAGCAGTCTTGAGATTAGCTCAAGCAGGTGTTTAGAATTATTGCACGCGCAGTGTAACGATGCTTCTTAGAATCACAGGACTTGGATCTATTCTACGGAGCAGATTTCCACAGCTCCTTTTGCAGGAGCCACGTTGAAAGTTGTTTCTTGCTTATATTTGAAAGGAGAAGCACAGAGAAAGCATCGTAGTTTATTTAGTTAAATTTTCTTTTAAAACACAAAGTGTAAGATTATTTTAACTTATTTCAAATATTATTCCGAAAATCCATGGTTTACGTAAAATTGATTTACTATAATAAATAAAAATATTTCTCACATTAACTAAATGCTAATAACAGGTTTTCTCAAGATCTGGGTTCAGAACTTACATAATTAGTTATATTGGGTGAAATTTAAATGATTTCAATCCGGTAGGGATAAGTAAAATTATTACTACAATACGTTGTAAATTTCCTATCCACTATTTAAGCCTCGATGGTCACAAAAGATGTGGATTAATATTTTATTTTTAAGCCTGCTTATTTCTTTTATCCCTTGCTAATAGTCTGGATGATTTTTTCCCCTTTATCGTCGTTTTCCTTTTCTGTGACTGACTGACTTTCACTATTTTAGTAACCAGATTATTTTAAAAATAAATCTTGGGTCATATTAGAACTGAAACACGACGATCAATATCTCATTCACCTTTATCACATTTTACTTGATAAAGATGAATGAGATATTCATCGAAACGTCGTGTTTCAGTTCAATGGTATAAACCCAAGAATTATTCATTCAACAAATTCACCAGGAAAACCTACGATTTTCAGATAATTTTAGTTAATGTAATTAATGTTACTGTTTATTTACCTGACTATACCACTATTCCTAGAAAATAATAAATTTTCCCCAAATGACTAAGCTGAGATATCTGAGTGTTAATGGGTTTTGACTTCTCCATCATTATTAATAACACATCAAAGTACAATAATTGAGGATATTGTAACACATTAGAATGTTATGTTATGCCGGTAGAATATCGGAAAATAATGTATGATTCACGAAATTATTTTCTAATTCTGATAAAACGTAACTGAAACAAAGCGATGATTTTCCGATTATTCCATCATGTATTACAGTAGAGATTGATGACCCGTAATGTCGTTTCCGTTATAAAGAAGTCAAATAATGATAAGTATAATTTTTTTTCACGCCGATAAATTTTACGTTTTGAAGTACTCTTAAACCTCAGTTGCTTATTTGATTTCGTGGTGAGAATTACGAGAATTTACCACGTTCGTTGTCTTATGATGGCTGCCGAAAGGGCTTTGACCGAAAGGTCAAAGTTGTACGCGATGGACGTTTACGTTAATGCTAAAAGGTAATATTGCTTTGCGTGTGGGTGTTAAATCGAAAATTATATTTGTATGCTCATTATATTCTTGTAGGCTGTAGCGACCATGTCATAACTTTCGCAAGGCGCAAGGCGTCTTGTTCCGTCTCCTTCCTGGACGCAGATCTGGGACGAGACATTTCAGAGAATAGAGCAGACCACTGTTCCACTTCCGCTCCCACTCAACCTGTCGGATAACTCAACACCTCAACTCGTGAAGGGACTCATTGTTCCCCTGAAAGGCGAGTCGCCAGATCGACGGATGCGTCAAATGACAGTCTACACCATCAAATTCGATCTGGCAGCTGATCGATCGACCTGTTGTCTTGCGTCGTTCGATTAGATGTGTTCTTCATCATCAGACAAAAACTACTGTACTTAAAATTGCAAGCCTTTAAAAATAATAATAATTAAACATTGCATGTCCAACATTTCTGTAGCAAAAATTTAAAGTCCCATAATTTAACTGATATTCTTTTTTTTAAAAAAAATTATATATTAAGCAGAAGGCTTGACACATCGAACAAACGTAGCAATGGACTAAAAAATGTAAAAATAATGTTAGTGCCATTTAAAATTACTATGCTCTACGAAGACGTTAAGTGTGCTTAAATAAATTACCATTAGTCCCATTAACCTCTTAAGTGTTACACTCGGAAAAATTCCGGGCCTTGCCCCAATGCCCAAAACGTTCTACCCCAGAAGATTTCTGTGGTGAACTTGTTGTCTAGTTCGATCACTCCCGAAACTTTTCCGGGGCAATGGTACTATTTAGTCACCACTGAAGGGGAGGACCATGAAGTCTCGTTATTTCAACAAAGGGTGAGAAGTACCATATAGCAGAAAAAAAAATTGTTGACCCTCCCATATCAGACAAACAAGATGTTCATCAAATGAAGAGAAAATATAGATATTTTAATATTGAAAAAAAATTATAATGAAGTAATATTGAGAGAGCACAGAATATTTGTGAGGATTTTAAAGTTGGGAGACATGTGACGGTAAAGAGGTTTGTCCGAGGGTCTAAAAGGGGTATTTTGTCGTAATTTATGGCAGGGTGACCATTTTACTGAGTGGGTGGTGAAAATGAGACAATAGCTACTTGGAAAGCTTAAGTGAGGTGCAGTGAAATTAATATTTAAAGCAGAGCAAAGTGTTTTATTGTTTATTGCTTGTGCCTGTGAAAGTGATCTCCGAAAGGCGAAGGAAGGGAAGAAATTGAATAACACTCTGGGCTGCAGATAAGTCAAAATAAACTTTTAATTATAGAAACTTGGTCGCATATTTTGCACTCAAACTTCTGCCTATATCTCCCAACGAAATTTTACCTTGGGAGAAATGTTACATTCAATTAAAAAATTTAATTGAAATTGTATTCTTGTCTTCTTGTTAAATAAACTACTAAAATACCAAAAACATTAACCTAATAAAATAAAGAAAATTTTAAATCACCAAAATAACATTACAAAAACAACAATATAATTTTCTTCTTTCTGTTGTAGGTTAAAAACCGGCGAATCGCTTAGTTGCTAAATTATTGATACAAAAAATTGTATACATTTCGGAATCTGATTGTAATTTTCCTGGTTTTGTTAGCTTAATCTGCCATCTATATCTAGCGGTTCAGGAGAGGAGGGAGGGGGAGTTAAGAGGGTGGATGTGGTATCCACTGAAACGTCCTGGTAATTCAAGGGCAATATCTCAGTGGGATACTCTTTGGAAGTATTGAAACATTAAATAATTTTATTAATAAATGACATGACTTTCATTGGAGTTATATTTCCACTTCTTCCTACATTACCTATTTGATTTAATTTACTAAATCCAACATATTTAATTATTTATTAATTCTTTTCCATTATTCCTTAAAAAATAAAAGAGTACTATTCAATTACATAAATTTGTAATTATGATACATGCAGTATTTGCTGTTTTTACTAATGCTTTAAATGCTTTAAATTTATTTTGACATATCGCACAGTTTTGTTTAGTTAATATATGTTCAGTGGGCACTACAGAATTCAATTATGAAAAATATCCATATTAAACTTTTCTTGAATAATATTATTTCGGGTGGTGTCTTTAATTATAAGAGCATCAGCCAAATGTTGCTCTCTGACACACACACCTCCCACAGGAGAGAGAAAAAAGAACCCACTTAATTTATCTGTTACGGTTGAATAGCGTTCCCCCTCTACCAGAGGCACACTCCAGGGAATTCGATTAAGTTGAGAGAGACTGGAGGCACGAGCCAAACGTAGTATTGAAAATAACATACACAGGAAGCGAGTGTTTTGTCTTAGAGAGTAGTAAATTTCGACAGATGTTCCTTAGTTGGCTATAAATACGCCTACAAATGTCGTTCCAACTGAAATGGAACTGTTATTCAATTAACATAATATGGTTTGAGTTAATAGGAATTCTAAATCATTCCTGGCTAAGTAACAAGGATCCAGTTTCTACTTGAAACGTTGCTTAAAAGCCATTGCAACTTTTGAAATTGTTGGGTTATTTACAGAAACGATTACTACTTTCTATTTTAAGTAAGAAGTCTGATTTGTGGCTGTTACTGGTGTGACTGTGAATTAACCGACCACAACGATTGAAATAATGGGCGGGTCAAGCAACGTTGCCGCAAACATGAAGGGATATAACTTTGGGAGAAGTATGAAATTATTTCTCTGTGTTGAAACAGAACTACGCATTCACGCCAGACGACTTATTATTTAAAACGGGTTATAATATTAGCAAGGATTTAAATAAAATAGTTGTGGTTCGGCAGTTCGATGCCCTAAGATAACAAAGAACAAATACTACTCCAAGAACCAAGTGGAGTTCTAGTTAAAATAAAACGTAATTAATATTATAAAAGAAGAAAAGTAACGCGAATAAAAAATTGAAAGATTTGCAAGTAAAATTTAAACATATGTTTAAAAATTTGAATAATTAATTTACATTCCCATGTATTGTTATCCCATTTATCTGTAACGTTATTCAAGATGGATTTGTCATTTCTGAAATAGTACTTACTTAAAAATCGACTGGGGAATTAAAGGCGAACGAGGATCAGACTTTGTAAATTCTGTTTAAAGCTACACACATGAATGAATTTTGAAATCTTGTATCTTATTCATAATATCCTAAATTAAAGAGAGCTCCTTATCGTCTATTTTTGCTAGAAAGTATTTCTGTGAGTCTTTGTACTCCACAGGGAAGTTCAAAAACTTACAGAATTTCTGGGGAAATTTTTTTAACTAATTGTGCGACAAATTTTAAATATTTGTCCAAATAATTTTGTTAGATGTTAAAATTAATATAATTATTTTGTTATAATCGGCTTTTATTACTAACAGGAATAATTATTACCTTTTCATAATAGTATTTATGTGCTATTATTTGTGAATTTTAAAGCAATTACATTAAATGAAAACTTTGAATTTCTGTATCAACTCGTGTCTCAAAAGTGGGTGTTAAAAGAAGTAATGTAAATTTTGAGAAGTGGTAGTAATTATAAAAAGGTCCAAGAAATATGTGGTTCTCTACCTCCACAAAAGGTGAGCAGAGGAAGGCCTTGGGCATTCCGCACACCTCATATGCTTCATTTATTGAACAAAAGACCTGGAACCAGTGTGCGGCGATTAGCAGCAGAAGAGAAAAATGAGAAAATGTGTAATGATGACTTGATGATGACAGAATTATTATGGATATTAATGCTACTGGTACAGTGTGATAGGAGTTAAGCAAAAAATCGCTTCACTGCAATAATGGTTTATAAAAATATGAAAACTGCACTAATAGTTTATAAAAATACGAAAATAAGAAAAGTGAAAGTTCATATACGAAATAGATGAGATATTAAACACGCTTTTGTCAGCCAAATAGGAATGAAATTAAAATTTTGTCATTATATAGACTAAATATACTTTACTTGTTTACTGTGAACTTTAGTAGTGCTAATATTTGCTAATATTTTATATAAAAATAATTTGTGCTCCTCTACCCAACGTCTCCACTTTCTTCGCCCGAAGAAAATAGCGCAACGTATCGAATCGATAAAATATAGAGCAGAACCAATTTTGGAATCTTCTACTTCCCGATGAATGCAAATTCTTGAATAGCCTCTTTCTAAGGTGGGCCTTCGACGAGAATTTAGTTTAAGAAATCTTCCACAGAGATAAGCGGAAGGATTTAATGTAACAGCCATGTTGTAAATTCCAGAATAGCCATTGTTCAGTATTCTAAGTTATCTAAAAGCGCAAAACGTTTAGTTGTGTTTGCGGTGGATGAGAAAGATATCCTGGGAGAGAAGGAACAAAACACTATGTACTTGCCTCATTCTTCACTCTTTCGCTCATCCTACGGAACTTTTTCACTAAGTAGAAACTCTTGTTTCCGATCAGCTTTGTAAAATCAGTTGAATAATGAAAGAATAAATTAAAAAACTTTAAAACAAGACAAAAATAATAATTCTTGACCTCTTTACAGATAGGTTTATTTATTAAAATTAAAGATAAACGTCGTTTCGGTGCAACGTCACCCCTTCTTAAGGTTTTTCTTCCTGTAGAAGGCATATTTACATACACTTAGATTCATATATAATTAAATTTAAATTCAAATATAGGTGTGCAAATTAAATAAAGTTGAATGAGATTTGACAAGACCAAACTTACCAAATTATTGCAATTTTGTATTATTATTATTATTGAACATAAACAAAACTTAACATATTGAGTTAAAAGCACAAATATTTGAGGCAACTCATTACACTTCAATCCAAAACGTGTTCGAAAGCAAGACTGAGTGGTGGACTGTAGCCTTGAGGGTTTGAAGGACTAAACAAACCAATAAATACAAAAATAATTCGATTCAGATAACAATTACCAGTAATTAACAAACAGCAAATGCCTAAAATGCGTATACGGCTAGTTCTGATTTACGTAATTTCAATCCCTTACTCAATTTATTATTTATTACAGTAACTAAACATATTTATTAGCTAGAATAAACGATTATAAATACAGGTAAGGTATTTGAATAATTAATTAGAAGGTGTTGTGTTTCGACGTCAGTAATCTGACCCAACTTGTAATTACATCTATTTCCTCAAATCGTTTCTGACTTTATATTAACGTTGAAGTTTTTGTGTGTGTGTGTGGTTTTTTTCATTTATTATTTTTGGTGACATGTAATAAAAATTAGAAAGTCATTATAAGCGTTCGATATTTAGAAAGTGGTATTCAATCGCTTACGCCCTGCCCCTCTTAATCCCTACTTATTTTGGTGAATTTGATCATTAGCAAGACGTTGGAGGTGATGGCAAAGAACCCTGAGGTCTCTAGAGGAGTAGCCGAACAGAAGATCAGTAAGAAAGATCGTGACAATATTGTAATGAAATATAAAGTTAAAATTCCTGTTTCAATCCCAGAAATTTTCATTGGAATCCGTTAAGCCGTTTCGGAGAATAAACAGATCAGGTGTATAGGCAAGCCGTATTTACTTTTTGGAGACTAGAATGCATGTGTGGGAAGAAATCTTCCCGTAAAATTAATATTTATATTATAATAATATCTTCTGCAATATACCTAAATGAAATACACACGAATATTTAAAATAAATCTGTTTTTAAACCCTCAAATTTTCATTGAAATCGTTTAGTCGTTTCGGAGACTATTCCAGAAAACCTACAGACAGACAGGCACTTCAATTTTATTTATTTATATATATGTTTAAATTTATTTTAAGAATCTTTGAGTAATTTTAACAGGAAAATATAATCATCACTTTGTCTCGTAAAGCTACTCTACGAAATACTTGGATAATATGTTTCGGTGTAGTTGAAATTGCATTAATATTTCCTAACATGACACATAAATTAAGCTGTCACGGTATTCTCAAATCAAAGATAAAGGAAATACAATGATCTATATTAATGAAATATTACCTTCGCCAGCAAAAATGAATAAGGGATACAGAGAAACTGAGTGGGTAGTAACATGCAAGCACGTTAAACCTTGTTTTAATGCTATTTCTTTTTCCCCAAGCCAACTTGCGTGGGAGGACGAGTGTGTCGCTTGGAAGGGAAAGTGCAACAGGTGTTTGGCTCGTGTCGAGGCGAACGATACCTTTCCTGGAAATAATATCTGTATAACACTCGACCTAGCCCAAATAGCGGAATGATGTCGTCACATCCGCTGACTTCAATACAAACACTGCTTATAAATTACTCCTTTCGTTCGCTCATAATTAATGGTCGATGTTCCTACGTCTCAGTCGCTAAACTTTCCTTTCTGATCACGAGAAGAAAAATTTTAAAACCTCTGCTTCTCGTTTCATAATACTACGAACTATGTACTTGTTATCGAACGAAATAAATGAAATAAAAATTCTTTTTAATACACAACAATTCTGCAATTATTAATTACCTTGTCTAAAATAGTAGTATTGTTAAAATCACCAAATAATTGTTTTGTGTATTACATGACTTATTGTAATTTAGTAGTACAATGATGAAAGAAAAATTGTTAGTTTGAAATAATAAAAACTAAAATTATATTGTATTAATTATAATTACAAAATTTATTAAAATATTATACAAGGGCTTTCGGCAAATGCCACAGTCCTCTAAAAATAAAAGACCAATTTAATTTGAAGATTAAAGATAATTATAACTATTCATTATAAGAGAGTAATTTTGATTATAATTTGTTTTGAAATCCTTAACTTGTTGTAAATATCTTCAATTCGTCAAATCTAAAAAATTGATATAACATTAGATGAATTAAATAATTAATTTTTCATGTAGAAAAGCACATGATTGTGTTAGTCTTTTTATGTGTAGATAACTATGGTGTGTGACAGTAGCTTCTCTACAATTTTTATAATAATTTTCTAATCTAAATTTATAATCTTTTATACAGTTTTGATTTTAATTGTGACTGATTTAAAACCAAGGTTTTTTGTTTCATTATAGTACTGCGATTAAATTTAATACAATGCTTTGTCATATTGCTGTGTTTACAACCTAAAATTCTATTTACATTCTTTGAATCTTGTATTGAAATTCCTTACCGTTAACCCTATGAAACAACAGTCGCAATTCGGAAAGTACAACATTGGCATTGGAGAAAATATTGGTAGCAGCTTTGTGTCCTTTGATAAATCTAAATAAAGATCGTTTAGACTTAAAATTTACGGGAGCCATTTAAATAAATGTATTATACAAAAATGACTACGTAATACAATACATTGAAAGAATAATTTTGTTATATATATTATTCCTGATAATTTTGTTCTGGTTCACACTACAATTACTCTTACCTAATCTAAAGTTTATAGTGAATAGATGTGTGGAGCTAGAATTTTATCTACATCGAATTATACAATTTCTAAATTCAGTGATTTTACATTTCCAAAAGTGGACCAACACTTCGAAGTTGGTAGGAAAACCTAATATTTTGCTATCTCTCAGGGAAAGTTAACCCCACTTAAATCGTATAGAAGCTGCTAGTGACTTAGATGACCCTGTTTGGAAGACAATGCTCCCATATTTCCTTATCGGCTACCATCTGTTGCATAGTTGACACAAAGAACTATTTACCCTGTCTTTACGGTTCTGGTGGTTTTATAAGTATAGCCGAGAAGGCGAGGTAGGACCTGGATCTGACCTTCCGGGAGAGAAGAAAATGACATTCCTCTCAGGTGAACGCGAGCGAGATGAAAGTGGCCGATATAGATCTAATGTCAAGTCGGATGTAGGGAGGAGGAATTTGGAAGTAATGGGCTTGAGCAAACTTGTAGTAGGTCATTCCCGTCTTTCAGTTGCTGATGTCCGACATCTACATCAGGAAGCATTTTGGATGTTTCTCCTGATCAACCCCGCCGCTGGATCAAGAAACTCTATACTGGAGGTCTATTTCTAGTCAATCAAAAGAAATTTGTGGCAGCTCTTGTATTTTTACAGTTAAGAATCATTCAGATTTTTATGTGATACTTGCAGTCCTGAAGTTTATAAACATTCCCGGTGCTTTTGAACGTTTGTTTTAATGTTTCGAATCACTGGGAACGATGTTTGCTTTTGACTTATTGCTTAATCGTTTAGTGTTACGGAAAGTTTCCATCCCTACGTTAAGGATAAATCTTCTTTTTAAATTGATTTACGTAACTCATCTTCTACTTTTGGCGGAATGGCTACTGTTGACAGCTCATACCCTAAAAATGTTTGCTCTTTGGGTTATGTTTACGAGTGATATTTCGAAAAATAAACTTCATCGAATCGTTTTATTTGTATCAATTACAGCAATTTTAGAATTAAAAAATACAAATTACATTTATGAGTTTGCCTAATTTTTTTTATTTCTTCTCCTTGCAATATGATTCCTTTTCCATATTCCGTTTTAATTATGTTAATTATGTTAAAGAACATTGGCGAGAGACTACATCCTTGTCCAACTCTTTTCTTGATTCCTGCTTCATTTTCTTGCCCTTCAATTCTGGTTACTACCTTCTGTAGAGGTTATGTATAAGTCGTCTTTCCCGATATTTTATTCCTTTGCTCTTCACTTAAAAGTGTGTTCCAGTTCACATTATCAAACGCTTTCTCTAAATCTACAAATGCCATGAGCGTAGGCCGGTTTTTTCTTATCCTGTCTTCTAAAATTTAATGCAAAGTCAATATTCTTGTCCCTACATTCTTCCTAAACCAAAACTGATCTTCTCCTAACTCGCATTCCATTTGACGTTTCATCCCCCAATATACTATTTTCGTTAATATTTTGCATGTCTTCTATGAAACTCTGAAGCACCACTTGCTGTTTCAGCTTTTCGAATTCCCATCTTTTTGTTTTAATGCATTTCTTGTGTTTCTTCATTTTCATCCTGCATTTCATAATCAAAAGATTACGGTCGGGGGTTTATATCTGCTCATGAGTACGTTTTGCAGTCCAGAATCTGATTCCTATATCTCTATTTCACCGTTATACATTATAATTGGTACCTGCCCGTGTCCCCCGGCTTCCTTCATGTGTAGAATCTTCTTTCATGATTCCTAAAGCAGGTATTCACCACTCGCTTATAGTAACGGATAATATAAATATTAGGATAACGTTACTAATAATATTCGTATGGAGTGGGCGAAACGTGGATGGTAGTAGTTGCAGAAAGGAAAAGAATATAAGGGTTCGATGGTGCTATAGAAGAATGCTGAAAATGAGATGGCCGGAAAGAGTAACTGAACAGAAATTTATAAGCAGAATAAGAGGCACGTTTTGAGACTTGTGGGTCTCGTAAAATAAGCATTAGAGGGAAGTGTATGGGGTCACTACAGAAGAGGGAGTCAAAAGATGGAATACGATAAGCAGATTATGGAGGATGTCGGACATGATGGAAAGGCTTACGCAGAATAGGTAATGCAAAAGACTAATCTAAGGACTGAGGACCACATCAACATCACAGTTTAGTCTTACGGTACTTGTTTTCTCAATAGAAATATTTTATAATTTTTATGTTTGTAATTTTGTGCGCTAAATTCCTTGTAAGTTATGAAAAATGGCTTGGAGAGATTTTGATTCAGTATATTGGTTTGCATCAGCCATTCCGATGACCTACCATTCGTCTCATATATTACTGGAGACCACTTGGCATTCTCTGACCCCTTCTCGACTGCGGCGGAGCAATTACCTTCGAAAACAGCATGCAACACTAAGCCAGAGACACAGTTTAAGTTTGCCGGTTGAACCTTGCGTCATCGGCAGCTTTGGCAGCCGCCGAATCGTGAATACTGATGTAGTGCGACGATAAATACTGAAAAAAAAAGAGGTTCCCTCGGAGCTTTCCCCACCCACAGCACACAAGCGACTTGTCTCAACGCTCTACTTCCCAAGTCGCAGAACACCTGCACATAGAGGACTGACTGTATCAAATGCCATAGTTCGGGGAACGGCTCCTTGGTTGCGAAGTTCGTCCGCCAGGCGCCTCCACTGGTCGGATGGCCTCCACCATTCTCCTACGTCTGGTGTCGTCGCTTTCCCCTGCTTACGACTGCCTCGTCCGGGAACTCGAGTATCGGTACCATGCTCGAACAGTAGCGCAAAACACCGCTGTTTGCCTGTGAATTAATTAGCCAGCCGTAATTACAGTGACTGTTGGTGGTTATGCCACTGAACATGAAGTTATAATATTTATTACAAAAATAAGTATGCCTGTTCATAAATTGTAACGAAACAATAATAATATAAAAAATGAAACGGACAAAAGTATTATTAAACTCACGACGTTTCCTCTACCAATTGGCGGACTTTATCAAGTCAACAAAACTGGATAAGGTTAAACGAAATTCGTCGTATTTATAAACCAAAAAGTCGAACTGAAGAACTTACTTAGCAAAAGATCATCAACTTTACTTAAAAAAAATCGCAATCACTTTGAACACCAATGTTGTTACATTGATTTATTCTTATGTTTATCATTTCAGAAACAACTCTAGCAATATAAAGGATTTCGACATTAGTCCATTTTTGTGATTGATAAACAACATATGTCCGCGGGTACCTTATAATTCGTCCCATGCTCCTTGATTCTGGTTTGACTTATGTAAGCAGCATTGTACTCAATTTTGTAAACGGAAAAATTGTAGACCTTGGTCGCAGAAAGAGTCCATGAATTTCTTGGCACAACCTGATAGTGCATTCATGAATTTTTAAAATGACGGTGAAAATTGGTTATGTCATGTAACCCATAGTAAAAAAGAGGAGATAGGTTAGTAGTATTTTGGATTGAGAATGAATTAATAGTCACAAATACCTGGTTTAGAAATCATATAAGAAGACTCTACATATGTAGGGACAAGAGAAGCAATATTGATTTTGCATCTAATTTTAAGAGACGCGATAAGAAAAATCCGACCTACGTTCATGGCATTTGTAGATTTAGAAAAATCGTTTTATAATATGAAGTGGAACACACTATTAAGCATTTTGAAGAGCACAGGAAAAGAATATCGAAGGAATATCCACAGAAGACAGCTGTAATTAGAATTGAATATCAAGGAAGCAGAAATCAAGAAAGAAGTAAGACAAGGATGCAGTCTGTCGCCCTTGCTTTTTAACTTATGTATAGAACAGGCGATACGGAGCAGATTTTTTTGCTTTGAAAGAGGGTGAAGATAGGAACCTAAATCTTCAAAAGATCAACGGAAAACATATGTTATTTTATATGAATAACTAAATTTCCATAAAAATTAGTTATATGATACCATATAATTTCATTTATTTTTACAACATGAATTCAATAACACTTGTTGTTGAAGCTAATTATTTACATAAATATACGAAAAATTTATAATCTTTTAGGGGTATAATTATTTACCTTAAGTCTTTAGAGTAGAGGTCGATGATTAGAATTTTTAAGGTCACTTTTAAATTCACCTGAACTGGTTTTTACTTCTGAGATTTCATCAGGTGTATGTCAAAAATTGCTATTCCCGCATGTATCCGTTCTTTTTGTGTGCCTTTATAAATAACTTTTAATTATGGTATTAAATGAATGAATATCCAAGTTAGTACTAAATTAATCAAAATTATTAATAACGAAACAATCAAATACTAAAAACATGGACGCCCAACTTCATCATCATGTGTTAACTTTTGACATTTATCTAACACGTAATCATAATCAACGTTTTTTTATCGGCTGGTAAGACTTTATCGTTAGTGTCGGATTTACCCAAAATATAAGTCTTTAAGGCAATAAGAGACCTGTATACTTCTTTTTCAGTTTTCTTGTCACAGTAATTTAATATAACTCTGACTACGAATGTTTCATAGCTGAGCTTGTTAATTAATACATTGACAAGTTATTTTCGTTTATGCAGTGAAAGGCCGAATTATATTTTACGTGTATCATATGCAATGGTAATATCATTAGAGTCTGGATTATTTAATTTAGATGAAGAATGATGGCAGACCTAAAATAGACCCCTGAGGAATTCCAAATCTTTATATTTCTCTGATCTCTCCGCGTAAGTACAGTGTTAAGTTTTGGAAATGTGTGGAATTCACAATTCCAGCTATGTACATTGTCGGTTGGTGGATCCAGGACAGGTTCCATCCAACCTTTCTCCCGTGTTATGAGTCCGAGTATAGCCACAATACTGTCCTTCAACGCTACAATGCGAAGGTCAGCAAGAGATCACGAACCTTGTTCGGACCGTCCTTCCTACTTCGGCCCGGATCTCACTTCCACCTGTTTTGGTCAAAGTCTACAAGGAAATACGATGAAATGGTTGCGATTAGAAGATAGTCAAAATAAAGTAGAACCTTAAATTCTTACTTAGTATAGTAAAATTGAATGGCTTCCGCGATAGTAAAAAATGCATGCGACGCTACCGAATAGATTAATAATAACCATGTTAAGCTTATAATTTGGCTATTTTCAATGTAATAACAGCCCTTCAACGTAATTAGTTTAACATTCGCTACAAAGTATATTTGTAAATATTTCGTCAGTTGCCTCATTTTCCAGCGTCAACATGCTGGTGTATCACCTTCTATAACAAAGATAACAATAGATGAGGAAAGGATAAATTGAGTCTAGGGTTGAAGTGAAAAATCGCTTAAAAACCCTAGAGAAGCCTGTATCGGATAGATCGTCCTTTCACGCCTTTCCAATAACTGGAGTGTAATTTTCGTCGATCGGGTGAAGGTCGCTGACCTACCGTTCCAGTAGGAATTTAAGACAACCCTTGGTCAGCTCTGATCGGATAATTTCGGACTAAAAGAACCATAATTTAAAGGAAACATTATATTAAAGATTTGACCCTTTAGACACCTTCTCGGTGACTGGAAGAAATGTATTGCAGTGCACAATTGCCGGTGCCTCTCGTCGCTCATTATTCTATAATAACCAAAATTATAAATTCAAGCTACAGTCCCATATACCCTCACTCAGTTGTCGAAGTGTCAAAGGCAAAAAAATTAGTAGAATTATTTACTTAAGGAGTGTTCGATCCCGCTCTGACTCTTAATTTAGAAAGAATATTTTGTTTTAATGTATGATGAAACGTGTGAATAAATAATAAAAATGATTGATGAAAGGCGAAAAATTAAAACGCGAGCGATGAAAATGGTAAAGAAAACTACAGACGCTTGAAGAATGAGAGAAATAGGAAGCGCAAAGCAACCAAAGAGGCTTGGCTACAAGAGAAATGCAAAGTGGTTGAATATTTCATAGTGAAAGATATAATACTTGCAGGTAATAGGATAATCAAAGAAACATTCGGAGAGGGGAAAATATTTGAAAGAACATCAGGAGAACAAATGGCAAGCCAATTCTAGATAAAGAAGAAAAAGCAGAAAGATGGAAGGAATATCTATAAGAGCTGTATCATGGTGGAAATATATTAGTCAGTAATGGAAGAAAAAGAGGAGGTGGATGAAGAAGAATTGGGGGAGACAAAATTAAAATTACGCAGTTTGATAGGGCGCTGACAGACCTGAGCAATTCTAAAGCACCAAAAATGGTAATAACCCTTACCTGATGATATTTTAGTGTTAGGGGAGTCAGAAAAAGGCTTTGGAAGCCATAATAAACGTGTTTCTGGAGAAAGAGTTCAATGTGAAGTTTATTAGAGAAAAAAGGTATAGGGGTGTAGTATTGCATAACAGTCGAATTACAAATGGTGTTTGATTGGAAAGGGATATTTTGATGGAAGTTAAGGAATTATTCTACTTGGGAAGCGTAATGACTAGGGATAGTAGAAGTATAGTTGACATAAAGAGTGGGATAGCACAGGCAAGGAAGGCTTTCGCGAAAAAGAGGAATTTACTTACGGGTAATATGTGAATATTAGGAAATAATTACAAAAAATTATCGTATGAAGTGTGGCGTTATATGGGTGCGAAACGTGGGAGGTTGGAATTGCAGAAAGGAATAGAATCGAAGCCATTAATATGTGGTTCTATAGGATAATGCTGAAATTAGATTGCTGGATAGAATCACTAACGAGGAACCTCTTAACAGAATAGGGGAAGGGCAAAAAATATGGAAGACGTTGACCAAGAGAAGGGACAGATTAATTGACTACGTTTTAGACATGAGTATCTTTTTAAATTAGTATTAGGAGGAAGTGTGTGGGGTAAGAACAGAAGAATAAGGACAAGGATGGAATACGCTAAGTAGATTAGGGAGGACGTGTGATGCAATACTTATGAGGAAATGAAAAGTCTTGCGCAATATAGGTTAGTATGGAGGGTTGCGTCAGATTAGTCTTCGTACTGAATACCACAACTACAAAAATGTGTGATGATGGTTCCACTTCGAAGAGTTTAAGGTACATGTGCTAGTTTAGTAGAGGTCACATATTTTCTGCTTGGAATACGAAATCCGAATGCTCTGTATAAGCAATATTTTCACACCACTGCGCAACCCGTAAAGCTCAAGAAACTGCTTCCTTCCTGTACTCATTTAACACAGTGAATACACCAAAAACATATGGATTGTCCCTGAACGTATTTTAAACATAAATACGAAGGATAAATACTGTCTTGCTAAAACGTGTGAAAAATGGATGATAATTTTTTCCAGTTTTAAAAATTCGACACTACTTTATATTATGTAGACAGTATTAGGCCTATAGACGTGGCATATTAGGGGTCGGCTCACCATCACTGTTATAGTGTCATCATGATTTTAAACAGTTATCTTTGTAAAATAAAAAAACTCCTGATGCTGCATGAGTCACAATTGTTCCTAACCCTCTTTCTCCCCTGACGACTAACTGAGTTTTTGACTGGTTGTAACGTTGGGAGTACTTTTTCTTTCTTCAGTTTATATGTTTTCTATCACATTTATTTCTTCTCCCTACTTTGCTATTTTATAACATAGCCAACGGAATGCCCGAACAATGTCTCAATATTGACTCAATAAGCGTGGTTAGAGAACCACTAATCGGTCTGTGTTATTGAGACGGGTTGGTCACATCTTCGTAACTCCGATTATCATCCGATTAAGGATCTGTAGAAGAGTTGGGACTCATAGAGCACGACTGTGGAGCCGCTTTGCCCAGCGCCTGCGCTCCGCAAGAGAAGACTATTTGTGATGGGGTTTTCTTTTTTCCTGTTATTCTTTTTCTGAGTGTGAGCGAGTCAAGGAATCTAGCGAGGCCCAGAAAACCGGTTTCCCCGCGCTGCAAGGTGCTTTACTCCGCAATCGGCGTCCGATCTGCCATTCAGACCGGCGTGCGCTCTCGGTTTAGCTAATGTCGTCGTTAAATAGCTTGTTAACGTCGCGCCGATATTCCCCGACAACTCCTATAAAATATATCCGGGGCCGCGAGAGACGCTTTTTTCTCCTCCTAGTAAGTAGTTTCTTTGACCCCTCAGTGCTCAGCGTGTATGCGCTTGTCTGCGTGGAGAGGTTCAGAAAGATTTCACACGAGGAGCAGATATCGGAGCGAAAAGTTTCCCCATGTGCAAGACATGAACGTTCGATACCTGTTTCGAAAGCTCCGACTCGCCGCCTGTTGCTATGAGCTCGTTAAACTATGGACTAAAAAGTCCTTCAACTGAGGGAATCAAATGACAGTATTGAAGAATTACACTTTGCACGGAAATCGCAATGGCAAAATAGTGTTATTAACCATTGTAATGAACTATTTTAAATAATATACAAGAATAAATATGATTGGCCCATGAGGATGTTGTGTGGTTACACTGGCAGAACAATATCTGTTTGCTAGCTGGCTTACAGTAAACCACCCAGCCACACGGTTCCTCGTGTGAGTGTTCTCGACTTATAAAATATTTTTTGTATATTTATAAACTACTTACGATCTATTGTTACTTAAATAAGACTTTTCTTATCTCAGACTAAACATACCATATAGATTGATAAAAAAATATATTTTTTATGGATGAAATTCATTGTTTCTTTGTAGAAAAATTTCAAATATCGTATGTATGTGGTGGGTATGTTTTGTATATATAAACGCGTGGAGCAATTACTACTAAACTTAATTCACGTGTTCTTTAAAAGCAAAAGATTAGCACTGTTGGGCCAAGTAAATGTGTGGAAATTTTTAACTATGGAAAACAGCTGATATTTGCGCCAAAAATGTTTTGGGGTTGATTACTTTAAAGTGTCCTCTGCACAGTGTTCGTGTATAGTTTGAGCCTCTTTCGCCATGGGAGGGGAGTATTCGTAGGGGTTGGTGTTAAAGAGGCGTCACGTAAAAAAATCGAGATTGGTGTCAAAACCGGTGTAATGTGAGTCGCTGAGCCTGATTCTGACATTCAACGTGCCACTTAGCTTGTAATTCAACCCCTATGCGGGACAAGGAAGGGTTTAAACAACATTCCGTGGTAAAATTTTTACCCCCCTCCTCTTGCTGGGTTTAAATGCTTAATATATTTTGCGTTCATCTTTGAGATTTCAAATTCTCCACAGTTTTTCCGTTTTTCGCCAGAAACAGCCCCTAATTATTCACGGCGATCCCTTTTCGTGAATGGGATTTCTCTTGCACAAGCAAAGGAAGTGCCTATCTTTTGTCCCGAGGAATGCGAGTTACCACCCCCCAGAAAGGAAAGAAACAGGCGTATTGGAGAAGATATTCTTGATTGCGGCTTAACTCGCATCCCAAAGGTTACTTTTTATTATTTCAGATTGTGTGAAGAAAGGTTTATGCAAAAAAAGAGTAATTTACTTACGGATAATATAAGTACGAATATTAGGAAATAATTACTAAAAATGGAGTATGACGTTGTATAGGTGCGAAACGTGGACGATAGGAGTTCCATAAATAAGTATCGATGCCTTTGAAATGTGGTTGTGTAGGAGAATGCTGAAATTAGATGGCTGGATAGAATCTCTAACGAGGAACCTCTTAACAGAATAGGGGAAGGGCAAAAAATATGGAAGACGCTGACCAAGAGAAGGGACAGATTAATTGACTACGTTTTGATACATGAGGGACTTGTAAAATTAGCATTAGAGGGAACTGTGTGGTGTAAGAACAGAAGAGGGAAGCCAAGGATGTAATTCGCTAATCAGATTACGGTGGATGTATGATGTGGGAACTATGAAAAGGCTAGCGCAAGATAGGGATTGTTGCATCATACGAGTCTTATGACTGAATATCACAACATATAGAAATTAAAAGGTTTGCACAGAATAGGTTGGCATGATTTGCGTCAGACCAGTCTTAGTTCTTTACAACAGTGTAAAATGGAAAATTATATTTCACGGTTGAAATATTGAAAAATTTAAAGGTGGAAAATTTGCATGGTGGCAGAATATTTTATTTCATCGGGAATAACTTGAAAAAATCCAAGATTCCTGATTGTTCCGGGGTTCTGTACCGGCCTGTTATAAATAAATACTCAGGCAATAGTTTAAATTATTTTTATTTCAAAAATACCAGAAATGACTTCAAAGGTGTGGACATCGTAATGACACATCAGTACTATTGATTCTTATATAGTGATAGTTATTTCGTGGTATTTGTAAATTCGCCTACGGAAATCATTCATGAAACCAAAATTCTGTTTCCGAACGGTGAATGTTGCGATGTGCGCGTGTTGTCGAGCAAGGGTTTGTCCGTGTTTGCTGTTCCCCAGATCACACCCCACCCACCCACACTGGGAGTAGACGGTGGATAGCGCTATTAGTGACGTAACCGATTGCTACGCATTGCTTGCTGCTTTCTTATTTGGGTCGCCCTGACAGTTCAACGTACGGAGCCGAAGTTGGCAGCAAGCAGTGTGTAGTTGAGGCGCTCTGTGCTACTCACTCGTATTGCGTCTAGTCGCCGCGGAGGTTTCGGTCTGTGGCGACGCCCTGCGCTCTGTAACAGTACCTGGCCTCCCCCTCCCACCGCTCTGCGCACGTGGCCAGCTTTCCTGCCCAGCTTCCGTTGGCCCTAATACCATCCTGTAAAGACAATAGGACTCCCTGCACTTTTCATAACAAATTAAGAACCTGTTGGAGACTATCTTGAGCGCTCTTTAACAATCTTCCTTTAATTATTATTTAGCTCTTTGTAACGGGTTTCGATCTCACGTGACTTGTATACGACGTATGGAGATATAAAACTTGGAAAGTTAGCAGTTGAATTCGCAATACGATGAAATAATTTAAATGTTACGCCAAAAACAGAGCATGTTAAAGTCGGCGGAGACCATGGGGGAAAAAAAATAGATATACATGAACATATCCGGAACAATTCTTCTATTCGTCAAGAGTAGGGGAGAAGATTACTGAACCCGGGAATGATAGAGCAGGCTTAAAATATTGTAACTTAAATTAAAAACATATTACAATACATGTGGGGAAAAAAGGTTATAAGATCAGTTTTGGCCGCAATACGTCAAATTTGCTTTCTCCTCGAGCTCCACGTTTATTATTTTATCGTATATTGTAGCATACGCAAGCAAATTAAAATAATATGGAGTTTATTCAAATTTAAGAATTATTAATATCTGTATAGGGGTTTTCAGTAAGGGCGGGTTGATGCTGAAATTTAATAAAACAAGCAGCTGGAGGTGTAAAGCATTAATGTAATTCAATTTTTATTTTGAAGGGCCGTGTATGCCTTTTCAAATAAAAACATTAATTTCGTTAATACCTCGCACATAGTTTGTTTTATTCGATTTCAAAATCGACCGGCCCTTATTGAAAACCCCTATATTTTTTTCGGCATACCAGACGGAATTTTTGGTGTCTTTTTTTAGCAGTATGATCATCTTTTCCTGTGAGTATTGATCAGAAGAAAATGACGATTGAAATTATATAAGGTCCTTAAAATATTTTAAAAATTATTGATTTCTTATTCAATGTATGGTGAAACTATAATTATGACATTCATACGTTCGCGAAAATTGTGAGACGGAAGTCCAATTTAAATACTGAATTAAGTTATTGGGATGATTAGCAATATGGTGGAGGGTGAAAATATAATTTTAAGTAGGCGGGAGTTTCCAGAGGAAACATGAGAGGGGGGGGGGGGAGAAATTATGTATTACATTATTTCAAAGTTGATTTGTAATATTTGTTTTAATTCTGTAAAAGGAGAAACGTTTAGTATAGCATTTTAACACACAATTCGTCGAAATCATTTCTCTCCCATAAGTTGAATTCAATCAATGTTCAGCTACTCCCAGTAATAATAACAAGGCTGTATTTTATTTCCTGTACTATCCACATTTTCGCCGTTAATTTATCATTAATTCAGGCATTGCGATGTCTTTGTGTTTCGGTTTTGTAGCTGTTAGGTTGTTTATATGTTCGTGGCGCGTGCTATCGTACATTACCTTCTCCTGAGTTTCTCTTCTAGACGACGTGTTTTTGTGATAGCAAAGAAACGAGAAAAAAATGTTTTAATAACAGTTAGGCGAAAATTGAAATCGTGACGCAGGCCACACGATCCTTGTTAATTAGTGCCACACTAAGCGGCAGAAGTTGGCCAAACCATTCCGATTTACGATCTGGTGGTCTCCCAAAAAGAAAGTAAATTAAGATCATCATGGTCATAGTCATTCCCATCCATTCTCACCCAGTAGCTTCTCTTACGCTTTATCCGTACTTATATACTGTAGTCTACTCATTTGCGCCATGTATCAAGCAAACTTCTTTATGTCATTATAGTTCTGAACTTTTTGCACTCGAAAGTCGTCTCTTCCCGTATTGTCTTCCAAAATTTCAGTCCTAGAAAGGAATCCTAATTGTAACCTCTGCACGCCTTTACTTATGTTTTTCCTAGTCTGGTAATTGATTAAAAGGTGTATGACGCAAGGAAATTTCTGAGGGTAGGCATACTTAAAACTATAGTTTAAGAAAAAGAAATAATCACACAGTATATAAAATTTTAAAACATATTTTATTGCAATGTATAAAACATCTGTAGTCAATAATATAGAACTTTTTGTTTTAAACGATACAAAATATAGGCCTAAGGCACTGTACAAATAATAATAATTATTATTGTTGTAAAAGGAGGAAGACGGCAACGACTCTTCTTTTATTAAAAATTTAATTTCTTGTCAACAAATCAATCAGTATTCAAAAATATTTTATATTAATATTATATTTTGTCGTCTCCTCCATGACTAGCATTACAAATGGCGGACACCGCAGTATAACTGCAAAATATTTATAAATGTGTCCGTATTAAAAACATTTAAGTGAGAGATAAAAAATACATACAAATAAAGATAGGTTAAGATATGAGGAAGAGATAGTGAATACTGTACACGCAAAAAAAGACCAAATTGGTAATAGACTGAGATAAGGGGTTTTATGGGAGAAAGAGGCGTGGAAAGGATAGACAATAATTAGGGATGTTTTAGAATATTGAAAAGCAAGGTAATGAGGAAAGAGGAATAGAGAGAACGAGTGAGAAAATAATATTTTACAATTAATAATTTACAATATCTTTCCCCTCTCTGTACACAAAAATAACTATTCTCGCTCATATAATAAGTACAGACCAAAAATAAAACATATTACATAAATAATGACTGAGATTGTGGTTATTGTTCTTAAACTATTACTACTAATAATAATTTACAATAACAATGTTTCCTTCTCTCTGATACAACTCTAAAAAGATTCGTACTTTGTACTCTCGTTTTATCTCTCCTTTCTTTCTCTCTCTTGTGAATTCCGGGGTCAAGGGATACTTTATATTTTTAAATTAAATTAATAAAATACAATAATAGGATTTTGAGATTTCGGATCAGTCTTGCCTTGGGGCTAGCTTACACACACACATACACACAGGATGTCTACCTGCCCACCTTGAAACAATGTTTCATCAAGAAGGTAATGGGTAGTAGCATTGTTCCGAGGAGGATGGAGCACCACGCCCCAAAAATTCAGTCAGACACATTCACTCGCTCAATAGACTTTAGACTCACAGAGAGAGGATTCTGTTCGGTGGGTTTGGAATAGTTTGTTTACAGGAATGTAAAAATACAGGTATAAAATCACATATCGTCAGTATCCTACTTCTTTTTTTTAAAAAAATTGTTCCCCCTTATATAAAAAATAGGCATCATCGGCATGTCTTGATATGTACGTTTATCGTAATTCACTAATAAGTGTTGTTGAATGAAAGGCACAATAGATCGCTGGAAGACCCTTGACTGTTAAAAGCAAATTCCAGGCAGCAGGAGAATAAAATATAAGTAATATTGAATTACTTGGAGTTTGGCGTTTGTGTATAAATTTTTACCACTAAAGAGATATAAGGCACTGAGTTATACGCACACTCACATTCATGATTGGCCCTCCTCATTTAGTCTCAGTCACTCATTATGTACGAGAGTTTATGCTACTCATATATATAAATTATCAAAAATAGTTTATATTTTATATGTACAAATATAATGCTTTGGTTATAAAAATATAATAATCTATATACGTTTAGTAGCGGTGGTGGTAGACGGTCTCGCGGGTGGAGTGATGGTGAGATGCGGAGGAACCACCGGCTCAGCGCCGGTTAATGAAAGAGAGGCCTGTCGTCGGGCATGCTGGTGGCCACGACGCCCGGTTGCGGCGACGGCGACGACGTCGTCGACGACGCCGGGCATCCGCTCTCTGCGTGCTTCGACAGGAGGGACATCCTGGAGAAGGTCTTCCCGCACGCGCTGCACGAGTACTTCTTGACGTCGGAATGAGTCTGAAGATGAGCCCTGAGGTTGGACCTGTCCGCGAAGGCCCTGGAGCAGTGCGGACACGAGAAGGGCTTCTCTCCGGTGTGCGTGCGGATGTGGCCCTGGAGCAGCCACGGCCTGGAGAACGCCTTACCGCAGAGTTTGCACTTGCAGGGCAGCGTGTGGGTTCGGATGTGCATCTTCAGCGCGCCCAGAGAAAAGTACACCTGCAACGAGAAAGCAAAGTCTCCTTTAGTCAACAAGTCAACGTTTACAAAATATCAAACAATAACACATCAGAATACAAAATCATCAGAGACACCAACGACCTTATCCACACTTCCAACAACAATGCAGATCAAGAACTGTTATATCCGAGGTCCGCAGAAGAATCAAGCTCGGAACAATTTTTTCTTTCAATTACACTAATAGCGTACAATAAACTCTATGGTTGTGCAACAATACGGACGCAGTAAAATCTGAAGAAACAGTGAGAAGCAGCTGTGTGTACTTTCTCTATGGGGAAACTAATTCAAAATCAGTCAAATACGATTCTGAACAAATTATTAACTTTCCAAATAATCATTCACACTTTCACATCACAATCAAACGACAGTTTTACTTCTCTAAATAATTTTTGAGGTTTTGTAATGAAAAATGGCATCAAATTGGAAGCAAGACCATATTTACGCTTCTTTGCATATGAGCTTAAATCACCGAAAATACGACGCAATTTAAATATAATTGTAAAATAATATAAAAACATTGGCGTTAATGGATACTATACCCCCGTGGGACAGCAAATAAGCATCACGGAAGAACTGGGTCATCTCGTCGCTGATACGACGATTGAGTAATTGCCCCCGCCAAAAGAATACGCAGTCGTAAAAATATGCGATATCGTGGCAGAAACGTTCTAGATACGAAACATGGTCCTACAAACCTAGAGAGAAATATTACTATCTTATCTTACAAAGGACGAACTGTAGCCGAAAAAAACGTATTTCGGGAGATAAGCGACAAGAATAATGTTGGTAAACAGTCATCTGCCGAGAAAATAAACAACCGCAAGGAAGGTCACAACAAAAGCCTTTCCATAGGCTAAAGTGTAGTTTGTGATGTTTTTAAGTGAACTTCTTTCAGTTGTTATAGACATGAAATAATCATTACTTTCCAAACTATGAAATAAATTTAAGTAACAATAGATAGGGTACTGGAAAATCCTTAAATTGCTTTAAAGGAATTAATCAAATTCCTCTGAGTTTACAGCAAGGATTAGTAGTAATTCTGAGATGGTTGTGAGGAAGCTGACTGATTGTTGATCATTTCGACCTGACAAGGTTAATGTGTGAAATGTTGGCATCTCTGAGGAGTGTCTTTAATAGAGTCAATTTCTGGGATGATTTCGATCCTCACCTTCTCGCAGAATTTGCAGCTGAAGGACTTCTTGGCCGCCTGAACCCCTGACGCCTGGCAGTGGTGTTGCCGATGCTTGTCCAGCCCCGAGTAGGTGGAGTAGGACTTGCTGCAGTCAGGACACTGATACCTCGCCGCCGTCACGTCCTTGCGCATCTTCTTGCCGCCTCCGAGTCCGGAGCTGCCGCCACCGCTGCTGCTACTCGCGCTGCTCACGCTCCCAGGAGAACTCAGGTCCTCGGGACTCAGCGGCTGATGGAAGCTGGACGAAGACGACGTCGGCGAAAGGCCAGGTGCGGAAGGTGCGTAGGGCAGGAACAGTTTGGGCGACGCCACCACGGCGACGGGGGAGTACACGTGCGGGGGCGGCGACCGGGACTGGTCTCGCACCGCCGCAGAGTACTGTTGCAAGTGATGGTTGTGATGGTGGAAGAACTCTGTTGGGGGCGGGTAGGCGTAGTTGAATCCCAGGTGGTACGGGTGTGGAGGATGCGGCTGCGGGTAGTGCCAGCCGGGGGCGGTTGCGGGGTGGTGGTGATGATGGTGGTGGTACTCGGTGGGGGTGTTCAGGTTGAGGGGCTCCAGAGGGCCGCTCTTGGCGAGGAAGTGCGACGCGGGGGTAGGTTGGACTATCACAGAGCTGGGGGCGGGCGTCGCCGTGACCGCGGTGGTGGGCGTCGGCGCCTGCTTAAGCGCCACTCCCGTGGGCGGCGTCAGCGCCTTCGGGTAGTGCAAACTCAGGTCCTCCGGCTTCGTGCTCAGGTTCTCAGGCTCTGAGTTGTCCTCCCCGCTGCCATCTGTAAACCAAACAATTTTATTTTTATTATTATGTGCAAATTTACTCGCATAAAGGCTTACAAAACTACAAAGACTTTAAGACATCTCATAATATATAATTCCTTGCATTTAAACATCTTTCAGAACACGTCTGCTTTCTAGGAATGTGTGCTGTATTAGTCTGAGAAATTGTGACCAGGATTTGTTTGAGACATTCGCACATCGCTGTAAACAAATGATGTAAATGGCCCCAAAGTTTTCCTATTCGGGATTATTTGAATATACTACTACTACTCTTTCCCAAGTTAGGTATTTCACTGGATTTTATAGGAAACGTTCACATTAGTAGGGATTTAACTAAATTTTTCCTGTCTGTAGAGATAAAGAAAACGTTATTAACCGCCATACGCGAGCAGGCAATATTTATAGGTTTAATACGGTTTATGTAAAACATTATTTAGGGGACAACATTTCTCATAATACAATTTATAAATTCGACAATCTTTAAGAAATTTAAGCAAATTGAAAGAATTTGTCAATGTTATATTGTTAACGAACTGATCTACGTTAAACACAAATATAAATAACATTATTTTCTTCACGTTAAACAAATTTAGGCACGTATCCAAACAAACTCCGAGCATCACCTTTTGAGTCATAAAACACCTATTGTTAGACATTTACGATAAACGTATGGGGGAATGTTAGGGTCCAAACATATGCTAACTGACGTAGATTATTGATAAGTAAAAAGCGGGGTCCTCAAAGTATGTTCAATCCTCTATTTCTTTCGAAGTTTATGTGTATAAAATATTCAAAAAGTGATCGTTTATAAGGTGAGATGTTTTTTTTTCGATTACTTAAGCACACACTTTCACACGTACTTGTGAATGTGGATTCGATCGGGAAACCTGTGACCTCCCGCTTACGTGTTGAGAGAACCGTTTTCTCTCCAGTGGCGGAAGAAACCTTACACACACACACGTACACCTACACTATTGCCCAACGATGACCAGTCTCAACAATTCCAGCCAGCGAACACACCTGCTGCAAAACCTAATTACGCGAACCGCAAAAGGCCCTCCCTCTCGAGTTAGTGATTCCACTCTGTCTCTCTGTAAAGTAACGTAACGAGGTCGATAAAGATCCGGTGCTCCGTTGTCGTGGGAGGAGGAGTTAATAAGAACGAGAGAATGAGATGGAGAGAGAGAAGGGCACACGCGATCTGCTCAGATAATCGCAGCAATGTGTCCATAAGGAAGACAGAATAGGGGCGAGAGAAATAAAGAGAATCAAACTAGTGAGAGCCAAAAGGAAATAAAAATCAGATCAAGGGGTCATCAGCCGAACCCGATAGGTCACCTCCGAGAAAAAAAAACGAACTAACCAGCTGTGCCGACCTCAACTCGCGTGCGTCAGTCAGCCTTGAATTCCGAAATACGATAAAGTACAAATTGTGGAAGCGTGTCCAACTCGACGGCAGATACAGCGAATAAAAAAAATAGAGTACAACAGGTGCGAGTGTTGAGTGTTAGTGTGATTTTCTCTCTGCCTTCGTGATCGTCCGGTGAAAGTCAGGCGTCCATATGCTCCGAAAAAAAAATTGCGTCGAAAGGCGTTTGCCCACGAGACAATCTGGCGATTTGCAAATAACAGAAAATTATTGACAGAATAAATAATTTTTAACGAAAAAACACGCCAGATACATTTTTTTACTTTTGGAAGGAACGCAAGTAAGAGTTTCAACCAATTTAACGAGTCAAAAGTTTCCTCATAAATAAATCATCACTAGAAATATTTACCCTAATTAGCGAAAATAATTCGTAAGCCTACGTAATACTACTGCTGTAGACGCAGGTTTTAACATATGTTGAATTATACCACTCTACACTACAGAAAACTATTATAATATTCTACAATATCACACGGTCATGATGTGAAGCCAAAATGGAGAAATAGTTGAGGCACGGCAAAATATATCTTTAACGTTTCGCGTAAGAAAACACAAATATTTCCTAGGAAAGGAAAGCTGTACGAACTAAAAAATCACTCTTACGACCAGAAAAAATATATGTAAGTTACTAACATCGCTGATAAACCCAAAAGCGTACGATGATTTGGAAAAATTCAAGTTACTGTAAAGACGTGGTAATTCTGTCTCATTCGTCTAAAAATCACTGTTTACATTCCCGGTGTAATATGGAACCTGTGCGATATAATGGACACGACTGATTATTTAATACTTATTGGAACCTACTTTTGGAAATATACAGAACATAGTCTTCATACTACTGACTGAAAGACATGGTGAAATTTTTACTGTAAAGCACTTCGAATTGACACTTGACAGGTTTATGGAAGTAATTCAGAGTAATTTCATGTTAGAATCAATTCTTCCGTTCGATGTCATGGCACAAAATGCATGAATATCGTTTAAATCACAAATTAAAAAGTTCACACTATTGATTCCAAATTAACATTTTAGAGGAACTATGAAAAACACTCGGCGTGACTTTGGTAGATTTACGACAGGACACACACAGTGGAATGGACAATCCGAGTAAACAAAATAACACGCACCTTTTTCATCTTTGATGAACAGATCGTGCACCGGCCTCTTCTTGAGGGGGCAGTTACTGTAGTTTTTCTTCTTAATGAGGAACGACCTCGGCATGGTGGTGGTGATGTTTGCGGTTGCGCACGTCTTGACGGCGTAATCCGTTAACCGACTCACGTCCATATAAGACACAGCACTGGTACACACTTAACGAAAAAAAAAATAGTAAACTAAACGTAGAGCGGGGAAGGTTAACACACACGCACACGACGACGTTCACCGTTCGCCGGTCGGCTCTCGTCTGAGAGGATCGCGTCTCTGCACGCGCTCCAAATACCGTTCCTCCCGATAGCTGCCAGCACGTGCCAGGTGGAGGGACGAGCCAATCAGAACGCGCCGACACTTGGCGCAGGCCAATGGCAGCGCAGCTCGGAGGCGTGGTCGGCAGGTGCTGAGTCGTCGTGGAGGGGGAAGCAGCGTGTGCTATGTGGTATATGGTGCAACGGTCACACACACATCCCGTTAGACCTGCATTCATCGACTGTGAATTTCCCCACCCCACCACTCTTCTCCTCCCTCTCTCTCTTTGGTCTTACAGTTTAATCGTGACTTCTGGTAATGACTACACGGACCATTTATATTAGACTCCTTATAAGTGCTATATTGGGTGCGAACACGAATTATCAAGCCTGCGGAATTTATCGGCAGTCGATCCGTTCTTCTATCTCTCATTCTTTCTCCAACAAGTAACGGAACTCTTCAAAGAAAGTGATACGCAAAATTTATTTTGTGAAAAGAGAAGGTATTTTACATTGACAATGTAGATTCATATTCCGTGTAAGTGATAAATTATAACTGATAACTGTTTTTCGAAAATTTTTGGCTAGTGCTGACTTTTTCGGGGAAAGGAAAATACTACAAATTCTTATTTATTTTGTAATAAACTTCGTTATGTTCTTTATAGTTTTGAAAGTGGTCCCAATTTCGTTAAGTGATAGTAATCTTATATTAAAAAACAACATCGAATTCACTAAGCTGGTTGCCTTTCTGAGCAACCATATTAACTAACCCAACTTTCAATTTAAGGTATACTGAAGAAACGCGACGAAAATAAGAAAAATCATTTCGTTTTAGAATATTGCTTCTACTGAGACGATATTTAGAGGAATATATTTTATTAGTTAGGCGTCATCGTCAATTTTCTCCTGAGACGTTCCCTCTGATCAAGATATGTCGTAAATGCCTGACAAGCAAGGAAACTAAATGTACAATATAGAAACGCATTATTCCTCTGGTGGCAATATTTTTGTCTCTCTTACTTCTCCAGTGGCATTAAAATATTCCTTTCCTAGAATTGTTCAATGACCTATTTCGTGTGGTAATAAAATTTCTCATCCAATCAAATGCAATATTTGACGTGTTTTGATTTTGTAATTGTGCTTCTACCCTTTAACAATGATGATAATTTTCGACTAAATGCAATCGATATTTCTGGTGACTAGGAACGAGGACACAATCTTGGTGTATTTAAAACAGTGGTTAGCGTTAATGCTTCGCTTCCAAGAGGTCACAGGTTCGAATTCTGACATGGCCATGAATGTTGTGTATGTGTTTTTTCCCGTTGTAATACCAGAGAAAACGAGTTCCCCTACCGTAGTCGCTAATTACCACAGCAGTTGATGCGACTCTAAATAAAGATAAATAAAATTAATAAATAAAGACTTTTCACCTGGTTTAATAAACATACAGCTTTTTATAAAAATATTTATAGGCCAGCAAAAAAGTTACATTTTCATAAGGGAATTTGATGATAATTTTTCTTTTGTATCTGTTGCTATAAAAAAATTTTCCTCTGTGTCGTTTTTTAAAAATTGTAAATTTAAATATTGTCATTTCTTCTGATGGAATGTTTCACTTTTATTGTATGCAGTGTTGAAATGTGGAATTTCAACCGGCAAAGTACGTATAGCCTTTTCATTATTTATGGGACATAATTTTAACCTTTTTGGAAAATGTGTTCTATAGCAAAATTGTGAAGTTTATTCGAGAACAATTTTTAATAAATACTGAATGAAGAAGTATTCTACAACTTATTCGATTTATCGTATATTTATATGCGGTTTCAGGGGAATTATCAGCAAAGTGTTATCTCAACCTTCTGACGAAGATATTTTTAGCTTATTTACTGAGCGTGTATTTTTAAATAATGAATCTATGCAGGCTTAGACAGATGAACAATATTAGACACTTAATGTTATCTTACGTCTTAAAATACATGTAAGAAAAATAAATAAATAAATACGATGAAATGTTAAAATTGAGTGTGTTATAACTATTGTACTTTAAATAACTTCTTAGTATCATTATATTAAAATTTTTATGCAATAATGTAAAATTTTGTTAGTTCTTTCGATGTTAGTCATTACAGATGGTATAATTTTTGTGTTCAAAACCAGATATTGCAAGAAATATTAAATATTGAAACAGAACCGCAAATTTATGGGGAAACATTCTTTTTTATTATGGCTCAATAGTGGAATATGACTATGACGAGTAAAAGACAAACAGATTTTTTTCAGCAATGTATTCGAGGTCCATCGTTGACTGTTTTGTGGGTTGCGGATCTTCAGGGGCTCTCATTTCTCCAACACAGTTGGATGTATTTCCAATTGTATCTTCATTTAAATACTATTGTTAGCTGAACTGCTAACCCTTATAGATCCTCTGTATACTTATGACTCAGTTTTTTTGATGAATTTCCTAAATAAGGGAACGAGATAATCTGAGATGCGAGTATCAAGTAGAACGAAATAACCTCTTGGTGCCTTACATTACGGCTTGTCTTTTAAAATTTTTCTTTTCTTCAGTTGTTTTAAAATATTTTTAATGTTAACAACAACGTCGACTTCCACACCTATTGAAAGATTCCATGGGTACTTAAAAAACAGGAGCTGATTAAGTTTGTTCAACATTTAATTCACAATACACGTGTTACATCACCAATATTATACTACAATTGAAATATTTTATTCATTATCAAGGTGAATTGTATTTATAAAACGTTATTAAAAATATAAACATCTAATAAAAGTTGCAAAATTATTTATAGCTCATCTTTAGAGAAGTGCATGTATTACTTACAACTAGAATTAGTGTAATTATCTGACACAATTATTTTATACGGCTTTAGTAATAAATTAAATGCCAAATCATTTTTCTTTTGAATGAGAGTCCTTGTTACCCTCATATTATTATGAATTATATATACTTACAGCGATCAGTACGTATGATTTATTATAAAGGTTAATGGATGGTTAACTAAAATACACGTGGCAGGTGGAGTGACGCACACATTTATTTACTTTCCTAGTGAAGCATTATTTCCTCACTTCACCATGAGTCATAAGCAAGCAGCGAATAAAACCGGTCTCTATTACCTGTTCCGAAGAGCATCACATTATTTAAGTAAGAAGCCATGAGTTCTCCTTGTTCTGGATTAGGAAAAATGTAAAACTAGATTCGCGTTAACAGCCGCAATTGTGCTATATATTCACAGAAAAATCGGAGTAAATTATTTACTTAGTAAATTGAATTTGAATCAGGGATACTTAAGAGTTATTTATGGTTGCAATAAGAATGTCGTTTGTTATTGCGTACAGAACAGAAATCTGAATTTTTTACCTAACTGCAAAATTAGACTTCACGAAATACAAAATTAATATTTGAATAGGGAAAACAAAACTAAATCTCCAGTGCGAATATCAAAGGAGTATTTGATCTTAAACACAATAAAAATGATCAAACATTAATACAAATACTCCTTTGATATTCTTAATCGTGGTAAAAAAGAGTCTGTGGACACCATATTTCCGTATGTCACATTCTACTTAGAAGTAATGCAGATTACGCCCTCTAATGAGCTCCTTTGTAGAACCTGGCAGTCACTCATCGGGTCGACTTCTGCAACGGATTTCATGTGAAGTACCAGCTTCCGGGTTTCTAGCTCACCAGGGGAAAAAAATCTCTCCTTTCTTTCCCCTTCACGCAACCTTTCATGAGCGATCAAAAGCTCCGCGCGAATACGCAACGGTAGTCGGGCCAACTCCTTCTCTTCTTCCTACAAGTTGCTATATGGTTCACAGTCCCCTGCGAGGGCGAATGAAGCGGTGATGATAGTAATAATGATAATAATGCTCGTTCCCTTTTGGCGGATCTCGCTCAGTCATCGCTTTCTCGACGACCCTGTGTGACTTGCCACTTTGGCGAGTTTGTTACAATTTGTACTCCGGTTCAGTTATTATTCCTTTATATGCGCCTACATTATCACCCACACTTGTTTGCCATTAGCCTCAATTTAGTTCCTCCCTAAGCTAACGTAACAAGGAAATGTTGGAAATAGTGAGGTGATTGAACCATTACCTATGACATTTTACCGTACGTTATGTTCCTCTTAAGCATCAACACCTTCACAGAAGTACTTGTTCAACTAATTCATTAAGCAGTTATAAGATTTAAGTTATTGACATATAATTAATTTTTAATTACAAACAATATAATATTAACAGCTTAATCGAAATAAAATATTTCACTTGTACATCTAAAAGCTCTTATAACTTAAGACTCACCCAAAATCGCGATCTTTGTAGATAATTTCTTAAATAAATTGGGCATCCATAAATTTTTCACTCGATAACATAATTAAATTAAAACGTAATTTTACGAGTTAAAATGAAAAATTATATGAATATAAACGGAAGTTCAAGGAAATTCATTCGTTTCCACTTTGACTGAAGGAAGGAAACTTATTTTCTTTCAGAAAAATGCCGCCATTCTTTGAAAAATTTAATGTTTGCTCTCTTTTTTTGGAAAACGAAATCTTCGAAAACAGACCCATCACTCATAAATTTATCATTTTATTTTAACCACCCTTTGACGTATTTCATGAAGCTCGTATAATTTTCAAAAACGTAGTTTGGGAGAAAAATAATGCGTCGTGTTCCGTGAAATAAGTTAAGGAACGTAATACAAAGACGATTCTAAAAATGACGTTAATATCAAACTTAGCTACTTGATTAATATTTCGTCTTGTTCCTGGTGTTTGTAGACCCCGGGTATTATTTATTAAATCTGACAGCAGTACAAAGAAAAATAAAGCAGCAATATAGACCGGAATGCAATTTCCGGTTTTCTTAGTTTCAATGATCAGTGAATTCATAAACTTTCGCACTACATGACATAAACACATTTTTTTAAGACTGTTATTTCATTTACATTTGTGCTAGGGATTCCTAACATTTTATAGGGGGTTTTAAGAATATGTGTATTAAGGTTTGTTGCAACCCGTTTCTATGGAGAACTACAAACAGTATTAATTTTTTTATTATATAAATAGATAGATACCTAAATTTAAAGAATTGTACATTGCCTTGTGTGATTGATGAGAGGTATTGTTAAAAGATGCATTCCAGTATTGAGATGGAATTTTATGAGAAGTTAATAAGTAACAGAAGTGGCATAACCTTGCAACCTCCTCGATTATTAGCTGAATTGCCTTTGGAGAAACAAAACGCATTTGTATTACGTTTTTTATTTCGTTTATTTGCGTATGCTAGCGGTGTACTAACCTTACCGTTCCCTCCCCAATCTCTGAAATATGAGAATTTTAGGTCACACCTGTTGGAAGACACAAACGCTCTTTACTAGACAGAGCATTTCCGCGCGGTGTAATGATATGTGTTGGCGCGCAAGTTTCGCATTGCAGCTGCTGCACTGATTTGCAAAGTATTCATATTGTTATTACTATTCACCCATTCATCCCCCCGCCTCCCTCCCCTCTCCAGCCCTCCTCGTTCACCCGTGTGGCGCGTGCTGGTTCAGACAGCTGGAGTCTGCACCGGATGCCGGGGGAAGGGGGAGGTTAGGGTACCTACCAACCACCACCGGAACAGGTTCCGCCGCGCCGATTGTGCAACCAGAAGCGCGTTTTGTGTTATGGTGCGGCTGAACAGCTGCCAGCAGCTACCTACGTACCCACCAACCTTCCTACCTGGACGACTCCATCAGCGTCAGGCACCATCGTCAGAACCGACGACCACCACGTTAACATGGACTTGTTGCCTCATCGAAGAACTCAGAAAATAATAAACATAAATTCAGCTATAATTAGACAAGCATAGAAATATCTCATTACAGATATTACAATGATTAACTATAAATTTATATCTTCCATGCAATGTAAAATTTCACAAAGATATTTAATTAAAAATTTTCTAAAATACTTTACATGACAAGCACTATATCACTTTTCAATCATATTTTATTTAAAATTTTTTTTAGAATTGATAAAAGTGAATTATTGAAAAACTATCACATTGAACCAGTTGAAATGTGAATCAAACTATCTTACAGCTTAAACATCTTTGGTCTGAATCCTTTGACCTTGTTCAATAAAATAAATTACTATCTAATATAATCCTCTTGGATTTTTAAACTGTCTCTGATTTTACAAATTCATTAATAAATAGTACTTATAAATTTCGTTAATTTTTCCAACAGACACTTTCAGTCAAACTATGCTATTTTCATTTATATACAAAAAATAAGATTTTAGAAAAAATATGTTTAATATTAAAAAAGTATTCTTTTGTGGAACAATGTACATTCAAGTGCCTACGCAATAAAATCAAATTTAAAATCACAATTGCTTCTGATTACATTAAAAATTTTGTCCCTAAATTTTTTCTGATATGATTCTTACGACGAGCTGAGAAATTACCTCTGTGAACCGGTTCCTGAAAGAATATATCTACTTACGGGATATCCAGTGAGGTTAAATTGACCACGTCAGTATGAACGAGATACACTTCGAGTAAATTCAGTCTCACGTTTGAACTTTGTCTATTAGCTGAGTGCCCGGCGTTGCCTGGGTGGTTATTTATAATAGTCCGGTACAAAACCGTGGGGTATTCAGGAATATTGGATGATTTAGTGTTATTTCCGTCAACGTCTTCCTCCTGCGTCACCCGTCCCCCTACCCTTAACTGTGGAATTGTAGTACAGGTTAATTTGCAGTGATTTTGTGACAACGAATTAGTGACCTGTATCGTCTGACTTCATGTTATTAATTTGCACACTTTCTACCCCATCCCTCATTATAGAAAGAATTCAGAACGCGGAATTCGGCTTACACCCTTCTATACCTCTCCCAGGAGCTGAATTGCAAGTTAACCGGCCTATTGAATGTAACAATCAGATTCGGTGACGCAAATTACAAACTCAATAATTTTCTTATTGTTTCCGAAAGACACCTGTCCACTTCCACCCCTATGATTTCTCCCCCTTCCCATGCTGAAAGGGGGTTGGGATTATACACAGATAGTATCGGGGGAGACACTGTCAAAGTAATTGACACTGAAAAGGATTTATTCAACGGTAATGTAGGTCTATTTTGCATGTTTAAAAATTACCGCCCCATCCACGACAGCCCCTGTGGGCGGTAGCAGTGTCTAACCTCGACAGTGCTGATTTTACGATTGCAAAGATTACGTGAACAAATTTGGTCAAAATTGCTCCACGTGTTTAGATTTTCGTGCGGAACATACAAACACACATACTAAATATGAGCTTTTTTTACATATAAACGATGAATTTCATTTATAAGAATAAGGTAGTTGATCTATCTATTTTGTCTGTTTACCGCGAAATAACGTGTTATTATAATAGATATAAAATTTAAGTAACAATACACAATGAGTATTTACACAAAAATACACAACAATGTTTATCTCTCGAGTTCGGCACACACGCTGAACCATATGAATACAATCCGTTGGGCCGCTTACACTCAATTTATTTATTAATTACAAGAAGAACATTAAGATTTATATCGTCATTAAGGTGCTTTACTACTACTAAAAGATGACACACGGACAAAAATATATAAATACAATTTACATTAGTCTCGCTTGTCACTTTGTGAATAGTTGACTTTTGATATCACGATACAAAATTGACGTTTAAGCATGTCATAGACTCATTAACGTCTCATGAACAGTTCATGTAGTATCCGGAACCTGCGCTGTAACAATAGCCGTAATAACTGACCTGTTTTTGGGCCCTTAGATTTTAAATAAATTTCAAATGTAAAATTTTTGGTATAGGTCATATTTATCAAAAAAAAAATCATTGAAATGAAATTTAACCAATTGGCATTCATTATAACTAAATCACTAGAATATATACCTAAAAAATTAGGGTACACAATACTCTTGATAACAATATTATAACAGAAAGGCTGTTACATTAGATTATTTGTAAATATATGAATTTCATGTAATTGAATTATTAAATTTACTTTTTTTAACCTTTATTTATCGGCGCATCAAATACTATGGTTATTAGCAACTACGTTGGAACTCGTTTTGTTGTTAACTGTAATAGTATCAGGGTTTGAAAACACACTCAAAACATCTAAATATTATTTGATTAATATGCTGCAAGTATGGGTAATGTGAATAAATACGCTAATGTTAAGTAAAAGTGGAGGCAAAGAATCCTATATAATCTGGCTACAAGAAAGGTCGTTAGTTATAGGAGGATTTCTACTGATGTTTTTGAGTCATGAGTACGCACAAATTCGGAGAATTTTGTCAGCACGCGCCATTTGGCACCAAGCAGAAACCGCAAAGGTCACACAAACACATACGTCCAGAATAGCGAGGTAGTTTTGAAGGGGGGGACAGCTGGACACTTCCCTCAGCACCTGCTTCTGGGGGCACGCTCCTACCCTCCTGTCCTGTCCTGCACTACCTGGACCCCCGGGTGCAGTACTTACAGCAGCCGGTGCTGAAAAAAAACGACAATAGTGGTCCAGGTGCCACGGTTCTAATATGCAATCTGAGGCTAATAAGAATTGAATACTATATCCCTAAAATATAATCAGCAAGTGGCTTTACCCGATATAATTTATTGATTTAATTCATACAAATATGGTATATATTTTTTCTTTCAGTGTTCTTAATAAAGTAGAAAAATGACATAACTGTCTAGACGTTTAGGCAAGTTCATTGTACATGTGTCATCAACAGCATCAGATAAAGCAAACCCGTCTCCAAATTTATTTTATTGCGTTTTCAAACTAATTGAATGAATTTTCTGCATAATATCAACAACTATGATTTAACTTGTGTGTTCGTAACAATTAGATTTAGGAGTGGCGGTGAAACGGAGAGGCAGCATCTGTGAAAGTTTAGCCCATTTACCTATTGGCAACAGCTCATGCGACTCTAAGAACATTTTGAAAATCGGCTGTACGCAAACGTCGTACCGTGAAACGTTTGAACGAAGCTAAGCATGCTTATCTGCGGAAGTGACGTGCTTTCCCAACAGAAGTGTGCCTCGTCAGCGCGAGAATGCTGAAACCCTATCTCAACAATAACTGGATCAAATGAGGTGGAATCCTCTAGAGTAGCCCGTTCCAGCTCGGACCCCTTTGAGCCCCTGAACGAAGCACCTGGAGGATTTTGAGGATGACCATGCTGTCTAAGGATGTTCGGGTGAATGCGTCTAGACTCACAAGAGTGTTTCGTTTTTGGAGAAAGAGATCAAGAAATTCGTAGCCGTTTGGAAAAATGTATTACTGAAAGGAAAAGTTTGTAATAAATTTTAATATCTAGCTATACAAACGTTTAAACACTGCTCGATTCTCTACCTTCCACACTCTTCCTCTTAATTCCCTTCCTATGCTATTAAAGCGGAGTTGCCGGTTTCAGGATCACCCTCATGTAACCTGTCACCGCCTACACACCCCTCAAAAAATTCTAAAACTAAAGTTATTGACGTCATAATACGTCACGTATTGTATTTAAAATAAATTTTATACTACTTTTCTCAGGGTTCCAAAATCGTGGCCTGCAGTCAAATAATTTACTAACGCTACAAATGAATAAGGTTCAGAAACCTTTAACAAAATATACCGAGAAGAATAAAATAAACTTTTTTACAACATAATACACACCTGCACGAATCAAAGTTCTTTGCCAATGTATTTATTCCAGAATCATCTCCATTCAAGTTAACGCCTCCTTCAGATCTCTCCTGAAAACACGAACGTCCTTTTAAATCTCTTCCAATTCAATTTTAGCTGACAATAATAACCTTTCCAATCCCAAACAAATAGGACGGTCGCCAGCTGAGGACGTTCCCCCAGTGATGATAAGTAAAAAATGTTAATCCTTCTTCCTCGTACTAGGCAAATATATTTTAATTTTATTTTTCATTGTAGTTTTTGTAGCCATAATACAAGTTGTAAGGAAGAGTAATTTAAGAAGAGAGATAATTAGTAGAAATTAAACACAAAAGGTGCATAGCGAAATTACGAATCCCAGCCAAAACTCTGCTGAGACCCGAACGACTTCGCCGAGAGAAAGACTGGTTTTTCCTCGTCTCCCGATGGTGATATATCTCATGGTTCAGCCTGCCTATTAACACCCTGTGGGCGGAAGTGCCCTACAGCTTATTAATGAAACATGTTCGTCATAGAAATATGAAGAAAATGTGAGAGATTTGCGGTTTTTCAAATATTGTGAAATATTTGAGACGAAGGGAACAAGACCTAGAACTTTATAAAATAAGTTTATGCAGTATAACCACGTTTTGAGGAAAATATGAGTGAATTTCATTGACGAGTAGAGAGGAGTTCATAAGGAAAAGAGTAATTGAAAAGAAATAATAATGGATAAAAACTTAATGCATAATATCTCACAATTTTCTGGAATCACCATTACATCCCAATTATCGACGTAAAAATGGAAGATGGTTTTATAGTTAGTCACCTTACATTAGATTTAATCCTATTTCAGCATCTTTGGCGCACTGTACGGCGATCGAAGAAATGTCAAAACTCAATTAGTAGCTCTGGTTTCATTTCAAATATATTTGTATCAAGATATATTAATCAACGATAAACATGCGTTTCCCAAGAGAGCTAAAGTGGTGTTCTGCCTTGCGGGGGTCGACAGATTAGAGTGCAGATACTTGAATGAATCATACAGGAAGTTATGGTTATCTGTCAGGCCCTGAGAGGAATGTCTGCCGTGTGCTTTCAGGGAACACGTTCTCGCATGTCAGCACATTCTTCAGTTGTCAATTACGAGCTTAGCTATGTCCCACGAAATATACTTACTTTCCTGTCCGCTAGACTATTTGAATTTCTCGTTTACAATAAAAGTTTACTCCAACCAACAAAAAACTTTACGTGTTATCTTTTTTTTTACTTTCGTCAGCACTTAATTATGATTTTCCTTAAGGAAGTATAATTTGTTATAGAAAACAATTATATTTAGTAACATCAACATTGTTTTATATCTAACGAGGAAAATTTTATTGTAGTGCTGGTACGAACGCTTATCGACTCAGTATATAACTCAACAGTGGAAAAAACTGCCCGACAGTCATCTGATTTTCAATAGGCACGTGGTGAGTTTGCCAGTTCATCTCATTCTCCGATACTGCTTAACATTGTCAGAGTTGGACACACCGCAGAATATACACCAGGTGGCAGGAACTGCGCCGAGGAAAGGGGCTCGTATAAATCGGATGAAATCTTCACGGTCAGGCATTTAAAATAACACAACGTTTCTGCGGCAATCTTCTGCCGTCTTCAGGCTCGTTCTACCTTAATTGATGCAACAAAATACTAAAAAAGTATTAATATTTCGCTTTCTTAGTTTTTCTAAAATAAATTATACAAAGAGAAATTAAAGAAACATACATAAAGACCAAGAGAGTTTTATTCAATTAAAATGTTTCGTCCTCAAATTTATGACTTCATCATGTACACATACTTATTTTTTGTTTTTGAAATTTTTGATGTACGTAATTAAACATTACTGTTGATAAAAAATTCAGGTCCAACTATAAAACAAAAAGTTTGATGTGCATAACTAAGCATTGACCTTGTCAAATAATTTTATATTGGGACCTATATTTTTAATCAATATTAATACTTAATTACAATTTTTATAATTTTAAGAACCAGACAAATTTTTTTTGCATCTTATTGAGTCTCTAAGTTTGGGATGAAACGATGTAACTGTAAAGAAATTTTATTTTATCAGTATATATGGTCGATTAATTTATCTCCATATTTAATAATTGGATGAAAATCGTACTATAAAATGAATGATGCTTCTAAATGCTATGCAAATATTCTATTTACGTGTATATAGGCACGCTAAACAATTTTATTCACTGTCGTAAGGACATAAATTATTCTTAATTTTTGTAGATGTTAATAAAATATTACGATGCGTTATAATATTCATTTTTTGGGAGAGTGTCGGATAACAAATCAAGTATGTTAAATTTACTGGGACCGGTAGGCAATAAAAAATGTGATGCTTTAATGAACATAGTGATTAGTAGTTAATAATCTATTTGATCATATTCCTCAATACTTCACATAAAAACATAAGTGCATAATGACATACATAGATGAGGAAGGAAAATTCTTAAGTAAGAAAATTTAGTGCATGAAATCGAAAATCTAATACGTAAATGAAAATGTATTAAATGAAAATCTCAAAATATTAATATAAAGAACTGTTTAAATAAAACGCTCCAAAATAATTCAAAATATTAGTTTATAATCGTTTGACTGGTGAAGTAGCCATGTATTCCTTGAAACTATTGTCAGACGATACATAAAAATGTTAATTTCGGTATGCAAACTGTTTATTTATTTTAAGTGCAGTAAAGTTACAGTAACGGGACCAAGTTGGCTCACTCAGACGATTCGAGGTGCTAGTAAGACCACGTTAAATTATGTTGCTCATTAATCAACGGCGCTACTCGAGGACACGAAGCGTTTATTATCCAGGCGTGAAATCCACCTAGTTTCTAACACCAGCTAAAATATTTCCTCACACTGAAACATGTACAGGCATTAATTACTGATAACAAGCTATGTCAAGAGTGGCAAAATTGTAACACGGGAACTAAGTAAACTATTCACTGGCCACATGACACATTAACTGGGAGGTATAAGACTGAACTTAATTAAATAAATAACTTCTTTCTCTCCCGCTAATAATATGCATCCTGAAGAAAAACGATATTTTATAATTGGGTTTGAAACATTGTCTTTCAGTTCATTTTGTGTTTGTGGCTTCTCATCCTTAAACTTACTTTTTGTTTTCTAACTCCTAATGTACTTTTTTCATTTCGTCCTCAATTTATCGCTGAACCTCTTCCTCTCAGATAGTGAAAAATACTTGTTTTTTTATATGAAGATAAAAATATGTAACAAGAAGATGAGTAAGAGAGGTCAGTAGATGACTGAAATTGGGTAGAACCCAGTGAAAACGGGTATCGTACTAAAACCGCATCGAACATTAACCAGGAAATTAATGCATTATCGCATTATTACAAAGACGTAGAGCATAACTGTGAATGATATATTACAGGCGCACGTAAAGTACAATAAATATACAAATCATTATTCGGTTAGATGTATTGTGACATTATTGTGAATTTGGACTCAGAACTATGCGAAATCGAAAGGATATTGAAAAGTAAAGTTTAGAATTTTCAATAGGAGATTAAATATCTTGAATAAGACAAATATTTTAGTCTTCACTTTGTTTACCGTGCAACAGATACGTTTCCAGTTCTATTCACTGTTACAAAATAAGCGTTTTTTGTATATATATTTATGTTGAAGCGATCCTAAATTTAGTAATACGAATTCCAGTCCGAAAATTAACCTTGGAAAGAAAATTAATATTTTTATAATATATTTAGTTGACCAGGTTTAAGAAATAATTTAAATCCATACGTATTAAAATCGCGAGGACGTAATAGTTAGACAGTCCCGCAACACGCGATCACACTCAAGATGGATTTGTTTTGGTAATAATTACGCATGGAAAATCAAATTCAACAAAAGTCATTTCATTCATAAGTACACTTTCACCTTTAGAGTTGAAATAAATCGAAAACGTTTGGCCTCTAAATTCAGAGTTTTAAAAAATCTACGTGAAATATAAGAGTAAATAATGTTTTTCTTATTCATTTTTGCATTTATCTCAGCAGTACATACGATTCTAAAATTTATAAAAATTTCGTGTGTTAAGTATACGTTTAGATTCCGTCTGTACAGCTGAATAAAAAATAGGGAATTAAAACTATTTAATTTCAATCTATCTCAAAAGTTTCTGAGTTTACAGTATAGAAATATTAAAAAATCAAAGTAAAATACATGTTATGACTTTTGCGATTAGTAAATACGTAACAATTGTCGTCAATGTCAGCTTCATTCGTTGATACATCTTTAATTTACAATTTTTCTTAGGAGTAATTAAATAATGTACTACTGGAAAAGTAAAACACGTTGTCTAATGCTTTTAGCTCTTCAAATCTATTTTTAAAGGAAGCTAATATCTGATCTAGGATTACATAAAACCTATTTTCTGATTAATTTTTGGGTCTAATACGACTTAATCGCGTACTAAAATTGTGTCGGTTATCTTCTTTGCCGGGATTTCTGCTTCTGCCGTGTGGAGACGTCTTGTAATATCAATTCCAAATGAGACAATTTGTTTTTGATTCACTTTTAATAGATATCAATAGATTACATTATTAAAGCATAATAAAAAATGTAGGTGCAAATGATTAAAATCACTTGGATGCGAGATTTGGGTATTTTTCGCCCTATGTGCCTGCTCCCGGCTGCCCTGTTTACCTTATGATTTTATAGGAACTCGTTCCAGAATGTTCTAGAGAACTTCCAGTTACAATTTATTGTTAATGGGTTAACAGGTAAAATATAAGTAAACTAGCTGGTTTCCCGGTGATACCCAACAATTAATTTATATTAACCCGCCACAGAACCTCATTCGACAGTAATCTCATGATGAATGGTTTAGGTACGCCTAGGGGAAACTTTAGATCACCATATAAGTCACAGTAAATTTGTAAAATTCCTGGTATATGACCCAGAAGCCGGCTGCCTTAATCATGCGTTTTCTTCTTTCTACCAGATTCTCAATTTTAAAGAGGTTTAGAATCTATTGAATTAAAACTGGAACCAAACGGTTACTTATTTTGGTGACCCAAAAAGTACTTTATGTAGTAGCCCTGGGTTTTCTTCAATATGTTAAGGTTATAGCAGTATTAAGTAGCACTAAAATTCAACTACCCTAAAACAATAAGTATGTATGCCATTATAATTGATGAAAATTTTTGAGAAGTATTAAGTAACTACTTTGAAGTACCTCAATCATCAAATTATGAACATTCAGTAATATAACGCAATTGTTATTATGGAAAACTGGTTTGAAGTATACTCTCGGCAACGTGGTATCTGTGACGAAGCTAAAGCCGAGCGTTTCCGTGATTAACAGAGCATTACTCAGGGCTGTGATATATTGTGACTGCTTATTATTAATATAAATGTAATGACTTGTAAAATATTTGTTAATTTTTTTATTTTCCTTTTACCTAGTCGATAGATATCTTTAAATATGTTTATAAAAAATAAGCTCAGAGTATTGAAATGACTGTTATATGTTTCATAAGTCTATAAACAAAAAAGTAATTCCTATGCTAATTCATATTTTGTTTGGTAGTTGTAGCCTATATATATAATGACTGCGTAATAGAAAACTATTTAACTTTCCACTTGATCTGTATGCCGTGTCCCACCTGTTGCCAATATGTTACCAGCCTCAAAGAACCTTTACTTAACTGTCTTTGGCTTGAAATATTGAGAGTGGGAATTTCCGATCGCAGGTATGGCGGATGATGATGGACAGTTAGTCAGGCCAACGCCATTTGGAGGCGTGCTGGCCGTCAGATACGGAGGATTACCGAGGAATTAGTCAGATTACAAGCAAGGTTCCTCGCTAAACACACTAACTGGTCCTTCCGCCGCCACTCAGCTCGTTCCGGCCACGACTTGTACTTCGGACTAACGGAACCTGGGGAAGGGCAAAGACCAAAGCAGGTGGTCCAAGATCAATCGTCACTTTACACATGGCAAAAGTCAACACTACCGGAATGCACTTCCGGTACGGAACTTTCATCATTGAATCTGTGAGCTGAGCGACTGGTAAAACATGCGGAGTATTAAAATGAAACAGTTTAAAATCTTCGCTAAATTTTAAAAGATATAAAATGTGTTACCTTGACACCTCTACAGCTGACTCATAAACTGTAAGCTAACTATGGTAACTTGGAAGGTTACCTTTATCTACTATGCAGAACTGGTTGTCTATCCATTACCAATCTGATCCTAAAAAATAAATTTTTTAATTATTATTTCGATATACCACACGTTTAATTCATAATAATGTGCCACATAGATAAAAAGTGAATAATTTACTCCTCTGCGCGTAATTTTTAATTTTCAATCAGACGGTATTATTGATACAGAGAAATTATTTTGAAACTGGAACAGATCAAATATGCCAAATTTCGTGGTTATGTAAAATCTATTTCCAATTTACACAGTAAGTGTCGTCAAAAAAAATAAAGCTAACCTAACCATTAAGCAGAAATTGCATTCATTTTTGCTTCACAATATTACGTAAAAAATTATCTTATTCGTGATGCCATTAAAATAAATGAAAATTAAAATGAGTGTTACTTTATTGCTTGCCTGAAAGGTTTATTGGTTACAGTAAGGTTGTTAACACAAATTTCATAACGTGTTTACTTAAAATCGTCAGCTGATTTATTTGTTATAAATACTGATATTATCAATGCAAAGTTTGGTCAATGACACTATTTCTATTATATCTTAAAGCTCCGTTTCGAACTGTTTACTGTTTCTTGAGATAACCACTTGTCTGGTGCCTAGAGAAATTCTTGTATTACTCATTCCTTTGAGTTGAATATTCCTTAACTGTTATACTACCTTTTCACAAACAAGAGCTGTCACTTTTTCTTCCCTTAAAAATAAATACCATGTTTAAATACGGGCTTTAAACTTTGTGTTTGAGAAGATACGACAATTATCAGGACGAATAGTTACATTTCTGAGACGTGCATATCCTTTAAAAATCATTATTAAATTCTTGGAAGGCATTTAGTAGTGTATGAAATTTCTGAATGCTTGAAACGAGCCATCGTTTTAGTGGTCTCATAACTAAGCTTTTGAGGTTTTGGAGTTTGGTGCAATAACGTAACCCTCGAAGTTAGTTAATATTATTATAATAGAAACAATTAAGAGTTATCTACAATACCCTCTCCTTTTAATAATTGTTTACCAGTCCGTACAATAACGACGTCTTGCTGAGTTTATTACGAAAAAATTCCTTCGACACCATTTTATTCTGAGATATTCTTTTTATTCTCGTATTGCCAGTTGTTTTATAATTTAGGAGTACTTATATCAGCTAAGTAAAATAGACCCAATGGGTCATGCGTATCTATCCGGAGAGAATCTAAGATCTATTACCTATCCATCTCAACACAAGTGTCGAAATAGGAAATATTAATTTCCATAATAAGACTCTTTTATTAATTACTTTTTAAAAGCAACTACTACTTATAACAAGCGGACAAAATCTCGTTCCCCATTATTGTCCGCTCGTGGGAAGTTTAACTGTATATATTATGCTTTATTTACGCTGTAATTCTTCATTTAAGTTAATTCGACCTTCACCTCTCTCCTGAAACATCAACGTTCCTTTAGATCTAGTATATCCACATCAATTTTATCCAATAATAATATTTCCAACTCGAAATAGGACGGTCGTCAGCCCTAGGATGATAACTTTATTCTTCCTTTCCTTGCCGCCAAAGATGATAATCATTCTTCCTCTTACTAGGCCAAGATATGTTGCATTTATATTTATTAACAATTTTTGTAGTGGAGTTATTCAGATATTAGATTGGTACAAATTGCAGTTAAGAAAAATTATGGATGGATTTATTAAGGAGAAAATAGACCTTTGTTTTAAAAAAAGTGACAACTCTTTGATAAGTAAGATGACAGGGTATGGAAAGTTGATCATCTCCACGAACTCAAAAGAAATTTTGATTATGTATAGGGTAATTATTGTTTATAACCAATAATAAATATTTAAATCATGAACATAGTTCTTTATAAGGAGCAGTCGGCGGCAGCGACAGTTAAAAGGGATACACACTGAGCACAGTAGGAGAAAGTTTGCACGATATTGCGTCAATGTGCTTTGCCCTGCCTTCCACTGACCGATATTGTAGTACCGGACTCGGGGAACTCACGCTTCTCTGTTCCGGGAGAATCCACGATCTATTAACCATCCACCTCAACTCAAGTATCGTAGACCTTAAATTGACAGAAACCTGAGAATACGGGAAGTATTAACTCAGGTATCGTAAATAAGGACGGTTATGTGGAAGTACTATGGCAAATAATGAAAATCTCTACTTCAATATGGGGTTAGAGACGTTGGGAGTAATCCCAGACCATAGCTTATAAGGTTTAATGATTTAATAACATAAACTAAACTAAATAAATGCATTATAAAAAGTACCTGAGTGTAACTAGAAGACGACAGCAATGAAACTGCAAATGATGTAAAATATAAAACATTTATCTGATGTGGATATAAGGAAAAATAGTCATACCTAACGGTCAGTTTAACAGAGATCAATTTAAAATAAGGAAACACAATTTCACGTAGTTACGTAATAAATATAAAGAAATATATGCTGTATGACTACTATCTTCCTGTGGAAGAGTCATACCATTTTATAAATAGCTGAATTATGATTGTTAGTTCATGTGGAGTGAGTCCATGAAAATTATGCTACGTACCATATTTAACTTCTTCAAAATGTACTTTTGTTTAGAATGATAACGCCAGGATTATCTTCTAAAAATACATTCATTTAATTCTTGTTGTTCCCGTGATTTCGTCAGCGCTGAACTTGGACAAATAGCGATGATAAGATTCATTTTTCTCTTGACTCATTTTTTTCTTTGCGCTAACAGTAATTGATTAGAAACGTTTATTTTTCCAATAGACACGACTAAAATACACATTTGTGTTCCTTTACCTAAGATTTCAAAATTACAAATCAACGCTACAATCAACCAAAAAAGTAAGAAACGCATTAAATTGTAATAGAATCTACCTTTTTGATTAGTAAATTAAATCGACTGTTGAGACTGACATAGGCAAGAAATCAATCCTCAGACTATAAAAGCTTCATACGTCAGCAGCGCCAAAACAAGTCAAATGAAGCTGTCAGACCCTGAGAATATTCTACTCCAGCCGGCTTTGACGCTACAAGTTGTTCATGATATCCGCTAGATGGAAGTAATATGTATTCATATCTTCTGAACCCTGCAAGATATTGAATTGTAATAAATTTTAAAATATAAAATTCGTGTTATATTCATTAAAAATTTATTGAAATCCGTAGAGACGTTTTGGAGCTTATGAGAGACAAAATTTCAGGCAGACGGATTTTGTTTTTAAAAAGGTCATTTATGATCATATATTGAAAAAAGAGTAGTTAGTTTTTGACTAATATTTTAGAATTTAGGTCAGTTTTCAATTATAGAAAATAAATTGTAAGCTATGACCAGAGTTGTAAAATTTATTCGAAAATATTATTTGGAAATAATATTTTTGGGATATTTTTTGTACCTTCTTCAGGTTGTGTAATTGTAAGTTAACCCTAATAACTTCTACAAAGCCTTGAAACCCGATATTCATTTTGGTACGCCCTGTATTAGTGAAAAAACATTTTTTCTGATAGAGACTGACTAAACATTTAAAAATCAAAGTGGCTGGCCCTACAACACGTAGAATGAAACGCGCATGGTAGAAAAGTAAACCAGTGAAATGAAGGGGGAAAGATTAATGGATGTTACAGCATTACAGAAAACTTACTTAATGTTCTTTGTAAATGACAACGGTAATTGTATAATAAAAATTCACTAATGTTCTCCATAACTTTTCAATCAAGATACAATCTGAAGAAAGTGCTAATAGGTTATTTTAAACCTGATTAAATATCTATTTTTGGTCATAAACTACAGTTTATAAAATTAGTGAGTAATATAAGTTATTATTAATTTAAATTCTACTTTCAATACACTAGTCTCTTTTAAATTCATTACTATAATATAGGAATAGCGTTCAATCTATTAATTTCTGTTTTATATTTATTTGCCTCTATGTTTTCTCGTTTACGGTTAAAGAATTTAGTTTGTCGTACACTTTAATCTCCGATCTTGCAAATGGGACTTTACAGGTCCCAAAACAAGTTGTTTGTTTCTGCGATGGCCATCGACACAACACGACAAGGTGAGTGTCGAAGACAATTAGCAGGAGCGTGACGTTCCAGAAATTGAAAACTAACCACCGGGACGCAGCATCTATCTGCATAATCCAGAGCAATTATCGGAACAAAGAGGTGTGAGGATGGAGGCTGAGGAATCCTGCGGGACTATTGTGCTGGGTCGCTGGCGATACGCATCTTCGTATCTGGACCATTCATCTCCTCACACACCACGCATTCGTCGACAATGTCGGCATTCGGTACGCCGCCCACTAGCCTCCCCTCCGCTGCTCTCTTTATCTGTCCCTGTCACTCACGGAAGGGACACGGATGCAGAAGTAACTTGCCCATCGAGGTAACTCAAACAAATGGCGAGTTTCATGAATACGCGACTAGAAATCGTTCAGCTCTAAGGTCGCACAAGCATCGCCTTGCTCTACACCAGAAAAGTATTCGCAATACCGGGATAATTTTATACAACAGCCTTCCGCCAGAGGTTAAAAATAGTACCTACAAAAGCTTCGTGAAGCAGAGTAAAACTATTCTTTTAAATGGCGCGTTTTACTCGGTACAGGATTTTCTTAATCGTCCTTCTAGTATTTAAAATCAAGGTTCCTGCAAAAAGTGTTGAATGAGCTGCCTTATAAAATATCACATATCTTAAAATTTCTATTCAGTTTTTTCTGCTCTTTTGTTTGTTTGTTTCATGTATTGCCTAGAGCTACGACGGAAGGACAGTTTCCTGGTCACAGAGCTCCAAGCAGTTAAACTCCATTGCGTGTTCCTCAGTGTGTGCTTGTTTGTGTTTCCCAGTGTGTGTCCGTGTTGTGTTTATATTGACTTTTGTCTATATACACTTTCTTTTACTAATTTATTTTAAGTTTATTTGTCTTTAATTATTTACTTTATATTGTTCATTTTTAATTTTTAATGTATGACGTATCCTATTTCCTCAATCGAGGATTAATGGAAACAACAATAAATCTAAATCTAAACGAGTGATGTCAAAATCATGGCAGCTATTCTCATTTATAAGTTTAGCTTTTCTCACCAAATTCCTAGTTTACTATATTAACATTTATTACAGAACAACGTAAAAAAGTTATTTCAACAGTAGCCATATATTTTTGAGCATTTTTGAGAATGAAATGCAGAGGAAAATAAGAAAATGAAGATGTGAATTACATTGAATTTAGAAAAGCAAGAAATGGATTAAGAAAATAAATTTGACCTGCGACGTAATAATCGTCGGAAGATATAAGCTACATAGCCCTATTGTCATTGTTGATGACCTGAGAAAAAATTGATTATTTTTGCCTGATTTATGTAAAACAATCTGCATACTTAATATCATTGGAATGAAGAACATTGCAAATACTTTACCTTATAGAAGACCAGTCTCCGTAATAGATGGAGAAATATATAAATTCCATTGTTAGTAAATGTTGTAAGACAAAACTGTAATAGTATTATGTTATATTCCACATACTCAACAGAGTAGTTAAGCTGTAAAGGGTGTGGAATGAGTCATACACAATAATTGTAATGATTTGTTTTAAGTCTGTTAATTAAATTACATTATTTCACATGTACCATATAATTATTTACTTAAAGTTTACTTTTAATACAAATGCAATTTTGTAAAATTTGCAACAAAAGCAATGAACTGACTTAGTAAAAAAAGTTACTTATTGATTTAATTGCCATTCAACTGATTACTTTGACTGTAATTGTAAATTTAAAACAAATACTGCAATTCAAAAAGAGACAATTAAAGACATATTCAAAGATCAAGAATCAGAATGGAAGGACTAAATTTCAGCACAATCCAGTAAAATATAGGGTACTGACAATCAAACGAGCGTTCTTTCCAATCATTAAACGGAAGATAGAGATTACTTTGTTCGAAACGTTCCATTTCTTCAATATGTTTCTTCCAGAACCCTCTGATTTATCATTTACTATATGAAATACGCAAAACCGTAAACGTATATTAATATTGTCATTACGGTTGAATATGTTCTCCTAAATTGATCTAGAAGATTTATGATGATTGATCAGTGCTTAGGAACGAATTGAGGTGTATGATTTTATTTGTTATTATGTCTTACTATAATCTCTAAAGACAAAACTAGTCTTTAACTACTCAAAATACAGGGGTTTTCGATAAGGGCGGGTAAGTGTTCAAATGGAATAAAACATGTTGTCTGGGAGGTATTAACGATTTTTTTTTAATTTTAAGGTCCCTATATTTCCTTTTTTCGTTCTTCCTCCTTAAAGACTTTATTTCTAGACGATCCTTTTCCACACTGAAATGGCAACGTAATTTATAATCAGAATTAAATTCAACCTATAATTAAGACAGAAATTTGTTTTATGGTCATCCGTCGGAAGCGTAAATGGAACAAAGAAACGTAGGCCAGAAGATGTTTGTTCTTTTTAGGTCAGACCTCTTCGCTTGGAACGGGAAACTCTGAGACATGTACCGGCCTGTACCGGGCTGTATAAACCAACTTGTCAACTCAACGAACTGGACGTGGAAGTAAATCCCCTCCATAAAGCACGAGACGCCACCGCAGTAGAAGCAGTCGTTGCCGACGCTGTTGTACGTTGCTGTCGTCTTGAGCGTAAAAAATAAAAGCATTCGCCCCGTGTGATTTATGGTGTTGCGGTTGGGCACACCAACAGTATCCAACCAGGAAGAGAACTCGGTGGAAGATTTATACGAGTCTGGCTAGCCACGTGCTAACGCTCCTTAATTGAACGACACACACGTGGGCGGGCGCGAGCCATAACGTAACGTAACCTAAGGTAACGTGGACTGGACCACGAGATAATTGTACGATAGCTGTCACCTGGCAGGCGAATTAATATTAGTCTCAGTGGTAATGGCTGTCGCCACGGGACCAATGAGGTGGTCCTCGAGGAAAGAGGGAGATGGCGGTAGGGGGAAGGAAAAGGAGAGAGAAATGACGTAGCAGCTCGCGCGTGGAACATTAGTCAATAAGACAGACGCCATCTCTCGCTGGTCGCACGTTGGAGTGCAGGAAAACAGACTGAGAAAATAAAACTAGACACGCGACCAAAGGCCAAATAAATCTAGCTTCACAAAATAACACCACCAATTTTAAAAAATAAGCTAAGGTTTAAATATTTAAGACGATGTTGCACCAGTTTGTATTTAAAATCCATCTTTATTTTGGGGCAAGAGCTTTCGGCTTGCTCCCATTATCAACTCCATACAATTCCCATCATATCTAACATACATGTATTACAAATATAAACCAGGATAATTATATTAAATGTAAATTTACATTTGTTATTTGCCATACCTGTTGCCATGTAAGTATTAAATGCAGTTTTTATTACATCAAAAGTAAAACTCATGTTATCTCTTACTCCCTCTGTTTACATTTCAATATATCACAGTTATTTCTCGTACACAGTATAACGATATATATCGATTCATACAGTTATCCTTCGACTCCCATTATATACAGGAAACATTAAAACATGAAATACACTTAGAACATTTAACCATAAAACTTATAGTTTTTAATTTACAATTTATCATCCCTCGTTAGTTTAACATATCTTTTGTTATCCCTATATACATGGTGTGTTATTTAACTTACCTTCCTCCCATCATTTAAAATTTTTATATAATGCTTGCATAGAAAAGGCCCATAATTTCTTCTATTAACAAGTTGGTTGATACACAGTCCTTCTAATAGACACCTTTCGGACCTTGATTCATCAAAGTCCAATAAATCGTACCCATTGTAGCACAGTCGAACCATGCCCAATTTTTATTCCTATTTATGGAATTTTAAATTAGTAATTCAGTAATAACATGTCGCTGGCCAGGTAAAAGGGTTTTTCCCGGCGCCGAGAAGGCGGCCGTCTGCGTGCTTATAACGGTAGGCTTGTTTTTGGCTGAAAGAGCGTTCACCTTTTAGGATTTCCTAGTCATTTTTATTTTATTTTATAAAATGTAGTAAATGCTTCGCAATAAGTACAGGCATATTTTTATTACTTATATGAAATTGTAATGTAAATAATAAAAGTTCATCATTACAGAACTTTTTTATTCAATATCTGAGTCTTTCTTTTGTCGTTATAGGGCATGGGATTGAGTGAAACGCTCCTGGTATTTCCAAACTGCGGGACAAGAACCTCGGGAGAGGAACCGTATATTATAATTGACTGGTCCTAACTACCGCGATACATGGAATTCACATTCCACACAGTAGTTGGTACATTAATCTAACTTTAAAGGTCTATGTTGTTGAATGTGTAAAAGATTTATGTGCTATTGTAAATCACGACGAGTGTTCGTGAGCGAACATACGAGAAGTGGAACTACTACTTTGTTTGGTCAAATATAAATGATAAATGTTTTCCTGCAAGTCGCTGAATTTGCAACTGAAAATGAATTAATATACTTGAAGAGAAAACTCAAACCATAAAAAATAATGTAAGGTATACAGGTCTGCAGGTCTTGGTGATCAAGGAACTTTATTGCCATTGGTTACAAAACGTTGTTGAAATTAATTTATATGCTGATAGTACTGTTAAGAGTTTTGCTTATTTGGTTGGGCGCAGATTGAACTGTACGCAGGGAAAGTTGACACAATACTGAGGGAAAATAGATGAATGTGAAGCGTTTCTGTCGCGTGGATCATTGAATTCTAGTTTCTTCAAGATTATCATCTCGTTGTTTTTATAACACAGAAGTTCTCTTACCCTTGGTGTTTACGAGTGAAAAAGTGCCTACAATCGAATTATGAAATAATCTCAAGAACATAAGCCGGGAACCTGAACTTTCCAAATGATGGATCATTATACCGATCTGGGGATTGTAATTTGAAACTTCGTTCGACGGTACTAAATGCTAGCTAAAGCATTTTCCCTGAATTACGACTATAAAACAGAAGAGAGAACAATAGAGAACGTAGGGTTTCCCGGTGTAGCTGTTGAATGAATTGTTCTCGAGATTCCACTCGAGTATTGTTTGGTACAACGTTTCGATGACTGCCACCAGCATCTTCTTTCCAAGAACACTTCATTCAGAAGAGTGAACATTTAGAGACAACATAAAGAGTCATTTTTTATTATTAAATGTTTAGGGTCGCGTCGACCCTGGGGTCAAAAAAAATCCTGATGGAATTCAATGATAAATTTCACACAAGATATGATAATCCATTTATCAATTTGAAGAAATTACATGTTTTTGAGGTATTTCAATCGATCTCGACGACGTCTTTTCTTGACGAACCTACAGACGTCGTTAGTCACTGATCTTCCTGGTGAGAAGCGTTTCAATTACAGCGTCGTAGTTGAGGGAAGCCCTGATCTTCCGTAACCGTGGCGAGGCTCTAACGGTCCACAATGCTAACTAATTGCATACATTGCTCAAGAAGGCAGAGCAGGCCACGCGGCGGACACGTGTTACACGTCCAGGCAGCAAGGAGCTCGAGGAGTTGGAGGTGGGAGGGACGTAGGAGAAAGCAGCCAAATTGCGCGAGGTAAACGTTTGTGCGGTTGCGGTGCCCGACTTCAGCAACTTTGTGATGTCATCGGACCACTTGCTGACCGAGCAACACACGACTCAAATTACACGATCCACGGAATCACTATGGGTTTTAATCCTCGTGGCATCAATACAGTTATGAAGGCCAAGACTATAATCTCAGACATTATGTACATTTAAATGCTGACGTTCATGAAACAGAGTTCCACTTGAATCTTCGACCACTTTAAATACTTTTAATACAGTTTGGACCTAGATTCAGTTAAATAAGTTTCAAAAATTAATATAAATAAGGTTATTCTATATTGGTCAACCTAGTTTCAAGTTAAATTAATTTTATCCGTCGCTGACCAAGCTTCCTAATATCTTCAGTAAAAAAGGATTTGTTTTCAGCGAAAATCTTCGTCCAACCAGCCATACCAGCCATTCATTCAGATTCTGTAACATGCAATAATCACTCTGAGCTAAATATGGCGAGTATGATGCACGTGAAAGAAAATCGAAGCGCATTTCTTGAAATTAGCAGCAAGAACTGAATAGTTTCTTAGCCACGACTCGACGATGGACCTTAATTCGTAGCTATAATAATCTCCTATAATTGCTAAGCTATTTTTTGCATATAGTCCAGACCCAATGAGAATCCAAAATTAGCAGCTATGTCTTTTTTGATTCTTTATTTCCAAATATTAATGTAAAATGTCGAGGACACGATCTCACCAAGCTTGCAACTTGGTGGATTTCTATGATTATGCTGTCGGTCGTTACGATGTCTGATCTTTCTGAACCCTCGTTAGCCTAAATGGTTGTTTCAGCAACCCAATAATTCATCACTTAATGACGTTTATAACATATCTTTTTCACATCCCTTAGAGATGAACATTTCTAAAGAATGTATTTTATGTGTTCTTTACACACGCAACCGTTTACTTCACTTCATTAGATCAATAAATCCACTGAAGAAACGTGCTTGAAAAACGTACAGTGTGCCATCTAACAATCTGAACTTGAACTACGAATCGTAGTTTGTGCCTAAAATAGTTATGTCTCTACATTACGAAAATTTTACAAGTTAGCAACGTTGGTAAATTAACTGAAAAATGATTATGTTGATTTTCACAATAGCTGTAAGTGAATGAAACTGTCACTATGACTTTTATTAATAATTTCATTAGTCCCTCTTTCCGAATCGGGACGATAAACGGTTAACATATACTCTTCATTCCTCCCGATTGAATCTGATAAATTCAATGAGATAGGGAGGAAATTTTAGGAAGTGTCAGGTTACATGAGGTTAATCTACGTAGTAGAAGCTCCCCTTTTGTAATATAGGAATGGATCGTAAACGACTGGCCATCGCGTTTGGAGGAATGTAATGAATGTATTAACGTATTTATTTGGTTGGCGACATTTTTATAAATGATTTTAAATTTTACACACTGAAATTTGCACAACATGTGAGACGTTCCAGAAATGTTCAAGAAAAATGATTAAGTTAGAAGATTTGTTAAAGACATATCTATATAACGACATAAGGAAACAAGGAACGGAAAAGGTAATTTTCCGGAGCTTAGAATACAATTAGCATTACAATTAAAGAAAATAATTATAACTCAAGGCAGATAATCAGGGTAAGTGAGGAAGGAGACGAAACACAATTCTGATTTTCTTATGAGAGGTTTATAAAATAGCTGATATCATATTTTATGTATTCTCAGATGGAAATTAAGCAGCTGAGCAAGATTGGAAAAGCGAAAAACGCAGGAATCTAATCAGTATAATGAGGCAGACCAGTTAAATCCTGAAACACGGAAATAAATTTTAGATGTCTCGGAATGGGTCACATAGATAAATAATAAAACTTGGAGAAACATATTCATGGAACGGGAAGGTTATGTGAAAGTAATTCTGGTATGAAGAAAATATACAACTTTTATGTTATAATACTTCCTGAAGTGAGGAGTGGGAAATGAGTTCCAGGAACTGATCTACCGTGTATCATTATGGAAGCTAAATTAATGAAGATATCAGAAAATAAAGATAACGTTATTAAAAATTTACATGCAACAATATATTACAAAAATTTCCAAACATTTTTATCGAAAAATCCTGTACTTCTTCGGTCATACACATTCCTGCCGCTCGGTGTATTTCGATGTTTTGTTTTTCTCTATAACAGTATGTAAGATCGTTTCGGGCGTGAGTCGTGTATCAGGAAACTAACCAGTCTCCTAGATGGAAAAACAAGAAGGAGGGGGATTTTTGTGTGCCACTTCGCACGTCGTTACTCTGTCACGGTCCATTATCATCACGCCGACCTTTCCAATTAACACCGCTACCTCATTTACGGATAAAAAATCAAATTACAAGGACACAAGTGGAGAATTAAGTCGTGCGCGAGACTGATAGGTTTATAAAAAATCCTAACAGTGAAGGTGACAACGACATGTCCGGGTATTTGCATTTTACCTGTTCCCCGGCGAAGTATTGACTCTCTAAAACCTCACCTGATTATGTTCCGTCGTCGAAGACTGAAAGGTGGTGAGAGCTGAAGTTCGTCAAGTATGCTGGTTACGAAATTATTTTACTGTCTATTATGTATTCTCTTTCTTACATCGTAAGTAGAATGATTTATAACCAATGAAGAAATTTTGAAGCAGAATGCATTGGACACACGTGGATATTCCAAATGTAATCCACGCACTCAATCACTAACTAAAAATCTTACAGTGATTGTTGATGATTATTAATGCCTTCATAATGCCTGTAGAAGTGAGGTAAATGAATGCTGTATTATATTTTGGTACCATAGAGTAAGGGGTTTAACAATGAAATTTACCTTTAGCCAAAATTAGTATCTAAGTAAATTATCACCGAGGTTAAAAATGAATAATAGCTCAGGAAAGAACTATACAATTGTCTCTTAACCATAATTTATTTAAAGTATAATCAGTTATTTTAATAGAATCCAATAACGGTGAACAACATTTTGAGGAAACTGTATTCAAGAAATTTTATGAACCAGGCGTGGATTACCCAATAGATATGCATTATAACCAAAATTAAATTGGGTGGGCAGATCACTTCTGAATGAAAGAAAATAGAAGTCACATAAGAGAATAGTGACTTACTAACTTGATAAGATGGAAAACTTTCAATGGCTGGAAGAGATTCCCAAAAATCTAAGCCTATTTATTGATCGTTAATTAATCAAACAAAAATCATAGCGAATTAAGGAGTTCCAAAATACAATCTAAGTTTAGGATAGTTATTGTAAATTTGAATACATATTAACACATCAAAAACAAGGAAATAATAACGAATTTTTGGTGTGTGGTTCCAAAAGATAGACTTTGAGTCACCATCATCAATAAAAGTTGAATTATCACTACACGTGGACGGAATTAGCTGAAAAACGATTCAGTATGGACAATATCTCTAGTATTGAATCAGCTCTGTGTAAATTTGAAAGGTAAATATTATTATCTATTAGGATCCTTTCTGACTTTCAGTGTGAATATCTTCTATGTATTTGAAAAGCTATTACTGATCTGAGTAAACTCAATTTCTGAAGTTCTTGATAAACTACAGAAGTTTATTCGTATTTCTTAACACCATTGATAAATATAACAATGTTTGACTAACACAAGGTGAAGAATGTTTTAGGAAGGAGAAAGGTCTACAATTAATAACCCTGAAATAAAATTGGTGAATTATACCTTATTTTAACAATTTCCTTCCATTAGTAAACAACTAAAAAATCCCAAAAGAAAAAATTCGATGAGAAAACCTCAAAAACCTGACACCTAACGAAGCGTAAGAAACCTGTCTCACCTTTATATATAGTTCTACCACGTTAGAAACTTCAACACTCGATTAGAATAGAAATGACCTTTTCATTCCAGGATATGGTGCATCCACTGTGGACTCAAAGGCGCAAAATGGCGCCAGAATTAATTCGAATTACTCTGCAAGTTTTCCGTGAGCTGTTTTGATATGGAGATAATAAATACGGAACCTGTTGCGCACTCTACGTTTCATACGCTACACTTCTTACATGACATTATGAACCAATTAATATGCGATTACCATGTATTCAAGCTCTTCAGAAGAATCCTGAGTCATCTTGATCGTACAGCAACGATGATCGGACGGTCATTTTAAATTTATTCATCTGATAATGAATGCACTTGACCTTTGGTAGATTCCTCGTGAAGGGATCTGATGTTTCTGGTCTGCAATTAATTTTTAACAGCAAAAATTTATATTTTTATTTGATGGTATTCATTGTCATCCATCTTTATGAAATGGGTAACACAGCTTACGTACAAGCTGGCTGCCAACAATTGGCTCAAAGTTTGAGCAAGAGCCATACTTATCAAATAAATGCGTCATTTGCAAATTAATTGCCAGTAGTATATCAAAGCCGTTTCTAACCCATTTGGACCTGCGCTACTGCTCCATGATCGCGTCGTCACCTACAAACCGCTCAGTGGGGAAGTTGTTATAAAACAATTGTTGGATGGAAAAATGTAATTTCTCATTGTTACTATTATGTTGTTGTTTTTAACAAATATATGTATATTGTTTTTCTAAATAGTTTGTAATGTATTTATTTCACAACCTTTCCTTAATTATATATACATAGAATTGGGATGGATTTTTTTTGGAATAAAGGTTTGTAATGAGACTTCAAAAATAAAGAAATAGTACATTAATGATTGTATAGTTAATGTGGGTGAATATGCTTTTCTTGAACGATTTCCCCAATATTGTCAAGCCAAATGAATAGTTTCTTCATTCAAAATAAATACGACTAATGTCTATCACGTGTACGAAGTTTTGAACAATGGAGGGAAAATGTGAATGCAAATCGATCGCTGAATGAATAATTAACCGAGGTTAAGTTGTGAATGACAGTTTCGGTGATTCGTAATTAGCTGATGTCCACTTAGAATCTCCCATGCTCCTCACCTACTACTGTGACACACAGATTAGCCCCAACACGTGACAAGAACGAGACGGCGGAGTCCACACTGTCGTGAGGTGATTGACGGTTTCGCCTGGGTCTTTTGTGTGTGTCTGTCCTGATCTGTGATCAGTACGGCAACGGTAAGGTACGGTTTCTTTGCCACCACGTGTTTGACAAGTAGAAGCCCGCCCTCGATACGATCGTGGAGCCATCAATAATAACTTCACCGTGGTATCTGCCATCGGAACAGGAGCGCTGCTTGTCAAGGACTGACGATGACTACTCCTACGGTGACCTGAAGAATTGCTTCTCTTCTCTCACGACTATAACAAACAATGACCAATACTTTATTATATAGAGTTTATTCGCCCTTGGAGAGGGACTTTAAATCTGAAGATAATTGGACAAGTTCAACTTGATTACACCGATATAAAAGTACTTGAAAAAGATACTGTAGAGTGTAACTGATAATACTAATTCATCTGGTCATCAGATGTGTATTCATTCTTCTTCTTAATTGTCGCTAGGGCTTCCACCAACCGGGATGACTGCCATAGTGCCATCTATAATGACACATTCCGGAATATTTTGGAGTGCCCATGATCAGCATGGTGATTATCCTTCAGTCTCAAAACCCATTTCGCTGGCCAAGACTTCACAAACAAGCAACATATAGGATTGATATGCAATTGGCTCATGACACTGTTGGAGGATAAGAGGAGGTGAAGTTCTAAGCTGATCCATTTTTTCAGATTCTCAGAGTTTCTATAAAGCCATATTTATTAAACAATTATCAACGCTTTCAGTCACAATACATAGCCTTCCAGTATAGAAGTCTGTTTTTATTCAGTACTTTTCGCAATAAACTCTTTTAGCTAACATTAAATGTATTTGTGTTATGATCACTACTTAGTATTATTTTATTCTTGCAATGAACCATCCAACTAATATATAAATCCTTATTCCCAAATACATTATTAATCATTTCATAGCATGGATCTTTCCAATAAATAACGACCGATGAAAAATTTCCATCTTAATGAATTTTTAAGTTATTGATTTCTCCATCAACGTCGGCAATACATCCAGTTCATTATTTCACCTAAATTGTTCTAATGGTTTTAACTACCTGCACCATAAATTCACGTTGAAGAACCGTATAGAATAATGAGCGATATGTAATCGCGACCGGTAAGGTGATATACGGTGACACTTTTACGTGATAAATAACAACGCTGGGGAATGCAGCCGTTCATTAACAGTGTTTTAAAGTCAAGGGTATTGTTACTTTGCAATGGTTTGTTTGCTTTCAGGGGTAACGGATGCTCACATCTTGATATGTGATGTATGTTACTCCATCTTCAAACTGTCTGGGAAAACTTTCATTAAAAGGACAATTAAAAACGAGAACTGTAAATTTTCGAAGTTAGCGACTTATTGATTTTTCATATTCCCCCATTAAACAGCCTACATTCAGAATACAGCAGAAAAAGTGTGAGAATTTACTCAATCTCTAATTTAGAGAATGAAATATAATTAAATAACACAAATATAAAATTATGAAAAAATTGTAACTCTACTAAAGTCATGGTTTTAATAGTCTCATAATATATAATTGACTATGGTGTTTTTTTTTGTGTCCTGATAGGAAAATTTACTTGTAAGGGTAAGAAACAAACTAAATTGGGCTATAACAGGATGATAATTGAATTTTTACTATTATGTGCTAATAAATATCAATTAGATGACATAAGTTAGAGAGATAGAGAGAGTTAAGTATGACTGTAGTCATAACTGATCAGGCATTTATCGTGTATATAATCTGCTTGAGAGGAGAGTATTATGAAGTTTTTGCTATATATATTTGAGAGAAACCCACACAAACGAGAGTTCTTACTTCAATGGCTGTGCATTTATCTGAATTTCATGTTATCCTCGTCGCCAACAACCGCAGACGTCGACGAAATCATCACGTAGTGAATAAAAACCGAATTTATCTGAAAGATGAGATCTAGTGATATCATGTCTGATGGTTTTGCATTTTATGTATTTGTACGTTGTTAATTTAATTGTCACAAAACTGTTCTAAAAAGTAATTAAAACGTTAATTTTCTTAATATTATGGATTTGATATTGAGGAAAGTAACATAAAAAATAATATTTGTCTAATAACCAACTTAAGTTATAATTTTTTGTTTATAACTTCAACATTTTACATTTTTCTGTTTTGTGATGGTCCATTTGCCAATAACTTAATTCACAGTTGAGATACATATATGCATATTATTAATGCCTAAATCCCCTTCGGATTTTATGGACGTTATTAGTGGGTTCCACAGTTTTAGAGTTTGACTCTTCCGGAGGCCTTTCTCTTCCCACCCTATAAAGCTACGTCGTCAAAACCTGTGCTGTTGTGGTTGTAAGGACAACAGAGTGTAACGGTGTTACGGCCTGCCGATTAACAGATACTTATTAAAACGCTGGCGTGCCCTCGACAACCACAGTTTTATGGACGCTCTTACGGAACCGACGCCAGACAGACGGCCATTGAAGTTGACAAAGTACCGGTATGCAAGGACACGCAGAAAACCCTTCACATAGAGGAAAGTATAGTGATACGAATTGTTTGATTGTTACATCTCAGTAATAAGAAATAATTTACTCTGAAGTGATACATTCAACCAGCTTAATGTCATTCTGTTAATGATTCGGGCAATAACGTCCAACTATTTTGCATTTTTACAATATATGATCGGAAGGACTCGCGGACCATTTTTCATGGTTTAAAGTGAATATGTAGTGCAGCAGGTTGATTATTTTTTTACAAACGCGGCTGTGAAATATGAGTGCCTGGGGAAATGGGTAAATAATTATATTCACTTATATGACATCGGTTGAAAAGTGCGTTTACGTCTGTGACAGCCAGAACTGCAGATTTACCTCGTGTTGACTGATGAAGAATAACATAAACTTGCTCTCTTAGCGAATGATAAAATAGTAGTAATTCTTAGAGAGCTTCGAGAAATTTTCTTTGGATAACAGGCTACATGAGGGTGATCCTGAAACAGGTAACTCCCCTTTAATTGTATAGGAAGGGGATTGAAAAGGGGGTTGAGGATGATATTGCAAGGTAGCCAAGGGTGTGCTAGGGCCCCCGGGCTATAGTTTAAGGATCCTACCCGGTGTTTCACCTAAAAGAGATGCAGGGAAACCCTAAAATACCTGCAGCAATTACGTCGGTTTCTTGGGTACTATTCTCACGCCCTTCCGAATGACAGGAATGCTGTGGGGTCGCAAGATTCCCTTCTGCGTGTCTTATCACCTTTAGAAGGCAGTTGGTTGACTGATCCAATAGGATCAGCGGATATTTCTTACCGTATGCCCAAGGTCTTTGACCCCAGTACATTCACGTCCTACAACAGAGGAAGGTGCCTCGGCATAGGAGAATCTTGAAAAAAAAACAGAGAAAGTTTGAGACATTCCCAAAGGGGAGGGGTGTCGAGAGCTTCCACCTTGATCACTAAATATTGTGAAAAATGAATCAGATGGGAGAGGTAGAATGATTGAAGTAATGAACCTGAAGGTAGCCTGACGATTGTCATATAAATGAGCCACATACCAACGAAACGTCACTAAAAGCAGAAAGTCTAGGGAATGTCAAAAGTTTACGAATTCAACATAATACAGCAAAAGCTGAGGGTTAAGTGAGTAAATTATAAGTTTGAATAGCAACATACGATGTATTAGCGTTATACATTTGGGATTATTTCTATATCACGGTCCTAATTTAGTATTAACCACTACTCCGAGGAAAGGAGATCATTAAACACACTAAAAATAGGGTCATTCCATCCCAAGTTCTATAATTATCAAAAACATGCTTGACCACTAGAGATTTACAACAATCACTAAAAGAAATTTTGTTCGAGTTCTTTGCATATATGTGTCTTCATTTCTGTTAAATTTGAACAAATCTGTTATGGTCGAGCGTAGACCATTAGGCTACTTGGGAGGGAATGACCCAATTTTAATTTAAAAAAATACTTGTTGAGGCATTGTTGATTTAAATTTCTCAAGCGTTACAGTAATGCTAAAAAAAATTCCAATGTCATGCTCAAATCCTAATAACCTAAGTACGATATGTCGAAACAAAAATACCCCTGCTTATTCCTTTTCTTTTAGTGATTGTTGTATTGATTGCTGTTCAGTAGAGAGAGGAAGAGAGATGAATAGAAAATTAACATGTCATCCGCTGACAGCTTAGGATGTTCTTCTACCTTATCAAAAGGTAAGCCGAGAAAGAAAAAATAAAAGTAAGTAGTGGTAGTTGGAGCAGGGCTTTGAGAAAATAAGTTGTGTGTAGTGGTGGTTGTACATGTGGGAGCTTTGTGCTTGGGCGGCCTGGTTATTGCTCTCTGCCTTGGCTGAGTGGCAGTACAATGACGGTCCATACTTGGCCCTGGAATGTCAAGCATGCTGGAGGCACAATATCCAGCATGAATTTACCTCACTCCTATCTCACTGAAAGCCTTACTTTCCTAAACACAGCTCATGTCAGTTCGCACTCAGACTCCACTACAGTTGGACTTACGCGAATTTCTTTGCGGTCTTATGATTGTGAAGTTCTCGAGTCAACCTCATCACCTATGAGAGATCGGCAGGACCTTAGAAATTTTAACTGCCTTTAAATTCCCTGTAGAACAGGTCATTTCAGGTTATACTAAATTTTATAATTTCAGGTAAACATTAAATGGCAGTATACCAGTTTCTGACTGCAGTCATTGACGGGCAGACCCAGTTTCGTTGTCTATTTGCGGATATGAAGATTAAATACACTACCAGAGGTTTCAATGTTGGTAGGAAAAGTTAAATTTTTTTATATAAAACATAAATAAATTAAGTTGAAGAGATGGGACCATACATTTTTTTTCTCCATGGCTCTACAGCCCATTGAGGGCCTGGGCCTACCGAGTCGACTGCGGACTGTCATCTTGGATGAAACATTCCGAATTTGGAGTGACCCGTGGTCAACGTATCAACCCTCCAACAGTTTTAATGGGACCATACATACAATGAAATAAACGTATTTTTAAAGTAATTAAATTAAAGAATTCAATCCATTTAGTTAATATTGGTGAAATCCAAATTTAATCGAATATGAATAAGGTAAGGGGGGTTAATTTATTATTATTCATTATATACACGTTGAGCGCCAATTGTAAAATTGAGAAAAGTAGGCGGATTTTTTATTATCAATTATTATTTAATATTCCCCACATTGGTGGAAGCCTATTGTAAAAAGAATAAAGAAAGGGGTTCATTTGACTTAATAACTTTTATTTCTTATTCTCCACAGTTGATGGATAGTTGTAATAATAAAAAAGGTTTAATATATAAGTGATAAAGGGATAAATTTATGAATGGTTCAAAAGAGAAGAGAAAAGATTTAATCTATGAATTTTATTTTAATAACAATTAGAATTAAGATTCAATATGCAAACAAGAGAATTGAATAAAATGGTTTACAAATTACGACGGTAGCATTAATGACTTTATATATAGAGACTCTAACAGGTTCCCTGCGGGGTGAACAGATAGAAGAAACATACATATGCCAAATATGTCTGGTAATGTGAACTCATTACATTCAATATCAACGATACCGTAGTAGACTGCAGTGGTATTATTTGCCTTTTAATGAGAATTACATTGATATATACAACAAACATTTGTAGAAATGCGTATGTTGTTGTAAAACAGCGAAGAATTTTTTCTTGATCAATTCTCGTAGAAAGACAGACATTAGATATAGAAGAAACTTAGAAGAAAGGAAAGAGAAAAAGTGACAAACCGAAAGCGGAAATATAGAAAGAGAAAAAGAATGATAAACGAAATTATTCGTTGACACAGTTTCGAAAGATGAAAACATTCTAATGAAACGGTTTTTTAGTTATGCGTCTGGCCGTAATCCACTTTTCAACGCAGTGTGGTTTGTAATAAGGTTGACAATAAAAGTCTGAAGAGATGAAAATATTAGACACGAACAAGAAAAGTAATTGCTAATGTCTCGCTGTAACATTCGTCTTGAGCGATTTAAGAAGGCAACACAGGCACAAACCAGAAGAAAAATATGAATACTTCAAAAAAGAAACAAAACAACAACAACGTTTCAGTTCGCCGACGAATGAGAAAGTTAAAAAAAAAACCTGTTGTGCTTCTAGTGGGAAGGGTTAACTAGAGGTTCATGGCGATATTGTTATGAGCTACTATTACATATATAGGGCTATTAACTTGAAGGGAATTACCCCCTCCTACTTGTTTAATATCATGAATATGAGGTTAGTGAAAAGGCTATTACTCGTTCAACCTTGCAGAAACTGAGAGAGGGGAATCGAAAGCTGGCTGTACGTACTTGAAGACAACTGAAAAAATTAAATTAGAGAAAGACGGAACGTTTCAACACATCTAATATTTAGGTTATGTCTCTACTCTTTTGAATTATTGAGCAATACTCTAGCCTTTTCCGCCTCTGACGTTTCTGTTAGATCTTCTGATGTTTAATAACAATCGACGTACTACACAACATAACCCATTTATTTGCAATACAATTTTACAAATAGCCTGTTTTTGACAATTTACTCAAAATTGTACTGCAATATAAAGTTAAATTTTAAAATTAAATAAATAATTTTCTACTGAGAAACTGTTTATTATCTAATTTAAAATTTTTTCCAAATTGTTCGTAAATTATACGTTCTGATTTCTGGGTTATTAGGAGCACATTATTTTACTATCTAATAACAAAAAACATATATTATGGTTTGTCTATACTTTATAATGCAATTGTGTAAGAAATTTAAACAATCTATATAATTAGTTAAATTATACGACTGTTGGGAATTAATAAACAGGTAAACAGACAATGAGTCATAACATATATAAAATATATGACAATTAGTTTATTATACTACACAACGTTTCGCTCTTTAATTTGGAACCTCATCTGGTGAATTTTATCTATATAAATACAAAAGAAATATTTCCAAAATAATATGTATAATACTTATAAAATGAATTCAGAAATTTAAGAAGACGAAAATTTTTACATTTTTCAAATCAATATGATGGTGATTTAAATATGAATGCATTGACAAGACTGAAAAAATCTACACATTATATTGTAAATTATTTTAATGCTCATTAAATAAAATTACCAAGCAACATATTTATATATAGAATTCTCTTGTTTCTTGAAAAAAATTCAGGATAAACTTCTTTAAAAAATTATGGTATTTCAGATATCTTTAATTAGACTGTTGAATATAATAAAGAAAAAAAATTATAATTTCGATAAACACAATGATTTTATGCCAAATTAACTGTTTATATTGCAATTCTTGTAATATTGGTCAAAACAAGCGCTCATTAAATACGTAAATTAATGTCAATGAAGTGTCTTTTATTTGATTTTTTCATAAAGTATGTTAACGTTAGTATACTGCTTATTTATGAATTAAATTTTATTTCACCGTTAATTGGTAAAAGAAAATTAACGTATCTATCTGGAACTATGGAATCCTTCATTAATAGACCTATTAATACCTACTTGTCTTTAAATCTAACCCCCCTTTGAGTTACCTTTTCCTCATCACCAACAGTTCTTATAAAAGTTTGTTCATTCTGGATGAGGCTCGTGGTTTTCTCATATTTGCTGTCGTATAGAGAACAGTCAATTCCGTACCAATTTTCACGTTGATTGTTATCGTAGGACGTCAGACAAAATCATGCATGAATAACAGGAGTGCTTCAAATATTTAAAGGCTAACAGTATTGTAGTAGACAGTACACTGAAGGATTATAAAATAAAAGTGATCAAGCAATTATCACCCTTGACGTGCTTGTTAAAAGTTGGAGAACCATACAAAATACGTTATTTGACTAACAAATATTAATGAATATGTGTGCTTAATCGCCAGACTTGACGAAACGTGTTAGATCAATTTGGTCTTATGGAGAATGCACGATTAGGTTTAGCGTTGCGTAATTTGTGGTTGTATGGAGACTTCTTGATGTGTGTACGTTGCTTGTCTCCTACGCAACAGCTTTTTGGGAGATGATCTCTCGCAACTTCACCTTGCTCTAGCCTGCCTATAAGAGGTCAGTGAGTGAGGGAGACAGACAATCGACAAAGCTAAATTCGATACACTCTCTAAATAGCCGGCTTTATTGTGTTTACGTAAGCGCATTAGTCGAGGCTGGCTACGCCCAACACACAGAGATCCCTGAAGAAGTGGGTAATTACGGCCTCCATTGGTCCAGGAATTCGGTCAGAGCAACCCACCTCTACCTCCACTTTGAACAATTAACGATCTCCCGTCCGTGAACAGACAGGTGTAATACAATAGTGGATTTTCTTGGCACTTTTACTTCTGCATGCGTCTTTCTAATTCGCGTGGTCGTATCGAAAGCGCTGATGGTCTACCGACCTCTAATAACGTAGATCATGTTATATCTAATAGCTGTTTAAATCATTATATACTTTTGAGGTATACATATGCATCTTGGTGATACTTATCAGAATTAATTCCATTCTACGAATGTAAGGAAGAAATATAAGTCCTTGCAAATATTTCGATTTGGAACAGAATTATTATTGACTAGCTATGCCCGCTACTTCGTTCACGTGGAAGTAGCGCGTTTTATTTTGCCCTGAAAACGAAAGTACTGTATCATTTATTAATGATCCCATCACGGCAAACCTTATAACTCGCAGCTGGTTTTGAACAGGTCCCGCTTTCAAATGTTTATAACAACAATAGATGGAGTGAAAATGCTCGCCCTCCCTCTCTTTCCCATGCTGCAAAAATTACGCTTTTAGTAACACAGTAAGTGGGATGAATGGTATAGGAACGCATAATAGATTTTTTTTTAACTCGCAGTTTGTTTTCACGTCGCCTTTCGCGGGGCAGTTCAATAGGTGTATAAATATTTATGTTAATATCTTCTGAACTCTCAAAGATATCGAAATGAAACATACATGATAATTTAAGTTAAAATTCCTGCTTCAATCCACGAAATTTTCATTTAAGTCCGTGACGCATAAACGGATCGAGTGTACATAGACAACATGCAAGCACTTTTTGGAGTTTAAAATCGCTTTTGCCTAAAAACCTTCCCGTAGAATTAATATTTATATTATATTGTCAAATTTTAATTTTTATCCGTTTATCCGTTTTGGACTCTATTCGAGACAAACATACGGACAGACAGTCAGACAGACCCTTAAATTTCATTTTTTATTATAGATGTAGCCCAACAACAGAAAGTTGTTAAATTATTAACAACTGATGTCAAATAGAAAGTTTTATACCAAAGAGTCCTGAAAGATAAGAATTGTTTGAATTACAAACAAGAACAGCAATGAAGAAGATGGCTTTTGTGGTCCTGGTAAAAGCCAGGATGTTTGTATGTTCAAGTTTCCAGAGTGAGTAAACCCGACAAAAGGAAATAATATCCACAATTCGCAAGTCGCTAAAGACCTAATTGTTGGTGCGACGATAATCAAAATTTAAAAAATAAATAAATAATTAAAGAGAAGAAATTATTTATTAAAATTAGCATACTGAAACAATATTAAACTATTGTGAAGATCTGAAACTGTATTTTTGTATTATTTTAATGTGGTATTACAACAGAGTAATCTAATTAAATCCAGGATAAGGTGAGAAATGGAAAACATTTTTAAATCGATTATCTTTTGAACTTTGCAATATGAATCCGAGGTACTTCTATGAGACTGCATGGTAAATGAATGCTGTGTTAGAAGGTTCATTATACTGTAAAATTAATGTTAAAAACCTCAATTAACGCTTAAGACTCAAGTATTTAAGCAAGTACAGCATTTGGTAGACAACCATGTAAATGTTGATCGCTTTGATATTGTGGGAAAAAAGTTCTTTACACTATTTTATATTTGATTACTTATACTCCATGCGACCTTTTTAGCAGTTATCCGTGAACTGCCTCGAGATTATTTTTATCACTGTGATGCTTCGTCTCTGGAACATACATAATCAATTTGGTAAACATGATCATGTTTCGATGATTAATAAATAGCATTTCCTTGAGATGCACGCAGACTGAATTAAGAAGTAATCTTTTGCGTATCAGTGTTTAGTACACGTGTGTATGTATGTTTCTTGGTCGTTTTTATGCTGAGAACGACTTCCTGTGTGAGCTGTCTGGTGACGCAAGAAGTAGAAGAGAGGCGGCCGCCATGGAGGACCATCAAAGGGGTGACGACACCCTCAGGTGTGTGTGACGTGCCTGGGCATGCTCTCGAAGGCTTCAACAATCTGTGGGAACATTCCTCTGTTGGGAGCCCTCGCATTCCTCGTAACACTTCCTCTCTAACACGCTCGACTCATCAAACTCATATCATTCGTCCAAAGTCTTAGCGATTCAGAGTGTAGTGCTGCGCATTCCTCTCTTCATCACGTGGATTTCACACAAGGAACCATCGAGATCCTCAACCTCAATGCCGATCTTGACGTAAACAAAATCAGTCAAACCCACGAAGGACCAAACTTGGTAATAACTATGGTTTCATGTGTTTTAAGTTGGTAAATTCTCATCAATTATGCCCAAACTGTAGAAAAACTATAACTGCCTATAAAAATCCACAATTTACATCAATTTTATACCACTATTTTTTATTAACATTTTAAGAACGTTCCAAATACGACGATCATAACAATGCAATAAACTTTTTATCACAGTCAAAACTAACTGTACATCGTTAACAAAGACGCCTACTACGACATTGTTAATATTTATTTTACTAAATTATATTATTTATTTAGTAAATTAGAAATTTATCAGTTACACTATATTTTTTTAATACTTTAATCTGCGTTATGATGAACAGATTACTTTTTGTATTATTCTGTACTCAACAGTAATGACACAATCCCCCATAAATTACAACAAAGATCTGTTAAAAGGGTTCTTGAACATAAATCATTCTTATAACTCACAAGTAATTGTGTCACAAGAAAAGAATATCTGATTAGTACATATAATATGAATAACATTAACTATTTCTAGATTTCTTGAATCTTTACTAGAATAAGGGGAGTATTATACCAAAGGAAGTAGAAATGCTTCGACTGAAGTTCAGGTAAAAAACGCATAGCTAAATTTAGAAGAAAGACAAGAATGGGAAAATGCCGACCAGACCAAGGGCTCGAACCCAGGACTTCCCACTTTCCAGGCGGGCACTCTACCAAAAATGCCCAAGAATGGACTTTGTGTAAATTGATCAAAGGTGCATGGAATTAGAGTGAAAGGAAGAAGAAATGCTCCAATTGACGGCCAGGTAAAAAGCGTATAGGTAAATTTAGAAAGGCAAGAATAGAATAATCTAAGTAATTGTGTATATTTATTGACAATTCCGGTCCAAGTCGGGACCTACTAGAAAATAGATTGTGAAGCATGTGAATAGTAAATTGTAGGTGAGCCTAGCTTAGTTTTAAAGGAGGGGAGGGATGTGGAATCGGTCCTTAGGAAGTCGACTCGGTCTAGGGTGACCACCCAGGAAGCGGAAGGTCCTAGGTTCGAGTTCTGGGTCCGGTCAACATTTTTCCATTATTGTCTTTCTTCTAGATTTAGCTATACGCTCTTTACCTAAGCCTCATTTGAAGCATTTCTACTCCCATTGACATAACACTCCCATTATTCTAGGAAATATTCACCAAATCTAAAAACAGATAATGTTATTCACTTGTCTTTCTTCTGTGAATATTAAATAAAGCAGAATTGACTATCTTTAACATAGTAACTGCGATATGAAATACGCTTGTAAATTCGTAAACAAGTATTGCAACTGGTGCATTTTACAGAGAAAGGCTGCATCTGGGAAGGATAAATATGTGTGCAGTAGTATAGACCACCTATTTTACTTGAAGTGGGTTTTAAGCAGGAGATTAAGCCAACCCCTTTCTACGAGTTATAGAATTTCAAAGGCAGACCTTACCGGTAGCAACGAAAACACTCGAAGGTGGCTGTTATTCTAGGAGAGCACAAACAGCAATATTTAAAGTACTTTTTCCCACGCATGAGTTCGTCAAAGACTGTATGACAGGTCTAAAGACGTTAGGGTAAAAGTCTCTCGTAAATGGAGAGGATATGCAAATCTCAAGAACGTCTCTGTGTGTGTGTGTGCGAATCTCCGTTACAGATAATTTTTCTCGTCAGTCTCGCCTTTGCAGAAGCCTGACCTCCCCTCCCCACCTTGCTGTCTCATCTCTCCTGTTCCTTTCCCCCTTTTCTAGGTGAGATGATTACCGGTACTGTCGGAACTAAAGCAGGTTGTGTGTTCCGAAGCAGGTGCGGTTTAAAAATCTAATACGTTCGTCGTATGTACGTGCAACTAACCAACCACCCAGCCTGGTACTACTACTGGTTCCGCAGATACTTGCTTCTTCCTTCTTTTGCAAGCTGACCAGTTCTTCGTCTTCGATGAATCCGAGGAGGACTTTTTTTAACCAGGAACCAACGGATCCTACGGCCTGTTTCCATAACGATCCACCTTCTCAACTACTAGAGCCTTTACAGTTTGTCAGGTTGATGAGTTTAGAATTAACCTTATAAATGCCAACTTACCAAAAAGTATTCAGCATTCTGATCTATTATACTACAAAAAAAGGTGACCAAAGACCGCCAAAAATTAAAAATATTCATATGAAAATTATCGTTATAATTTTTTATAATGGTGGTATCTAAACACACTACCAAACGGTATAAAAATGGTCATTTCTTGCATTTTTCTCATAGAAGCTCGTATCACATTATATGGAACTGTGAGTGTTTACAAACACTCGTGGAGATTTATTGTTCCTGAAAGGATACAAGTGAAGAGAAAACATTACTGTTTTAGAATATAACATTTAAAACAGCTACTAAAATACAGGAACACAGTCTGGAGGTGCATGATGGGATACGTTCATACATTCTGGAAACAGAAGGTGTTAGAGCTTTCAATTGGAATTTTTAGTTGTAGTCAGTCGTTAGGGGCTGTAAGAAGGAAACAGTTTGCAGATGTAGTTAGTTCACGATAGTTAAAGGAGAATTAATTTCGTGAAAACGACTAGTGAATCACACAAATGTAAAGTGACCATGGTCTCTGGGATTTATCATATGTAAAAAGAATAAATAGATACAAACATATGAGTGTTTCATCGAATAGGGTCAAAGAAAAGATTTACAATTTATTATTACATATTAATCATATTTTATTAAATGTGTAAAATAAAAATTTGTACTGAAATAAATTAGTATTGAAAAATATTTAAAAATGAATTAATAATCAGTAAATGGAAAAATACATGATTCCGAGGAATTTACTTTAATGTGATGTACGAACTTTATTGTAAAGTTGTATCAGAAGATCATGATATCTGTATGCAATAAAAATCGTATGTTCCCACACCATGGTCGGTAGAGAAAAAGAATACCCCTTACGGAATAACGGCGGACATTACAACTGCAATTAAATAAACGCCTAGGCTGTATTTAAAAGGGGGTTCGCTGTCTGGGGTCTTAGGTTCGAGTCTGCAAGCCGGCTTCCACCTCCAGGTGCATCATCCATTAGGCAACTAAGCTCCATTCAAGAAATCCCTTCAACCGGTCCATCTGACCAATTTTTTTTTGATTCGAAAGTGCAGACGGGAAAAAGCAAAACCAGAGCTCCCCTTTTCTGCAACGTCCCGTTTGCGGATTTTGCTGTCACGGGTTAACAGGATAATCTGTCTTTCCTCTCTCAGTTTCCCTCCTTGTTCGTCCAACGGAAATGTGCACTAAGCCAGGATGAAGCGTTGAATTATTGTCAGTATACGGCTCTGGAAATGCAATCTTGTTTTTTATACAATAATTTTTTTCCTTTTCTTCCATATATCCCATGTTTCAGCATTTTTTACTATAAAAATGAACAAGACATATGTATAAAATTAAGAAATATGGCCAATAAGTGGTCAAAATGGACTTATTCACTTACTTAATCCAAGAAAATAAATTGCAGTTGACTCTAAAAATTAAAGTTCAACTCAAAATATTGCTCCCTACTTCTATATTTGGGATCTCTTCAGAAGTACTGATATTAAATTAAAATTCTAATGTCTGTTTTAGATTCTTTCACCGGAAGCTCAAGCAGGAGCGTATAGATATTTCAGAGGAAAGACAAGAATGGAAAAATGTCAACCGGACCAGGTACTCAAATCCCGAGAATGGAAAAATGACGGCGTTCGTGTACCAGGTCCGGTCGACATTTTTCCATTCTTGTCTTTCGTATAGAAGTTTTAGATATTCAAACACAATTAACTAGTACTGGAACACGTTAATCTCTTAAATGCGAACATATTTAATAATTTTATAATTTTTGTTTTATTCAGTATGAGTTAAAGCTTGATGGTTTTGTACGAAAATCTATGTTTCTTTAGGAAACAACTATACCGTTAACACACTAGCCAAGAATTAATAATTCATTAACTTCTAAAACAATTATCTTTAGTCGAATTCTGCGCAATGAGATAGAGCAATAATATCTTTATTTGAGGATAGAAAAATGCCATTGAAACTTGGGTCAGATATTTATTTTTATCTTAGAGGGACATTTAATAATCCAAGAGGCAAATTGTATTTTTTCAGAATAACACATACTATTTCTCTCTTCGAGCCACTTTCTTTGACTTCCTCGCTGAACTTTTTCTCGTATAATTTCTCCCTGAGTAGACCAAACAAATGAAAAACGGAGGGAATAAAATCTGTTCAACTGGGAGGTTGAGATTATGTTTCCCAACCCATTATTTTAATTCTATCTTGGGTTAGCTTGACGGTCTGAGGGCGAGCATTGTTGGGTAGCAAAATCAAACCTTTTCTTTGCTTTTCTCTCATTTCTGGCTTTATTTTGTTTACAAGTATGTTGTGAATGCACTTTTGAGGTTATAAAGAAAAAAAAATTATCCCTTCTCAGCTCCTCCCAGTGATGATAACTCAAGTCCTACAGAACTAAATTTCTACTTCAACTCGTCTAATTATCCATCGTAGGTAAACTATAAATGTAATCAAATATCATTTAGAAATACTGTAGTTCTACAAAAGGACAAGAAAATTAGTTATACAGAGTCGATCAGAAATTGGTTTATAAGTCGAATCACGAAAATAATTCCTTATATTTTTACAAGTTTCTCTTAAAATTATTCATTTTTTTGTTTTTCTAGAAAATATATTTATCTTTAGAGAGCGTAGACTTTCCCGGAGTAACTGCTGAATGATGTTTTCACGGGGTTCCGAGTGAAACGTCGTGGCAAGAAAAAGCCATAATCTAATATATTTATCTCGTCCTTAAGCCATTAATTGTTTTTAAATCTTTAAGGAAAACATTATTCCAACACTTCGTGAACCAAACACCCTTCTATACGACGTTCTTAATATTTAATGCGTACAGGGCAGGTGATATTGTTGAGGATATTAAATACTAATTCAAATAAATTTACTGATAGGGTTAAATTTTTCTAGGTGATCAAAAGAGCAACACTGATTTGATATCAATTATGCTCCTATGTAGACTCTTCTGTTATATTTTCTTTGTAATTTCATACCACAAAAATGATTTGAGGTCTGTAACTGAACCTCATTGTTGTCCTGTGGGAATTTTTTAGATCACGCGCTCAGAATTTTTAAAAAATCATTTCTGAATAATATTTGTATTTAAATTAAATACTTAGGAACTGAAAAAGTGCTCTTCAAGAGTATTGATGTCAAAACCAAGCCATAAGAATTTATCACATAACTATAAAAAATTTTATGGTCTAAGCAATTATCAGTGCTGTAGGAATTGTGTACATTCCTGATATTATTCCAAGTTTAACGAGTAGATGTGAATATCTTGTGAATGATTCCGTTCTGTAATGTTGAGATACTCATAAGCTACGAGGGTTTCCCGGAAGCACTATTTGAAATCAATATATATGGCAGACTTCTCAAAGATTAAACAAACTACGTGTCGACATAAATATTCTGAAACCTGCTTTACGAAGAAAAAAAACACACAGCCACCGTACCAGAAAAAAACAGGTTTCTGGCGCCCACAGCAAATTTGAATAGTCAAACAGAATAAAAGCCGATTGAATTTAACACCTCGGGACTATCGAAGGACATTAATTCTATCCTCCATCCTCGGGGAATAATAGATCGGGGGAGAAAAGAGCAACCTTGAATAATGTAGCTGCATTCCCTTATATGCAAAATAAATTTGTTGTAACTGTATCACTCATCTTTTTCGTTTTTAATCGAATATTCCTGAATATCATTCACATTTTCTTAGAATTCACTGTGTAATAAATTAAGCAAAAAGAATTTATTTACTGATTAATTTTTTGGGGGAAGGGGGATGACAGACTGCAAAAGTTTGTCTTTATTTTGAATACAAAACATATTATTTTAAAGGAAACTTTGCGAGATAGAAGAAGAATAAAGTGTCTCGCGTAATGTTTAATCGATTTGTTTTCCTACATCCATGTTAACGAATCAATGTATCCAGTCGTGAGATTGGGTATTTATTGATATGAGAAAACGGCGAAGCAAACGTATACAAAATTGTCTCAGAAACCGTCTTACATACATTCTCATAATTGTATCATTCTTGATTATGCAGCTCTGTTCGCGAAAGGGTTAAGTAGCACTTAATCTTTTGCTACGATATATTTTCGGTAAACAAACTAGATAAAATAATTCTGAGTCATTCTGGTTTACCCATTCTCGAATTTTAATTATACAAGGCCTATTAAATTCAATTTAATTAATTTTTACTCAAATTTAGATTTTATGAAGATATGTTTTTTCACTAAGTATATAAAGGGGAAAAATGTTTTATTTTAACAAAACCTTGAGTAGGAATGAAAATAAAGCTGTTAAGTAATATTGTTTTATTATATTCATCGTGAAAGCCTTCATCGAGAGTACTGATAAGGGAAATAGAATTTTCCGTTAACTTTTCCCGTGGCTGTAGGTCTTGAAATTCCTATTGTGCTCAATTATTATTCGCTCATTATTTCATGGGACCCCATTCCAGAACTCGGTCAAGTCGTTGCCATCTCTCACCTTCTATTTTTAAATATGTCAAATCGTTACACGGATGTTATTCACGATGACTATCACCATCTCTCTCATGTTTCTCCCTCCTTCTTCTCCCGCTGTGTATGTGTGTCTCTCTCTGTGACTCGTTGCGCTAAATTGTAAATGTTTGTGCGTGTGAAGAGGACTTCTTAACCAGTCCGTTAACATTTTAAAAGGAAGCAGCGATTTGGAAAAAAGGTATGGAGAGAAAGAAAAAAGGAGAATATAGGGGGGAGAGAAGCCCCCTTTTGAAGGACTAAGTCTTATGCAAATGTTCCTTTCCTCAGACTCCGTGACTATTCATAGTAGAGCGTTGATTAAGTGGTCTGCGCAGAGGAAAGAAGGTCAGAGGAATAGGGGGGGGGATGTCGATAAGAAAAATTTTAAACCCTCGCTGTAAGAGCAGGTCCAATTAATGTCACATCCGTCCAAAGCAGACAGGTCGCAGGAATTCGCACAGGTCGTTAGCATGCACGTAAGGCTCCTCCAGCTATGTTTGCAGAGGTCAACCACTAATCCTAAGGATGAGGGGAAAAATTTATGATAAGGATCACAGAATATAGGACAGGGGTTGGGGATTCATTTGCAGACGAACTGAGCTGCTGAGATCTTCATGCTTACATGTAATGCAGCTTACAAAGTACGTTAGACTGCCAGAGTAGCAATATTTATATACAATAAACGAAACTATCTTAAATTCCATTATATCTAGTTTATTAACAATACAAATTACCCAATAATAATAGGATAACGATATATTTTTGACAAATATGAAAACGAATCATATTTCTTGTTGAATTTATTCGATTTATATAATTAAAAGGTTAGATAATAGATTTTATAATTAGTTAATATAGTGTATAATAGCCATACTCATTTCTCACGAATATGAATTGTCTATAATTTTAAATAAACTATAATTTAAAATCAGTTACTTTCAAAGTAATATAGTCCTTTCTTTTAAATAAAAAATTATGGGGTACTTTTATGTGGTAAAGGATTCGCATAAAAGTTTTCTTTCACTTACTTTTTTTTAAATTACAAAGCACCAATATGTGCACTTCATTGAAACTGGTCAAGTGTGACCAACCATCAATTTATGTCTCGTATTTTCTTACAGTCTAATAGTTTTAATATAATTGTCCGTGACGTTCAAAGTTTGATCGCACTAACGTACCTGATCTGGTCTTTAGCACTCACTACACTAGCTCGAAGGGTTTTATCCTTTTTTGTGTTGTTTAGCAGCTGTTGGATGCTAGATGTCGATGAAGACGGTCTTCATGCTTCCCGCCAGCTTTTTTGATCTCCTTTTTAACAAAAGGGATCTTTACGTCTTTATGGCGATCCGTCTTTCTGACGTACCACGGAGCGTCTACGATTACTCGCAGCTCCTTGTTCTGCCACGTCTGTATTTCAATTATTAACTTACCCTTCACCTATTTTAGGAGGTATATGTACTGGGGTCAAAGACCTTGGGCATATGACAAAGAGTTGTCCGCTAATCCCATTGGATCAGTCGGCCAACTGCCTCCTGAAACTGGTGGAGACATGGAGAAGGTAATGCTGCAACCCCACAGCAGACTCGTCTCCCGTCATTCGGAAGGGCGTGAGAACAGTACCCAATGCCCGACCTACCTGATGCAGGTTTTCTAGGGTTTTCCCTGCATCTCTTTAGGTGAAACACTGGGTAGGATCCTTAAACCATAGCCCGGGGGCCCTAGTTAACCCTTGGCTACCTTGCTCTACCATCCGCATCCCCCCTTTTCAATTCCCTTCCTATGCTATTAAAGGGGAGTTGCCTGTTTCAGGATCACCCTCATGTAGCCTGTTATCCAAAAAAAAATTTCATATTGATAATCTGAAGATTTCGACACAGAAAATAAATTTTTACTTATTATTATAATACAAACAGAATTCCATATATAATTATTTTGAAAAAAATAATTCTCTAGGTTTTCAAAATTGTAGCGTTTCGTAACTTTTTTATCAGTTTTCTTAATAATGTTGATTGATTAAAAACACAGAACACAAAAGCATCAAGAAATCGTTTATAAGTAACCTTAAATTTAAAATTTTTGGAGTGGAACAATAATTTTCTTTGTACCGAGATTAGTGAATAAGAATATTGCTACTATACATTTTATTACTAATCCTTTTCATTAACATTAATGTAGTGAAAGACTTGACGGATGCTTCTGTAAAGAAGTACATATTAGGTATAATAACTGAAAAAAAGGACCGACAGTTATATGGTGTATTCTGAGAGATACAAATGATGCCAATGCTTTCAGTAATAAAATGAAATTTTACAAATATACGCACGTTGATTTTTAGACCGTGAATTAGGGCGACAATGGATAAAAAAATTACTATGTTACTGTTCAGCTTTTGCTCCAATGCAAAAGCGTTCATGTTCATGGCAGTAACAGGCTAAATGGGGGTGATCCTGAAACAGGTAACTTTCCTTAATAGCATAAGAAGGGAATTGAAAAGGGGGGTTATGGGAGGTAGAGCAGCCTATATATATAGATTATAAAGTGTATTATTCCAAATGAGAGTTATCCTAATTTTTGTCTTCTTCGTTGGCACTGTTGCCCATTAAGGACCTTGGCCTACCAGTACGACTGCGGACTGTCATCTTACATGACACATTCCGAATATGGAGTGATACGTGGTAAGCGTATCGACTAATTTCTGTCGCTTATCTGAAATTTATATTCTTCTGAGGCAGTTTAACAATACCTGTCTACACCTGTCTTAACACTCTTCTCGAGAGAACACACCTGGTTTGATAGTTACGTGAAATATTGACCAAAATATCATTGGAAATACGACGAGAACAGATTATCAATTTACAATGAGATCACTGAACAATAAATCACGAGTTTATCACTCGGAGAAAGGTAGAAGAAACAATATTGTTTTGTAGGCGGGCTCTTTTAATACACAGCAGCAGGTGCTCTGTTTGGAAAGAAAAAAGCGGGGAGGTTATCGTGGCCCACCCATCTAGGAACACTGGGGGGTTTCCCCCCTTCGCACAGGAGGGGGTGATCTCTTACAGTATATCACTAAGACCGGACCAATTAACGACTCCAGCCCGAAATTACGGCAGCGATGTACTTTATGTAACGTTTCTATCGTTTTTATTTTCTTGTCGAAAAGCTTGGGACGGAGGAGCAAGGAGGAGGAGTGGAAAATTTAAAACGTAGCTACTGGAAATCCGAGACGACTAATTTCTCATTCCGGTGATTAAATCTGAGCACGCGACTGCTGAGGAATCTGCGAAGTAGAAAGAGAAACGTATGCTTCACACTGGGCATTCCATGGGTGGTCCTATACTAAAACTTCACATGAAAAGTACCGAAGTCACGATAAACTTCGAGTAAAGGCCCCGTCCCCTTCCCTTCCTTTCTCTGAGATCCAGATCGAAGCACCTTGCGTGAGATATCAAAGGGCGGTACAACTACCATCAAAGAGACAAAGAGAGCCGACACTGGACCACAAATGTGGATCACGCAAAATAGAAACAACAAATTGAAGGTAAAAAAGCAAACACAAAACAAGAGAAAAGGGAAAATTTGATAATTAAAGAAGGGGCATATCAAATTAATCACTACCGTCTGTGGGACCACCCTCCTCAAGCAACTAGTCTGACTCGATATACCCACACAAACACATATAGTCTTTATTATTGATTTCCACACGACTGAATCGAATTAAAAACTGTATATATTTGTTGGCAGTCTCCGTTAGTAATTAAAAATTTTAATTGGAGAAAACTGAATCAAATTCCCGTTGAGGAATAATTTTTTTTCCGTTTAATTAACTACAATACACCTCGTTCTGTCTTACTCTTTTAATTACTTCTCATCAAAATAATATTCTTCACCTCGAAGTGAAAAATTGATCTGTTGGAGGAACAATGGACATAAAATTAAACTGCTTGGATACGTGTATTCATCTCTCTCAATCGTTAGTCTGTAGCACAATACGTAAAAGGGCTGAATTTTTTCTCTCTCTCGGTAATGCCGTCATCTCAATGACATTTTTAATCTATACCAATAAATAAAATTGAAGTGTCTGTCTAAAAGTTTGTCTCGAATAGGCTCTGAAACGGCTCAACGGATACCAAAGAAAATTTGAGGGATTGAAACAGGAATTTCAACTTAACTTTTCATAAGCGTAATTTTGACAGCATGAGAGAGAGAGAGGGGGGAGGGAATTCTCACACCATCTATTGTTGCAGCAGGAGTTTTTTGATGGTCACAGAATTGTTGTTGAAACAGCGTTGTTAATTCAGATACAGGACTGTCAAAATCTGTTCGCTTTTAGTTTTAGACCCTCGCAAAATTGTAAATAAGTAATCAGATGAATTTAATGATTTAATAATAGATTGTTACACGCAACCTAAATATCCGTCCTAATAGGATCAAGGCTGGTTTCCGGGTACAAAGTCGAAAATCCGTTTTACAACTGGGGACAGAGGTTTGAAACCGGGAAATGACTGCATCCGCGTGAACGAAACCGCGAGCACAGCTAATTGTTAAATATAATTTATAAGGAATACCCAAATTTCTCGTTGAATAAATATCAGAAGAAATTTTATACAATAATACTTTATATTCATAATGAGATAATTTATGAAAAATCCATATCAACTTCCCTAATGAACGTAACATTCGCGGAAAGAGTTTTTCAGTTTCCCGTTTCTTATCAACATCAATTACGTGGAAATTCAATTACTCGCATCGCTGGTTTAGTATACCAATTACAACACAACATTTCTCGAATTGTTTTCAAAGTCACTGTTGCGATTAAGGAGAACTGCAATGACCAACTATTATCATATTGTGATACTTTAAGGTTTCATTTAATGCATTTATTTAAAAGGCTACTTATTTTTTGTAATTTTGAAGTTCAAACACACTTTATCTGGATTCATCTACATGTAAATCCTACCAATATATTTTCGACGGCCAATATTTTTTAGATAAATAATTGTTATACTTATATAAATCCATAATACAAAGACGACTCTGAATTAGAAATAAAAAATATGAATAAAATATTTTCTGTGGACATATTTCTAATTGGAAGCATTATATTTAATCGGAGCCTAAATTTTAACGTCACTATTTTAGACAGAGAACCTCATAATTTTAAAAAAATTTCTGAAAAGACGTATATTAAAATTCAACTAGTTAGTAGTATTAAGCGTGACACTAAAAATATTATCAAATTATATGACTTTTAGTGATCTAAACTTTATGTTTTGACTTATCTTCAATTTATAGACCATATGGAATCGCTGTTCGTTAAGTATATATTTTTTAAGCTTCATTGTTTCATAAGACAGATGGTCTTCTTTGGAGGTCAAACTCTTTATTATTAGAATTATTATTTCAATAACAAAAGTAACCTTGGTAAAACATCGAGACGAAAACATTTTACAAGAGAAATCCTTTCCTTTTTTATGCTTACAGGGAACATGAGGGTGATCGAATAAATGACAACTCCCCATAAATAGCATAGGAAAGGAACTTGAAAGGGAGGATGCGGAAGAGAGAGGAAGGTTCTTGATTGAACACAATTCTGTTGGAAAGTACGACGGATGTTTTATAAATTTATTTGCATGACTGATGTTATTGATCACAATTCTGTTGGAAAGTACGACAGATGTTTTATAAATTTATTTGCAAGACTGATGTTGGGAATTAATACTAACAAAAATATGGAGACAAAATATTTTAATAAATATAACTTAAAGAATGAGTAGTTGAATTGGATCCAATAAAAAGGTAAAAGTATAATTATGGTGCTTAGAAAATAGTGATGATTTTAATTTGACTCGTAATATAAAATTATCAGAAATTTGACGCCATAAATTTCATTCCATGTAATCATATTTTCATTAGTATTCTGGCTACTTGCCGTAAATTCATCCTTTCTTCTTTCCTATTACCAAGAAATTTTTATATTCAATGAATTCTTTGAAAAATATACATGTAGGATAGATTATTTTAAATTATAATATGATTTTAATGCCATAAAAATTGACGCGATTTTTAATTATTTTCTCATTATTAATAATGAAATGAATTTTTCTTAAAGTACTACACTGTATAGTCCAAATATAGAAAGTAATTTAAGGTCTATCGATAATCAATACGATTATGTGCCATCTTTACAATAGAAAGAAATTAATATGTAATTATTTATAATAATTGTAATTATGTTATAAAATTTTGTAGACAAGTACATATAGGGCCCACGAATGAACATACTAAATTATATATAACACTTTTTACATTTGCATAATTAGAACTCTTATTTCATATTTACATGGTTTATCGGTATCATAGTCATATGATAAATAATTTTGCTATATCGGAACTCATGCAACGCATGCTTGAACATGCTATTATGGTGACAATTTTTAATAAAAGGTGAAAAGATTGACGGGTGAATTAATGTTTTTACAGTAATAATACTCTAATAACGATTAAATTACGAGTTAAATATATATTTCTCGGTGTGGAAAGATGATAGATACACTTTTAAGGCACAATATTCTTCTCCTACAAATTACGAAATATTTTTACGGTTGCAATTCTTAAAGTAGTGTAGTTATTTTTAAATTTCGTGGCAACGAGCCAGATTTGCTACTCAACAACAGGTGACGGATACGGATGCAGAACTTGGCAAGGTTAGTCGAGCAGTTCGAGTTATTGGCAGCAGAAGCAGTAATAGCTCGGTCAGAATTATTTGAACTCGTTATAAGAACTGGAGTCGCGATTATGATGACGAAGATCCCATAACTAAGGTTTCAAAGAACGAAAATGTTTTATGAGTCTATATATTCGTATATTCAAGGTTTTCATATTTATTTCCTTTATTGAAATATCTTCTTTGTAAGATTTCATACAGAACAGTTCTATAACTCGTTGCAATATTATTATTCATTTCGATTCCTCTAGATTTATGAAATATATACCACTATCTTTTTACAAAAAATAAATTTATTCATGCTGAAGCGCTCATTTATTGACTTGATCTCGTGATCTATTACCATTATAAAACTTGTACTGTAATGGATGCTTTTATTCTATCGACAGCTTTGTATTATTTTGTACATTACTTGAGGGCTGAGACCCAACACAGTCTGATGCCTCAGAATATGTTTTATCTATAAACAAATTAATATGCACTCTCAGAGAGTAGAACTATTCGAGTCTTGATGCCGCGAGAAAATCCGATTTTTTTGGACAGACATTTGGAAAGTTAAACAAATTGGAAAAGCAATAAAGCATAATGAAACGACGCCATACGAGTATAAGCAAATTAATTATGCTATACAGATGACCATAGTATAGTATTCTAAAGAATTTATAATTTATATTATCGAAAAAAAATAATTTATTCAGTGCCCACCACAAAAGAGAAACCATTTAACATATTTCTTGTATAAGTGTTGTGAAATAAATTTAATGTTTCTGGTGAAACTTGCTAGACATAAATAGTTATTACTCACGTATGACAAAATTGCTTACCTTTCCAATTTTAATTATTTTATCGCGTTGGATATGAGACAATTTTATACAACGTAATCCCATCTTTTTTTCTCCTAATTATTTGCAAGTATAGGCCTTGTTACATGTATTAGCCTTCCAATAATGTAACCAGCATTTGGGCTTCTCACACTGCAAAAATCTGTTTCTATTCAACCCTCATAGTATTTACACCGATTCCCCATAATATCCTTGCAGTCCTAGATAGTTTAAAATACTGTATGTCAAAAGATTTTTACAAAATCAGATCGTATTTTACTTCTGTTTAACAATTTCTTGAGCGTCCACTGCAAATACTCATTCTAAATATTTCAATATATTTATTCATTTTCTTCACTTTTTCCACCTTTGAATTTGAAGATCATCCATAATTAAGTATAAAATGAGTGACTCCATCTATTGTGCACTGCTGATTGGATAACATGTCTATACATATACAGAGGGCAGGAAAGACATTGTTTATGAAACTCATTAACACAGCACTGGTTAATAAACAATCTCATTTAAAAAGTTAATCGCTGGGTTTTATTTTTTTGACGACCAGCAACGGAAACGTGTCATTAAGAAAATATACATCTTGTATTTATGAGAAACGAATTTTACATATTAGCGGAAATAAATTACTTGCCAATGACAATGAAAGAATCAGACTGAACCATTTCTTTATCCAGGTATTTCAGGTTAGAAACATGTAACGAAACAAAATTGTTTCACTGTTTATTTCCTGTTTCTAGCTTCTAAAAGAGTCAGAATTTTCTTTAATTACGACGTTACGCTCTCAATTTTATAACTTTTACGGGGAGGAAGGGAAATATAAATAAATTACTTGCGGTTATTCAATTCCAAAATAAATATTGATGCGAAGTAGACGTTCAAATATAAAATTCTTCGTAATGGGGTGCAGAGATAGTTACGACCGAAAATGAAAAATGTTTTTTAAATATTAGGTTAAATTTTTGGAGTGTACCATTGAGGAAAATTTTAATGAATCCATCATTTCGTTTCCGAAAAATCGGTTTATTTCACTCCTTTCTCTTTGTTTGCATTTTCTTCCGTAACACTAATTTTCCAAACTCGCATAATTTTTTATTTTAACATCAGAGAACACGTAACAAAAAGTTAACCAAACATTAAATGTACCATTATTATCAAATTTTAAATTTCTAATATTTTCTAAGTTAAACTAAAAATGTGGCATTTCAATAAGGAAGGAATCCAGGAATAATTCTCTTCCGGCTAAAGGCGAGGAAATCCCGAAGCCTATACCAGGTGCAACACTTGTCCCTTTGTTTACGAAATTTAACTAACCAGGTAGGTTTAACTTCTTGCGGTCAATGGCCAGATGAGACTCAAAGGAAAGCCCCGACTCTGAAAGTCTGCAGGAAAATCCCACCCGGTTCCCACGTTCCGTAAGGATAGCAGTAACTATGTTTGCTTGATAATTTAAAAGATACATTCGATTTTGCTTCGTCCGTTTAATTTTTGTTTTGAAAGCTATGTTCATGTTTATAAAAAGTTTTTTTATATTTTTAAATACCTCTGAAGAAGTGTATATATAATCTAGATACATATTTACATTTATTAGTCTTTTGTACAAAAATGAAAACGGCCGAAAAACAGGCAAATAGAGAATATAATTGTGACAAAGTACATTTGTAAAATAAATACTTTAAATAGAATTTGCATTCATCTTTTAGGGGCAAGTATTTTACTTATCACTACAAAAATATTTATCAGATGTAGTCCAGGTTAGCCTTGGGTATTTTATCAAGACCAAGAACTGTAAAGTTGACAACTGCTTTCCAGCGTTGCCAACAATAGATAAAATAAACCCAATCGTACATCACGAAGCAATATTTCAGAGTTCCCTACTCACCAGAATTTAGACTTTCACTGGTGTACCGTGCAGAAAGAGAGTTAGACATGTTCTCTGTCACGCCCTGTTACCATTCTTGACACATTCTCCGTATTCTAAATGAGATCGTTGTCCCTCTCGTTTCCCTCCTTTTCCACGAAAAGGTTGAACAAACCGAAACGTTTTAGCTGAAGATAATCTCCGAAACAAAGTTTCCTTTCACCCGCACAATTTGCGAGAACGAGTGGTATTGTACTAAGTGGCTTTAATCGTCAGCCATCGACGCTTCGTAGAAAAGTGTTTGCACAACGTGAACCTGCTGCTACACACGAAATCGTGCATGACCAACGTGGCTTCAGGAGAACATCCTACATCACCACTATTACCAACGTTATCTTACATAACGATACATCCTCGAGGGAAAACAACAGGAAAAAGGAACATAAGAAAATAAAAATTTTAATTGAATTGTAATGTACTGTTATTATTGAAAATCTGATTATTAGGTCTGAAATAATTTTCTAGCTCTTAGATGTTTTGGTCTATACCATTATTGACCAGTATGTGTCTGATAATCGTTGAGACTACCAACAAAAGAAATGTGGTTCGGTCATATCTCTGGTCATAAAATATGTAGGACAGCGGAATACATATTAATTATATATACTTCACAAATAAACTTTTCTTAAAATTAAATAGAAGGATCAATTTACAAGTGGGATTTTCTTATTTATTAACAGAGAAGAGAGAAAACATATTTATTAATTAATCTTAGAAAAATAGCGATTATTTCCCTTCTTGGGACAGAATTACCCAAAAGGAGTACAAGTAAGAATTAAGTGATACCTCGTTTACACCACCTTTGTATTCCTTTTATCGACCATAATTTATGATTTATTTTCTTATAAATAAGGAACTTTCTACAAAATTTGGTGGCCTTATATTTACTTCATAGGAGAAATAATACTAGGTGTGTGCCCGATGTTGTCCTAATGTTTACTAATGTTACACCGGTGCAGTATTTGACTCGACAAAAATCTCAACTCGTAATTTGCCTTTTTAAATATTTACCTTTTCACTGCCCCTTCCCTTTACAAGCTGGCAGTATGTCAATTTTGGCATAACTTGCATGATGACTTATTCGAGTCAAATCCGCACAGAATCAGATAAAAAGTCTAAAAACGGGTTCATATATTTCTCTGATATGTTAAGTACAGCTTAAATAGTCCCGATACTCAATGAGTCCGTCTTATTCTTTGATGGAGTGTAAAATACTTCCGATACCCTAAGAGCTTCAAATTTGCTCCTGTTTTACCTTAAGAGACGCTCATTAGTTTAAAGAAAGATCAAGTTTACTCGGCTTTATTTATTAGGTTACATTTTATGTAATAATATGTAAATACACGAACACGCGTGATTTTTCCCAGTGGTTAAAATGTCTGATACTCAAGTTATTTGAAGAGTCCTTCAATTTACCACAAACTTTTCAAATATTTCAATTTATTGCCATCTCACGAAAAAATGTATTTAAACATACAATAAAGTATTTAAAAACAAAAGAAAATATTTAGCACTGGAAACAACTATATTTAAATTCTGAAGATAAATGTAATAAGGTTTATTAATAAATTATGTGTTCTGTGTAATGAGGATGAATTAATATTTCATCTGCAAAACCTGCGTATAGTATAACTCAGAGTTTAAAATATTTAATTTTAATTGTAGTAGTTCCTAAATAATTGCCACTTACGCCAACGTGTTATCTAACCAACGATACTCCAACAAATAGTATTTTTCCCCCATTATAATCAAGTAAAGATTTTTTTTATAAACATATAAGCTTACTTTATAACTTTCTTAGGGCAATATGAGTTTGAGTTCTAAACAGAATAGTGGAAGAGCGAACTATATGAAGGACGTTGACCAAGAAAAGGAATAGATTAATAGATCACGTTTTGTAACTTGAGGGTCTTGTAAAATTAGCATTAGAGGAAAGTGTGTGGGGTAAGCACATAAGAGGGAGGCCAAGGATGGAACACGCTAAGCAGATTAGGGATGATGCGGGATGTGCTAGTTATGCGGAAATGAAAAGGGTTTAGCAAGATATGTTAGCATGGAGGGTTGTATTAGACCAGTCTTAGGACTGAATACCATAGCACATAAGCTTATAATAATAAATAAATTATTGTTTTCAAACCCAAAAATTATACTTCTTTGGAATATATTAATTCATTAAAACTTTTTTAAGACAAATGTTGAGATAATTCAGCATAAGCATTTACAATATATGACGCACAGATATATTGTGAGCTAGTATTTGCTGTATTATTATGATTTAAAAAATAATATTAATAGTGCGGTTAACTTAATTGATTAGAAAATAAGCACGTGAGGTGAAATAATTTACCAATAATGAAGATGAGGGAGAAAAAATAGAGATGGTAAAGTTTAACGTCTTAAAGGGAATTATGGGGTCATTTACGTTTGTTACTGTTTCGTGTACAAAACTTAAAAATCAACTGTCAAATCATATTTTACGCTTCATGGTAATTTAATAGGGTGTGTATTTAAGTCATAAGTTTGGTAATGAGTTTACTATAAACCACGATTGATATATAATTTATTATTAAGCTCGACGTGGCAGAGTAATAGGTTTAATAATTACTTTTTTCAAAAACGTCTGTTGCCTGTTCATAGACATAGTATTCACGGTTCTTCGGTAGGCATTATGATTAACGGTAGCATATTGAAGAAATTGACAGTACAGCAATGAGGAAGTGGATGTGACGTTGGAGCGCTGCTATTGCAGTCATCGTCTTCATAACCTGCGAGTGAGACAGGAGGAGTGACGGAGAGAAAGAGAGAAAGAATGTTATTACTATGATCAAGGGACAAGCCATTAGAGTACCGCCATTGTAGGTCTGTGACAGGCGAGCTCACGAACTCTGGACCTCGAGGTTGGCTTCCGTAGGTTCTGGTCGTACCAGAGCACTGACCTCGGAGCCACGTGCCAAAGTGCTGCAACTTCGTGATCCTCGTACCATTGCAATCCACTTCCATCAACTCCGTTCTCTGCAGTACTGTAAGTGGTGTATGAACGCGGTCTGCGGAACACACAAAGTCAATATCGTGTTCTCGAATCGTGTAAGTGATTGGCAGCTGGTTGTTGCGGTATGTGACAGTAAGATGAAGTCAACTAATACACGTCCAAGTTAAAATACTATGACGTTATCGACAAGAACTCAAGAGAAAAACTCGCTTTAATCGCACTGTCCAGCGACAACCAAGGGTTACAATTGAGGTACTTAATAAATTTTTCTCTTACCATTATAATAATGTGAAAAAGAAGTATAGGGGAAAGAGGAAGGTAATATAGAATTTTCAAAAATTTAAAACGACAAAATAAAAGAAAGCAAGAAAAAAGGAGGAAATATAAATTTGAAACAGTGAAATAAGTATTGCCTTCAGAGTTTTCACAATTACAGCTCATTTAAATAAAACAATAATGAGCGACTTGATGCTATGCTTCCATGAAAAGTTAGCTGCTCAAGGTTTTGCAACTGAAACTTGTAAGATAACATGTGTTTGGAACGGTGAAGGATCTAACACCTTTGGAACCGTGGAGGTTAATATTATTCTAGATAGGATATGTAGTTTTATATGAAAACAATAATTTATTATGAATAACTCTCAATTTAAGTATAATTTTACGAGATAACAAAGTTTCAATTAGCGCATTTCTTGTCGTTGTAGCTGGCAGAACTGAATACTGAAACATTTCCCAAGATAACTCATTGTTCCATTATCAATATTTTTTTTCTACTTATTTTTATTATAAATGAAATGTTTCTTAGGCGGATACTTTGAGTCAGTTAAAAAATGAGTTATGTTCAGAAACCACGGTTAAGGACGATTTCTCATACCATTGAAATAAATTAGTCCAAAATCATGTTAAATTTGTATTTTTGGAAAACAACTCGCCCGAAATAACCGATGAGTAATGTAGGGAAAGTAATGAATGACAGGCTGAGAGATACAAGAGGAAAGCTTGATGTTCAAAATAATGAGTTTCCAAAAACGAGCCAGAATGGGTTTCTTGAAAATATACGGTTGATGACCTCTGTAGTTAAGAAGGAATAATCCTATTGTAAATATATATACGTATAAAATCAATATATTATGGGATTCAATACCAAAGTTATTATACTCTAATATTCTCTGTTTGATATTGGGGAATATATTTCTGCAAAGTTTTATTTTCAGTTATAAATGTAGAAGTAAAAATTTTAAGTTTCGCACTCATTTTTGTTTTCTACTGTTGTTAAATTGTATGCCATAAAATTTTGTCTTAGAACTGTCAGTTGAATTTGAACCACGTTTTACAAACTCCAGATATCAACTTTTGTTCCGTATTTTTATATGAAAAATAATTTTACCTGCACAATGATGAAAACACCGGGTTTTAAATCAATCACAAATATAAATAAAAACCAAAATTATATCTCGTTTGGAAGCATTTTAAATCAAAATTAAATGTAATATACGATACGTAGAACGCTTGTTGTCGGGAAGTACAGGGATGTTGAATTTATAAACTCTGTGAACTCTAAAGTTTTATGTGTCCTGTCTGAGGTGACACACTCTCAAATCTTGTACATTTCAAGGAAAAAATTATAATTTATATATTAAGCTATACATATAAAATTTTAGATCAACAAAATGAAAATATATGCTGTAGATTAAAGATTTTAAAACAAATTATAATGAAAATTACCATTTTTTATATATAATTCTAATATAAATTTTATAATGTTTCAATTAATTGTATTTTTAATAAATTTTGTAATCAAAATTTAAGTTTATAATTTTGGTTTTTATTAAATTTTGGGACTGATTTAATACCAAAAGTTTTTCATGATTGTACATCTTACTTAAAATTATTTAATTAAAACACAAAAAAATCATTTTTAATATTTATATATATAATTGTATTTTATTTAAACTGAAATTTATATATTTAACATCATGTAACCTGATAATAAGAGTAATATTTTGTGAAATGTAGAAGAAAAATTCTGTTTTTCAAAAACATTTTTGCTTTGTGCTGCTGTTAAATTGTATGTCTTAAAATTTTGTCTTAGAACTGTCACTTGAACTTGAATCACTTTTGGCGAGTCCAGAAATCAACTTTTGTTCCGAATTTTTATTTTGTGGTAACAATGACATGTTACTATGTCTGGTATCCTTCTGATGTTATTTCTTTCTTTGAATATGCAGTCTATTCTACTTTCAATATAACGACGCTTTAATTTTATTTTTGTCTGCCAAATTACTCGCATTCGAACCCTGATCGGTATGCCAGAGGGTTCATTGCAGCTGTGTGATTATTGTTTGACGACTTTGAGGAGGAGAAGGAAGGTAGGCAGTTGATGGCGTGACTGGTTCGTGACTGATTGACTAGTTTGGTGTCTTGGTGCGCATAGCGGGAGGCCCTCATGTTGGACTACCTACCAACCTTCCTGTTCTTCGATTGAGTTTGAAACATTGCTCCTGTTATCGCAACCACGAGTCAAAAAAATCTCTGACCTAACAGGATCCAGAAGACACGAAATGACCTCACCCACAACAGCCTCTTTGCTCCTGCAGTTCTACTTCTTGATCTATATGTTAGGTGTTAAATGCTCAAATGTAGAAGTTTTAAATGGTATGAAGGGATCTAAAGTCCTGAAAAACAAAAATAGTAACATAACATAATAAAAAAATTATCTAAACGCGTCAAAGGTAAGAATAAGCAAAATGTGATATGAACTTATGAAAAATATAGCTTGGAAGAGAAAAACAAAAGTAAGCATTTTCACAGGCACTTCTGATACTCCAGCCTCAAGACGGAGAACAGAACTGCAATTTACAATTGAAAATAAGGAATTTTCGTCACCATTTCGTCATCTTCTCTGAACATTTAATTGTGTTTAATTTGTACTTGATACTCGTATTAATTCTTCATTCTTCAAAAATTTCAAAATTTGATAACCCAAGCCATAAATCTTAAAACCTAATCTCTGAACTCAGATTTCATTGGTGTCACCAAAACTAGTTAATTGCTTTCAAGTTTTCCCCTATATCCATAGCGTGTATTAACTTTTACTGTCAGACATTGGAAAGCAATTAGTTACGGACAATGTTTAACATTTCCACTTGAAAAAGAACATGCCTAAAGAAATGAAACCCATTATATTTGAAATACTTTATTTCATGTTTCCTTGTGGAATTGAATTCAATCAAGCCAGACGAAATTATACACTACTTCTTTCTGTGCATTTCTGAAAATTTACGTTAGTGACTGTTTAAAAAATTAAGAAATGCTGTTAATTTGTATATATTTATTGATTTAGTCAACTAATTTAATAACAGGAGAAGAACAATATATTTTAAATGGTTCAAAAATTTACAAGCACTATGAAAAATAAATTTAATATGAAAAAGTATGTAAGATCAAAAGGTGTTAATATGTAAGTGAAAGAAAACAAAAATATGTAATTTTATAGGCCTATGTGTGAATATGAACAAATTATAAAGTTAATATGAGAGTTATTTTGTGGACAAGGGAATAAATACAACCGGGAAATATCATAAATCATTATATTTATAATTTTTTAAAATATCTATAATTTAAATACAACTCAAATTTCTGTCGCAATATTTTTCAAGACATTCGATTTTTTCAATCATAATATTCTTAAAATATTTTCTACCGTTTACGAATCACTTTTAACTATCTGTAATGCGAATATTTTATATTAGCTCAATAAGTTTTATAGAATTTTATTTTCGTGTTCCGTTCCGCCTCAACTTCCCCTATCTGAAAATAAAAATAATTTGACTGACGACTTTTATTAATAGATCCGATCATTTTATAGATAGACTAAAGAAGCTATTGGATTTATTACATACATTTTCCTTATTACTCTTAACTAATTTGAGGGATGTGAACAAGGGAATTTAAAATTTAAACCAAAGCTCAATATTTCTACTTACACTAATAGGTGCTAACTAAAAAAATGCCCAATTGAACATACATATAATATAAAATACAAATTTATAAGAAAGTTGTCTGTTGGTATGAGAATTTTAAGTACACACAAAAATTTAGATTTTATAAATTATAAGACAATGAAATAGTACTTTACCTACTATTGACTGTTATTATCTACAAAACGGCTAACTCCATTTAAACTGATATTAGCCATAAAATTGTAATTTTTACATATCTATTTCGTTGGACCTATTTTTGAGTGAAATCTCTTCTTTAATAGCATAGAAAATGATAGAAAGGGGATATGGTCGGGTGAGAAAATTAGCTGACTATTAATTAGGAACCTACGCACAAGCACCTAAATTTGAAGCAGAGAAAATGCTGAATAGTTTATGTGGAAAATAATTCTAAGCCTGAGAAATGTCGAATTTTTATTAAAAAAACTAATTCATGACAGAAATTCATCTTTGGACTAAGACACTTCATTCTCGTTCTGTGTCTTTGTCAGAAATTCGAAAGACCAGGCAGCTTATAGTATTGTTTTATTATGCCTAATATTTAAATATATCGGTAAACGTATGTAAGGTCTATTATATTTTAAGCTAAATGGTTACCAACAGATACATTATATATATATATATATATATATATATATAATCATCATTGGAGACCTTAGGAGTTGGTTAAAATGCATTCGTATGAGCTTATATGAGAGCCAGTGGTCGGCTTTCCTCTCAATGAGAGATTTACGATTTCCTGGCAGTATTATTCATGAGCCCCGAGGTTCCCGAACCAGTTTCATAATGTTGTCTGTGTTAATTTACGGTCCCATACCCTCTATAATGTGTGCAAAAAAGAAAAGGGAAACATCAGAACCCAATAGCAGAATCGCGTGTTCCTTAATTTAAAAGAAACACAAACTTAACCCTATCAATTTACCCAGGCTTTATTAACCAGCTTGAACTGCAATCAATTTAAATGGCGTTGATCTGTTTAATTATCATTAGCAGTTACTTAAATAACACTAAAGCATAGGACGAGGTCTTAACACTTGTGTAACAGACACATCAGCTGCGTTAAGATCTGGCGAAGAAAAAACATAAAAAAATTGAGGAAAGTTGATTTATTTTAGTTGATATATTTCGGTCTTTCGTTAAATGACAACAGGACGAATGAAATGAATTGTAAAACGGTTAAGGAATTCTTATTCTGTATGAGTTTCGGAGAATAAAATGCATAAAAGTGAAAATAAACTTCTAATCTGTTTAAATAGGAATAGTACTATTTACATATATAATTGTAATAACCATGTAAGGACAAATGAATCAATTGATTTTCCTTTCTTGTTCAATTATACGCTTGACTTCCGTTTATAGAGGTTTATGCTTTTAAAAATTTTGGTGTAAGGACTTGTACAGTACCGACGTAATGTAGTGAGCCACTGAACTGTCCTGAACCCGGTGTCAGCAGCCTTACCTTGCCAGGTGCCTTTTTCTATTTTCGCAAAGTAATTAATATATCGACTGTCTGAATGAAATGAAGAAAGCCGGGGGAAGGGGGCAAAGTCTTCGCCACAAAGAACGTGCGTCTTTGAGAAACATGAAGGCCGCGATTGGGAAATCAGCGAATAGTTCTTTTCTGTATCGCACCGGAGGAGGAAGAAGAACAAGAGGGTCTGTTGTGGCGTGAGAAGGCCTCCTGCAGAGTCCGATCGCGGTAACCCAGCGATGACAGGACCGACAAAGACTTCCCTTCTAAGAAACGAGGCCTCCATTAGCAACTGCCGATGAAGTGAGTGTCCGTCCATCTCCGAGGAAGATATCTTCGTCGTCACCAAGTTGCGGAACGCATCCTCCCGTTTCTGTTAGCGATCACGATTGCAGGTCACTCGACTTTGTTAGTCATCGTCAGTCTGTCACAGGATGGTATTGTCAACAACGTGGCTTAATTAACCAAGAGAAGCGTCACACACTTCACGACCTCAGTTTATTTCCACACGATGCCGTTCCGTAATCAAAACTCTTCTATTTATCGACACAAATATACGGCATTTTAGAACATTTTGGAAAAGGAACCTGTAGGATTTTACCAATGCAGCCACAAATTAAACTTGATATTGCTTTTATTTATAAATCAAGCAAAATTTAAGTGAAACTTTTTTGTGGTGTTTGGCTTTCGTTTACACCGCAAAAATATTATTATAACAAGGAATTGTTAAATAATAAAAAAAGTATATTTGATTTGAATATATTCCATTTAATTATGATATTACATTATAAAATTTCCAAAAGAAATATAACTCAAATTAAGTTTTAGTGAAAAAATATATAAATTTACGAATATCAAATTGGCTCAGTCGGTAAAGCAAAAAAAAGAATCTACGCAGCTTCTAAATGGCTGCTCCCGGGAACGCGGGTGACAAACGATATAATTGAAATTTAAAATCGCGAATCAAACGAGAATGGTTTAAGTGGAAAGCCGGGTAAAAATGCCGTTACCAGATGTTAACAAGGGCCTGGTGAAGTCGTTCAGCCACTGCGACCTTCTCAGAACAGCTCCGGGAATAAGTGTCGAATACAATGCACCCCAGGCAATAAATAATGTTGTAAACGGCGACGTTTCCCGCCCACTCGGCCTCACCAAACCATTCTCGTTTTCCGTCCTGCTGTACGCAAATAACAAAAACTAAATTATTTTTGCTTTACCCGTTGAATGTAGGGGTCATGATTCACCACACTCTATTTCACTAATTTTTGTCTTTATTTAAACTTATATTAAACGTGCAGACATTAATAACTATTATTTTATTTATTTATATTTGACTATGCATATGTTACTATATTATTTATAGAATAAACTGATGTGGTCCTGAAAATGGTGGACGGAACGTTTTAATTTTAAAAATTTTATATTCATGATTTTGGCTTTCCTAGTATTTTTTTGTAAAATAATATTATTTAGCCTCAATAATAAGTCATTTAATAATAAACACATGTTATGAAGCATTGGTCTTTTGAGAAATATAAACTTTTCTTACTCACGGAAATCAAAAGTTTTCCAAAAAATTATAGAAAGATATAAACGAAATTAGCGTTTTAAATGAACTTTTACCGTGTTATTATGTTAATGTAATTTTACTAGTCATAGAATTATGGATTCATTGCTCAAAGGCTTCATTAGTCATGAACCTACTTAAACGTAATCCCAGAGGTTGTTCGTTTATTTCTTATTAAAAATACGTATGTTAATTATTTGTAATTAAAATCATATTATATTATGTGTGAAAGTCTTGTCTATAGACATTCAAGCGTGACCACTCTGTGCGTAGTAGTGAATTGCTGCAATTTCTTGCAAATGTAAGCAGTCTATAAGATCCGAGGGAGCACCCAGGATATAGTAATCTGTTTTGCAAGGAATCTTAGCAAGTTTTCCAGCACTCACGGCAGAAACCAGTGCCCGATCCATCATTTCTCGAAGCGACCGCCTCTCGTGATTCAATTTAGAGCTGAATCTTGATACAGCGCTACCGTTCCTCGTGGAAGCCAGTTGCCTGTTGCCTCACCGCAGTCGTCCGTCCCAGGCGTGCAAAATTCATCACGGCCAAGCAAAGAGGAAACGAGTTTCTTGCCTTTTTCGATGTTACCTCCTTTTTTCCTCCCCCTCCCCATCACTGGCATGATGCCTCTTAATTCCCATTCCAGGAATTCCGAGTCTGCCTCGCGTTTTACTGATTGCCTACACGACCTCACTACAACCTAATGGTATTTCTAACGACGAGATGAAGTAATGGACTCGGGTTTTCTGGAGATACGGGCACATATATTATAAACGCACATCTCTCTCTTTCTCTTCCCTCTCCTCTTCTCTCCGTGTTACACATTCACCGGTTGCTGAAGATTGTGTTGCATGTTCTCGTCCTCTAGTATTAATAATCTTTGCACACTTCCCTTTCCTTTCATAGTGCATATTTATTATTAATTTGGCAGGTTTTTAAAGTTGAAGTGAAAATATAGGACACGTGGTTCGCCTGAAGTGAGACCTAGCCACTTTCGAAACTATATAATTAACACTGTGTCCGCGCATTCGATTTAGTTCGTGTCGGCGAAACTTGAGATTCATTATTTGTCGCAATTGAAAATTATAACGTGTTAACCTTCACAACCTTTAAATTGTGTTAATGTCTAATTTAGGGAAACTAATTGCCTTGTAGTTTACCAAGTGTTATGAATTGTTAGAGACTTTACCTCTGTACTTAGCACCCCTATAACAGATGCAGCATATATCGATATAATATTATTTAATTAAAATATCACGGTGGGAAAATGTCAACCGGACCTGAAATCGAATCCGGAACTTACGAAATTTCACCATCTATTTTAGATTGGACGGATTCCCGCACCAGTCCAGAATACGTACATTCTGATCATTTAATTCAGTTTCATAGCCTTCTAGTCTGAGATTCACTTGAATAATTTCTTCCATTTTTTTAAATTAAAATCTTTGCACCTATGATGAATTTACACACGAAAACATTCTTCATTGAATTCCTAAAATTGGTCCATAATAAGTTTATTCGCTCATAATATAATAAAACTGACGGATTAATTAGGATGAAAAACGTTTCCGCTGTCAAATTAAACCGTGATAAGGTCCTGACCGATATAAATCACAAGTTGACTCTAAGTTAAGCACTTTATAGATTGGTTCCTTTTCATTAATAATTTGGCTAAGAAACTAATGTCCGTAACAGTTTAGTCCGGCTTAGGAAAGTCTGAAAACATAATAATGTTAATATAATTATTTAAATAATTTAAGTCAGACTTCACTTAAAGTATGGTACAGTAATAATTAGAACGAATGTGAGGAAGATTATTATATTTAGTATTTATACTTTTATTTAATTGAATCCTTACTGATCAAAGATCCATGAGTTATAGCTAATTGCTGTAATATTTATTTGCTTTTAACAATAATTTAGTCACTTCGGATAGTTGGACTATAATGGGGTTCATAAATAAAATGAAATATTTGATTATTAATAGTAAATTTAATTGAAAAAACAGAGTTCAAAATGAAACACAAAAGGAATTAAATTAAATGGAATACGGGAGAGCAATCTAAATTTACAATGAATAAACTCAAAAACAGGATCACATGTGGGGTGAACCATATAGAAGCAATGCTTGACACTGGGGATGTGATACTGATAGATTTTTAATTTTCAACGATTCCAGGAGGTCTGCAATAGGTTTCTTATGTGCCGGTTGTGACGGTGCTTCTGGGCGTCTGCTTCAGGAGACGTTCGTCAGAGCGGCGTCGGGTTGTGATGCCTCCCGTTGATATGACGTCGGGACGGAATCACATTAGCAGGTCACGACTTGGGCCGCAATTGTCTACACAATTACTTAGATTCTTTTCTTCTTAAGATAATATTTTTATACACTGATATCCTCCATTTTACTTTCATTTACTTGACCTGAAATAATAAAATTTAATTTTCCTCTGATCCATCGACAACTATGTTTTTTTTGTTATTTTTGAAATAGATTGCAGCAGTTTCTTTTCATTACTTTCGACTCAGATTATAATTGGGTTATTGCTTACAGGACACAATTCCGTATTTTGTCGACACTTTTCAGAAATCATTTTAAATAAACTCATTTCTATTATTATTTGAAACCGTGAAAATATGAAACTCAAAATTCATGAGTATTGATAACTTATAAATTTAAGAATTTCTTAGTATTTAAGGTAGATTGTTGGCTCTGAAGAATTTTGGTGATGTTCCATATTTTAGAATGAGAGTAGAGTAAGTTTTATGAGCATATCCTAAATGTTTAGTCTTCATTCTACTGACAAATAAATGTTATGTTCAAGATTGAAAGGTCTTGTTGTTTGTATTTGTTGACGTCTGAAGAAAGAAGTTCGTGATTATCCATTGGACTATAAATAATATAGTCTCAATTATTAAGTGAGTTGTTGACGAAGTTTCCTATTTTTTCCTGATACAAAAGTTTCTGATTACATTATCTACCTTACGCACGACTTATACGGATGATCGGGGAATCCGTGAGTTCCAGAGATGTTTCGGAAATGAGAGATTGTGTTGTCCGCCGTCACCGTACCAGAACCAGGACGGTGATCTTAATAACTGCTGCTGTTAATGTGACAGCAACGTGTACGTGGACCTCCCGCGGGTTTCCACGGTTGCTGCTATCTATCATCATTCCAGTTGACCTACTACTACTACTACTACTACCACCACCACGACCAACACTTCTGTCAACGGCCGTACGGAGCTGATCACGACTCGCTGAAGCCACGACAACGGTGGCTGCAAAGCCCAGAATAGGGAACGTGTTACTAGTGACAAATCGTAACAAACAGGCTATTATTAAAATAAATTTCCTGAATTTTTAAATGAGCTCATTTATTTCGTATAGATATATATTACTGAAGGTTCATCGGCTACGAAAATCATCAGATATTTCAAATGTAAACATGGGTCTGAATGTAAAAGTAATATTATTACAATTGTAAATATATTATTACTGTGTTTGATTAAACATTAAATTCAGAAATTAATGTTAAATAAATAAAAACTTTATTCATTATTCAGAAACTGGGAACAAAAATAATAAAACTATAAATATTTCTATATTATCAATTAAATAATGAAAGGACCATAAACAGACAAATATCTAATAAAATAAATGTTACACCACGTTTCTGCAAAATTAGTTCCTTTTTTTGGGGTGTAGAGTTATTGCCGTGACTTTTTGAAAATCAATTAGGCGGTGTAGGAAAAGCAGTGATATTAATAAATTAATCCCTTAATTTTTTTAACTCAAAAATTTGAACATGAGCCGTCAAAGGGAGGAGTTAAAAGGTTCAAGACCACTGGTGTGTCCCAGATTATAATCATCAGAATCATCAGCAACAAGGTTATAAACAATGGACAAATAATAAATTTTCATAGGATATATCGGTGGTAGAAAATTTATTAAATGTTAAATAAATCCCGTAGTAGAATAAAACGATCAATATTACCGGATTCATGGTTGTCAGATAAAATCGAGCCAGTTAATAATTATTGTTCATTAGCTCGGAAGAATTTGTTACAACAGACGGAAAATTTACATATCTTCACGGAAAACTTAGTTAAAGTAGATGCTCTTATTTTACAGTCTCAAAAAGAGCGACGTTCATGCTCTTTTTGATTTTAATAGAACTAACGCCATCTGAAAAACTGACGATAATAACTGTTGTTTCATTTGTTGGAACATTCCTGTCAATTATGTTAACAGACTGTTATGGAATATTAAAGGTAATAGATTAATGAGCAGCATTAGAAGAATATTTTATATCTTTATGACGTTGAGAGGTGTATTACAGTACTGTGAGGTCGTACGCATGTTTCAGTGTGTTACTAATTATTTAAGTACCTAACGTGATTTAATAGCGTTAACTCTGATAAGAACGAAATGGAGAATTATACAAAACGACAGCGTATCAGAGGATATCCAATAGAGATAAATACGATAATAATTTTTAAAAAGGAATGAAAAGACTGGATAGTTTGAGTAAATTATGAGTATAGTGATTTTCGTAGGTTAATGTGAAGCGGCTAGTTACGATAAGTAAAAGACGGCGACAAGCGAAGCATGGCTACAGAAACGTAACGTAAGTCGTGAGAAGTGAGCGGCCGTTGGCATGTTCCTTTATTTCTCCCGGTGGCGATTTATGACTTCGTTTTCCCTTTAACGGTTGTTCTCTCGGTTACAACACGTTCCGTTATAATTATACTAATTATGTTGGCAAACCGGAACTTGTGTAGGAAATCAATCAGAGCATGGCAGAATTGTCGTCGTCGCCTTGGTGGTTGGTTTGAGGGTCGCAAAAAGGCGTACTCGAGGGAGGAAACTGGGTTAACCAGCGGAAAATATCTTTCTCTCACGATTAAGCTATGAAAATTCCTCGCACGTATTTGGGCAGTGACAAGTGCTGCGTTATCGCCTAACTCTGAGACAAGGTGCCAGGTTCACTTCGTTTCTCCTTATCACTTTGGCCTACATCGACTTCATTATTCAACCCTATCAAATGCAGATGTGATTCTTCGGAACAAAAATGTTCGTCAAAAATATTCTAACACGTTTCTGTTACGAAATTTATATTTATTATACTATTACATTTTTGGTGGGTGTCCGGTTTAAAATTAGAATAACTTACTTGTCACATTTACGCCAAATACGTAAAGGAAAATATATAATTAAATTAAAAAATTATTATTTCCTGGTTGAAATTATTTTAAAATTGGTTAGATGAATTCGGATATAACTTCTCTGATCTACTGCTTGATTTTGAGAAATAGTAGAATTAAATGAAGGGAAAGGACATTTTATTTAGATTTAATTTCCATTATCTTATATATAAATTTGAATGTTTATATTTATGTGGGTATATTTTGGTTACGAAGGATATTTCATCCTCTATTCGCGTACTTTTTTACTGTATTAAGCTATCGGAAGTATTTCTACTTCCTGGAATTAGCAGGACTGCAGATGACGCTTAGGGTACCTGGAGTATTTTCGCAACTCTTGTAATACCGGAGTTTTGAATGTTCCATTTCTTAGGCCTTATTTTACGTTCTTGTGCTAGTTGAAGTACCAGTAGATTAAAGTACTGTGATTCATCATACCGATTATCTGAAATGAAATTATAGGAATTATAGGAAGCATAGGAGAAGTGTAAAGTTAACTTTTAAAGAAATGTCCTGACAAAGAGTGTATTTATCTAAGTACCAACATTGGGCACTCAGCTAATCGTATAAATGAACTTGGGTGATTGGGTATGTTATGTATACAAATTTAAACGTGTGGGTAAATTTGAACCAATTATTTTACAAAAAATGTAATATACTACGGGAGGGTACTTGAAATAATTAATCAAAATTCCAATTAAAGCAATTATATTGAAACAAACACAAAAAAATAATATACACGAATAATTCACAAAACTCAATATCTGCAGGGCTTGCTTGGGTCTCTCAAGAGTAAAGATTGCAGAAACTGAAAAGAAAAGAAAAACGTGGAATAAAAATTTTGATTTTAAAATGATAAGGTAATAACGTTTCGAACGAAATAGATGCATAAAACAATAGCATATTATATTATGAATCAACGAATAAGAAAAAAATGTTAAAAAAATTTACAAGAAAGCCCTAAATTTTAAAAACGGAAAATTTGGACATATTAAAAGTATTTATAAGAGGAACATTAGGATAAAACAAAGGTAGTTAATGGTATTAAATTAAACTAATACTTAGGAAATTCCAATATTTTGCGTTTCTACATTTTAACATTGTGCAAGTGATATTGACATTTTATCATACACCAATTAATAGAATAAGAACACGGTATATTTTTACAGATTTAATGATGAGTATCAGCTTCCAACTTATAACTTGTTTCCTGATCCGTATTCTTACCGGTTTCATTACGAAATGAAATTTTTATGTGGCATATCGCTAATTGTAAACAAATAAAAATAGCTTGTCTACATGGGAGACTAATGGAACTTTGTTGACGTTTAACTCAATCTGAATGTCACAGTAATCATTTTTTGTCCACTGACGTCCACTTATAGCCTTCACATTTCCATCATGTATCAAAAAGACCATTAATTATAATAATCTTGTCGGTAAGGATAACTGCAATCTTAGCCTAGTGATCATTTGACAGTAGGTCAACTGTGGACCCCTGAGTACACTTTATCATAAAAGAAAATAATAAAACATTCAAATCACGGATCATGAAATGTTACTTTTTATGATAAATTAAATTGTTTTAGAATTATTTTCTGATAAATAGGACATTTTCAAAATTTTATTTCGTCGTTGAAAATAAATCTAAAAAGCTTTTGTGTACACGCATTTTATTATAACTAGGTTTATGCAGTTTAAATTATTTTTATAATAGAACTCTAGTTCCAAAACTCTGAAAAGTAAACTATTATAAAGCTATTCAGGCTTGCTGCAAATATAAATCACGATAAAACAAGCTAGTGGTAAAAGTATTTTTATTGTACGGTATACCTGTAATTCATCGGCAGAAAGGACTGAAACACGTTGTGTATTAGAGTAAAAAGTATATAAATATTTTTTCTGTCCTTAGAAAGAGGTATAAGTACAAACAGACTCAGTTTGAAAGCTCAAGAATGTTTTTTCTTTGTGAAGAGAGAATTTATTATGATAATATTCCCACTAGTGTGGATCATTCTGCACCAATTATGCTAGGATGAAATCAGTGGACCTAAGAGAATTTGTCTTTGGAAAATCTGGTAGTTGGTCACCAAATCAGCAGAAGAATTGTGATATGACAGACATTTCGACTACATAGCAGAGATGGATCATTCATCTTCATCAGTAGTGCAAGTGATGAAGTATTGTAACACAAGTGTGACACAGTTTTCTTTCATTGCTTGATGATGCTCGCTTCGCAAGAGTCTGACCACAACCATTTGGTTTTGGTGGAGTACGTTATCTTTGGTTCTTTGACATCAGCTCATGTAATGTGAGAGCTCAGAGAAGCTAGAAATGCCTGTCTAGCGCCGTACTGGCCAAACATAATGGTTTATAGGGCCATTGTGTGTCATTCACGATGTGGTTGTTACAAAATGAGGATAGACTCACCAGCTGTCAGTGAAATAAGCACAAATCACACCTTTCTTTCTGTGAAATATTGGTGTTGCATTGCAGAAGGACAACATGCAACTGCGTGTTGCTAGGATTTGTCACGATTTCTTAACATGTCACCTACTGTAGATATATAGGATGTGGTTGGTCGGAAACTGATCCATCAATACCTTTCAGCAGCCGGACCAGTATATTGGAATACGTATACAACCTAAGAAGAGTCCCTTTCAATCAGTTACACGAGATATAACAGATTTTAATGCATAAAAATGGCATGCATTGAAGTAAATTGCTTTGAAACGCTGACCATTCTGATATATCAGTATTTATTTCATTCAAATCTCATGACTCCTCCACTTTTTCAACCAGTAATACTTTTCCTTTTATTAAATCATTGATAATAATCATGTGAAAATACAGGATAAATAAAAAATGATAATCATATGTATGTTGGCCGGGCTGAAGATCATTTTTCAGGAAATAAAGTTGATGCTCACAAACGTAAATTATAGTATGTACAACAAATATATGAATAATATAGATTAAAATCGGAATTTGCTATACCTGATTTTAGAGATATTGGATGACAAAGTAAGAATTAAATTCTTTCTTTACTACACTTCAGTTAATAATTATTTGAAAATAAATAGTTTAACAGTATATCAAATAACTTAAAACTAATATACAACCATAAATTTCTTTATTTTTATAAGCTTTCGGCCATAATCATCTGGAATGCATTAGTAATACAGTATATAAGCCGAAAGCCTCTGAAAAGAAAGTAATGTGTAACTGTATATTGGTTTTGAGTCATTTGATATAGTGTTAAACTGAGAACAGTTAAATTATAATTGAAATGTTGGATAAATAGTTAAGTGATTTCATGTAACCTGTTATCCCCCCTCCAAAAAAATAACAAAAACCCAGAATTAGTTACATCACCTAACTTATTAGAAATCAATAAATAGTAAACAGCCTTGCTTGTGTGATACGCACAACTAAATTTTCATCCATAATTTCTCGCTTCCTTTACATCAGATGAGGCTATTTTACTATTTATTGAGAAACCCAGAAGTTGAAAGAAATCACTAAATAAGTCATTCGAGGAAAATCATTTAGAATACGAGAAACAGCACAGCTATACGAGGTGCGCAGTAGAATGTATAAGGCAGAGGGGAGTATCACTGTCCGGGGAGAACAGCCGTTGGATAAGCTGGAGGAATTCTACTACCATTTAACGAAGAAAACATTAATCATATTCACACAAACGTGATATACAACCAACTATATGGTATTTTTTACAAAACTCTGTACGTATAATCCCATTTCCGAATAAATTTTTTGAGCTACAAATTATATCCTGAACTCAACACAATTATCAATGTTTCCAAAATAATTTTTACACTACAAATTTTCCGTACCAACGATTCGTGTCAACGTAAGCTCTGCCCACTACAACAAGAAAGTGGACCACTGAACATCATATTTCGATACTATTACATATTTATCTCCAGCTATGCATACCAGATGACAGCGAAAAAGTTAATTTACGTCCAGGAATATTTGGAATTTTTTAACGTAAAGTGATCAAGTCATGCTGTGAGAAATCATGGTCAATTTATGAGGAAAGTCAATAGGAATCTAAGTGAGCAGCGTTTTATAGGAATGCCGTAATATCGTTTACTTATTTTAAAAGGCCAAAATTACAGCAGGTTTGATATAAATGTGTCGCAGCTCTGAAGGTACACTGAAATCATGAGTAATGGAGGGAGTGGCCTGATAATTTATACAAAAGTGATTATGGGATTAATAGAGATTTAAAATGCGCTATAAGCAGTTATAAACTGGAAACAATAATGGAAATATTACTCATTTAATAAATATATAATTTTGGCTGCTCGTTTAGGCAGACGGCTCGGTCAATGTTGGGTTTTCCTTCGAGGACCACTGAAATCATCTGTCATGAGCCACTGCAATCTAAAGCGGCGGCCTCAAACAAGAAACGACGTTGCAAATGGTTTTAAATTTTCGTGAGGTGATACCGTTGACTTTACCTTTTCGCAGGTCAAATTCTTCAGAAAAAGACTTGATCATCGTTCGGGGAAAAGATGCTGGGGTATAAGAAAGGAGGGTGTTGTCCAGATGTTGTGTTCTGCATACCAGACGTCTCCCACCTGTTTCCACTGAGAACTCTTGACAGATCAATACCACTGAATTATAGAGTCCCGCATTTTATTTGCCAACAACGAATTGAATAGCATGACACCATCCCAGGAACCAATCTGATATTTTTTCTTTGTCATGCTGATATATTCTCCATTAATTTGTCTCCATCCTTTATAATCCTTTTCTGTGCAGTCACATCTTATTTCGAATGCTACCAAGGTTTCGCTGTTTTTCGTGCTTTGAAAGATATTTATACCATCACAGTTACTGAACAATGTTACAAAGATTATAATCACCATTTGTTACATACAAATTAGTAGAATAACCTTACAAATAGTTGAGAGGAATGCCAAAGTTTCCCAAAGTAAGTATGACGTATTGAGAACAGGACTTAACTTTTTAAAGCTCCTAATTTAAAATGTTTGAAACGAATTCTGTAATAGGTTTCAAAATATAGTAGTGATAAATTATATGAAAGTTTAGTGAACTAAGTATTAAAAATAAGGGTTTAAAAAAATAATTTGAACTGTCTGGAACGGCGAGGAACTCTGTTGATATCCTAAGGCAATAAAATGTATATTATACGTAACGACAGTAACTGAATTTTTATCATTTTTACATTCTCTGTTGTTGTTGTTTTTTTCATAAAATAAAGTAGGAGTATAATTGTATATATGGAAGTGTGGAAAGTTCATTAGAAGAGTAAGAAGTGAAGCCAAATCATCTGATCCAACAGTGAATATTCTATTCGTTTGCAGGCAGTGAGGATTATGAGTTCAGAGTAGGATAAAAAGGATATTAACAATTGAATTTTTGACAACCTTTACGTTTAAATGTTCTGTGTTAATTCAAGATATTTCAGGTTAAATATTTATATATTATTTTACTACTGCGCAAAGAAAAGACCGGGATAATTGATTTCCGCCGTGCTAAATTATAATAATACGCTACACTTATTTTGTTTTTCTTCATGAATGATTCTATAAACTCTTACATACGATTCTTGAGAAGCTATTATCCAGTCAGTGATCCCTTTTGCGCCTGTCTTGAGATGGCGATATACGGTAATTACAACGTTACAAGAGACCACACCACATCACTTAATGACAGATGACTTGCAATGGGCTCGGTCACGAACTGTTACGCTTCAAACAATCGGAGAAAGTCCTTTTATTTCTTTTGATTTCATTCTACCTTTCTTCCATATCGCAACAAAAGGGCGACTGTACTTTCTTTTCGCACGAAGTATTACTCTGCACACATCACGTTATGGATCCGTTCTAATAGTCGCCTTGCCTCACCTAGGATATTCGTTCTCTCTCGCTTGCCGTCAGTCATGATGATCCGTATTTTTCAGAAAATAATTTATTGCTAGTATAATGTCTCTCTATCTTCAGTATCTCCCAAAAAAAGGTCAAATGTTTCAGTAAGTGACATATATCTTAAAATCATTGATATAAAAAATTTACAAAGCATTATATGTTGGGAAAAATTAATAATGTCACTTACAAGAATATCAGCATAAGTATACAAAATGTAATCAGTAATATAACGCTGATATATATATATAGCCGTTATATTACTGGCCGGCTCGATGTTTCTCAGGCTTCAATTCATAGTTTATAATGAAATAATTTTATAAAGCTACAAATGAATGAGATTCACATACATTCAACATAATATATTGAGAAAAAATTAAACCTTTTTACATCATAACACACAACTACATGGATCAAAGTTCGTTGTTAATATGTGAAAACAATAGTACGCCGTCTTACTCGAGAATCATTTACATTGAAATTAATTCGTCCTAAAGATCTCTCCGTAAAACAACAGTGCCATTTTAAATTTCTCCTCTCCAAACAAACAGGACGGTCGCTAGCCCAAACAGAATGGTCCCCCAGCGATGATAACCATCTTCCTCCCAAAGAGGTTAATCTCTTCTTCCACGTAGTAGGCAAAGATGTGTCTCCCATGGAGTCATACTCAAAGCAAGAACCACAATCTTTCTCGTATTTCTATAGTTACCAGAGAAACGCGTCCATACTTTTTAAAGGAATGTCACCTAACATTTAACATCACCACTGATAAAAATTTATAAGCTTTAATTTGAAAAGAGACTTCTTCGCGGTGACCCTCGCTTATCAATGTCTAGCGGATAAGCCCTAGAGATGATTTCTGATCTGGAGCTGCCAGAAACTTACTGTTTATCTAATGAGGTTTCACTTTTTTACCGAGACGCAGAACCTATCATAGCGGAGCTACGAATTTTCTCTGCCGCGTAACCCAACAATGACGATTAACAAGATAACGTCAATAATGCAGTATGGTCAGGCTACAGTGAATCTCATTAATCACGGTTAAAACATTAAATAAAGTAACTTGGTGTGGATAAATTAATTAAATAGGAAAATTGCGATAGTAGTCCACTGCAATTTATATATACAGATATATAAATTTCTACCTGATTCTAAAGAATTCATTGTTACTTTAAATATTTAGTTTTATTAAAATATTTTTAAGGGATTACGTAGAGCTCCTAACGCTTACAATATAATAATAATAATAAACGAAATTCAGAAAAAAATAATGATGGTTCAAAAATCAAAGAATATATCATAAAAAAAAATTTTCCTCCCTCAAATCTGTTTATTTTGTCTACCAAAACTTTAATTAACTTAACATTTCCAAATCTTACATTTAAAATCATAATATTTATTTATCAATGTAAATCTTTTCTTTGTTTCCAATTGTGAAAATAAATTTAGCTTTCTGTTTTGATTGTACAGCTGTTTATAAATTGGTATTGAATTAATAAGGTAATAATTGTTTATAGTATTGTGAACTGAAAGAATATAAGCCGGCAAGTAATTTTTCAAGTTTGACCTTTCCGAGACACATCTTTGTAAACCCGAATCCAAGTACATGTCGAAACACTCCTCAGAACGCCGCTGTTGTTACTCGTGGAGAAAGTGAGGTAGGTAGTTAGATAGATAGGAACCACAACAGATGCGATCTTGTCACACACACACACACTCAATTTGAGATTCAATCAAGGGTCTGATCACGTTCTGTCAGTGCGTCGTTGTACGAACCGTAGAAGATTCAACCGGTTTGAAATGACGCAACGTGAAAAGCGAAACGAAACACTACTACTTGAGAACTATTCCAAGTAGTGTGCAAGGTATGTGATAAATCTAGTTAAGTTAACAGATTATGTGAAAGAGTCAGAAGAAAGGTTAAAGAAACTCAGATATAAAAATTATATTTAACAATAAGACACGAAAATGATGCTTGTTCACAGATTAAAATTTTAAAAAATGTATATAATTTGGTAGTCAAAAATATTTCCATGTTCTGAATTGGAATAGCGGATTAGTGACACATTAGATATATATTCAAACTCGGTAAATAATATCTAGAAGGCATGTTTGTAAAATGTGATAAAGAAACTTGACAACACCCGCAAACCATTCACTCAGAAATAATAAATACCTCAGTAACGACTCTTTTACTATTAATATTTACCTCATACTAGCGATTTCATTTTAACAAAAAATGACAAATCACAATGTGGCCAATTAAATAAGGACTAAACTAAAATATAATATGTAACCAATGGAATATCTTATAACGTGTCACGGGTGAAGAGAAAGTCCCTCAAACGGCGTTTTCCGCGTTATTTTGTCTTATGTTCAATTTCCTGAGAAAATTTATCTCCTTTACCTTACGTGGACTAGTAGATAAAGTCGTTTTAACCATCTTTCTGAGAAAATAATCTTTCCATTAGTATAGGAAAATGTACGCTTATTCACACTTGAAATAAAAAAGTCGTAAAAAGGGAAAAAGAAATTTATGAAACCAACAGCGAATAATTTTTATAATGTATATATAAGAATATATTATCATATGACACGTAAATGAAAGACATATTATATTATTTGTTGTTTTAACTTGATCACACATGAATAAAAAAGTATAATTTGCTTTCTCAAAGTTTTAATTAATTTTTTTTTATTGCTTACTAAATTAAAGCGCCCTTACACACTTAATTACTTTTTATTTAAAGGAAAAGTGATTTTATTCACTTATTTTAAAAACAATAACAAAGAAAAAAATTATTATATAAGTATAGAATGTTATTTATTTTAAAAGAATTGGAGAACAAAAACAGCCACAAAATTATTAATAATTACCACGGAAATAAGATCAAGACATTTATGAACAATTTAAATGGCTTCAGTAACGTATTAGATTATAATACTTCCAAAATTATATATTTTTAATATTCCATTATTGTTTTGAGACAGCCAAGTACAGGATTGTTTATAATAATAATATTTCCTCTTTTTGAACTTTTTTCTTGGAAATGGCGAAAGAGATCTCAATATGTCCCGGTTTTTTTCTGGCGTACAAGATGAAGTTAATGATTATTAAAATGGGAACGAAGAACTGATTGAACTTGCCTCCTCTTAATCTGAAATTAAAGTAGTAGCAACCGAAGTAATTTGCTTTTCGCACAGTTTTTCACCGAACTGATCATGGCTCATGTAGCAACGAAGTGAGTTTCTTTTTACAATAATCTCTCTAATTATTTTTTTCTGCTGCCATTCTTTTTACATAAGTTTCAGGTTGAAGCTTACACACGCATGCGTTTTGGGTTACGCAATATTAAGAGCCGCTTCTCAAGCAAGGCACTCGATACTGAAATATTGCCCTGTTAATTATAACGTTAGTTCCTCCTGTCGAAGCAAGTGTATTTCTGTGACCTCCTGCGACCTTTACATGTTGTACAACTACATCGGATCGAACCTGCCCACTTCTCTTTCCCCATTCAGACACTCACGTGTTGCTAAAAACTTAATTTTTCTTCCTCTCTCAGCGAGTTAATTCAATCCCAGCCATTCGTTCTCTCCTCCCTTTTAATTACACACCTCGAATTTCGGAGTTGAGAAATTAAGTTTTATTACTTCCCAATCGAAGTTTTTTTCTTTCCAAGTTGGCGGCTCAGAACAGGTGTCTTGAAGTTACTTTCTGAATCGCAGAACAGGTGTCTTGAAGTTACTTTCTGAATCGCAGAGAGTGAGTGTAAAATTATAGGAAAACGTTTACTTTTGTTGATTTACTTTCTTAAAGAATAATTTTAAAATACTCTTATACGCCTATATATTTATATAAATAGTTTGTATATATTTGACGATATGTAGATACTGTAATGATAAAGCACAACTACTGGCGGGATTTAGCGGTACGGAATCAAAGACAAACAAAGTGATTGAAGTCGTAGGTTACAGACACGATACGCAACTGGAGTTATTCCCAAGGCTTTGGGATTTGGTGGCATCGAGTGGTGATCCAGGATGGAGTTTTTCCCAAAAAACGTTGGTGGAGGAGACAAACGGATCCTCTCAGGCAGGACAGATAGGAAGTTTGATTTAATAGTACCGAGCACTGACACCAACGAAATATTAAATAAGTGGGGAAAAATTATTAACTATCCAAGGAAAATGGAGTATTTTGAACATTGAGGACGTAGAGTTTGATATTATTAAAGACGTAGTGATTAAGATTTAACATTAAGCAGATTATGATGTGGGTATTAAGATTGAACTTGAAGTGTAGTCGAAGATTTGGTTTTAAGAGGGAGCAATTAGTAATTAGAGAATATCTTGGTCGAGAACCTTTAAATAATGGAAGGAAGGCGTGATCCAGTCCGAATATCCAAACGGTTCATCTTTGTACAACTCGGAATTGCAGATGGGGCCAGCGACAAGTTCTAGGTGAGCTGAGATTACTTCCGTTTGTAACCTTTTGTCGATTTCCTTGTACTGCCAATTACAAGTAGGATTTGTATGATACTGCTTTTTTACGGAAAGTTAGAACTCAGGTATTTAGTTGTAAAAAATTGGTAAATATGTGTTATTAATCTCTGAAAAAACCGCAATGCAAATCAAAATCATCCAATTATTGCACATTGTCATAAATAAATGTTTAATTCAACATTATTCACATTTGTAAAATATTTTTTATTATAAAAGTATATTCCCCTCTATACATTCATTTCAATACATATGCAAATCTTTTGTAAAAATGCTTTTAAGAAATTTATCTGTACCTTTAAAAATGCAACGATCAAATTATCCAAAATGGCTAGGATTTGAAATTTAAAAAAACCCGCAATACGTTTCTGCAAATTTTTACTACTTCTCTCGGAGAATAAATATGTTATATACATATTAAGTGAAATAAAGAACACAGGGGTATGAATATAAAAGTGAATAGGTCTTTGCTTCAAGGGTAGAAGCATAATTATTGCTGAGTTTCAATGCAAAAGTTTTGTACTTTAATTGCATTGTTGTTTAGATGTGATGTTAAGAATTTCGTAAATAATTTTAGAATATTGCCTGGTGTCAAAATTTAACAATTTAACATAATTCTTTGAGCTAATAATATGTTTGGACATGAGGGTTCTTTAACAATGTGTCCCTTGGTATTGGATATGTGTTCCTTGGTAAAAGTTTTTAATGACAATAATTGAATCATCTGACAACCATCAATTAACGGATAAACAAAGTAACAACGACATTTCGTACAGATTTTTGGACTCATCAAGGTATAGAAAGTGTTCAAGTTCCAACTGAAGTAAAATTTAGTATGGATAAAAGTAGATAAACAAGATGAGAAAAAGTATATTAAGTGAAATTTTGAATTAATACTTTAAATAACATTTTGGCCAAAATAGTCGCTGGACGCAGTCCCGGAAGCAATTTTTTCATTTCCTGGTTATCCAGTCAAATTCAGTTGAAAAATGTACCTGAATTAGTAGAAAAAGTCGTTAAAGACGTTTAAAAAATTTAGTATAGAATTGTATGGAATTGAAATGCAAACAATTTAAAGCTAGAAAAGAAATTACTTAGATATTTTGAAATTTTTGGACTGTATAAAAATTTTGTAGTGAAATTTGTCAGAAGAAATAAGAATGGTATGTTCTTGGAAAGTACTTTTAAGAATTCTGACATAAAGAGAAGCTAAGTTAGAAAAGGCAGCGAAGAAAGTTACAAAATTAAGATAAGTAGCCTTGTTTTAGTGGAATCTCTTTTAATGTAGAATACATTTTCAGTTCAGAGATCCTCGAATATAAAGAACGCTAGACTTAACCCGAGTGCTAATGCAGTTCAGAGACGTTGTTTGACGTCATACCGCAATATTTTTGTGTCGAATACACGCACAATTTTTTTTCTGTGTAAAGAGTAGTAGTAGATATTCTACTTACTTGTATGTGGCTGTTACTTTATTATTGAGTTTTGTATATTTACCATTGGATTCGCTTAAATGAATTATTTTCATATGGCCAATGTTAGTAATCGTTGGACTTAAGAGAATCTCTCTTTCATTTCAAATTATTTTATTCCGCATTTAGTTTTACTGGATTACGTAACTGCAACTGCACACAAGCAGATCCCGGATCTGAACCATAGTCCTTATTACATCCTCACATAGCGCCTGGGTGGTAGCAAGGTATGTAATCCAATTAAAGGTGCCTTCCAGAAACAACCGAACAGACCTTAGCTGACCTCTCCTCCAATTTGCGCTCCGAAGAAAACACAATTCGTCTCAGTCAGCGGTGGTATTATTTTCCTCCCAAACAGCAGTGATGTAATTTACGACAAAAAATTAAGTAAGCAAAGCAAGGTAACATGTGCACTTTATGCGGCACTTGGCATTTATCTAAAAGAATTAACTCGTAATTCCGTTCACCGTAGCACTAGTTTACTGTAGTAGTAGTTGTAATACAAGTGAAGGTCAAACACAGGTTATGTTTATTCTAGCCGCCACAAGATTATTTCTGGTACAACGTTAGAAGTGCCCCGAGGATGTATATGCAAAAGAAGGACAAAGCCGATCACTAGAATTCATAATTATATTTCTACTCTTATTGGCAGGAAAGTAACAATCTACTATACTGATCCGGGATCAAAGTTTTTTCTTTAGTGGCCTTTTCCAACAAAAATGATATATATGAATTAAAGATAAATGTACTTGAACTTAAAGACTTTTTATAGAACTTAATATAATTAATTTATATATAATATTCAAATTTAGTTGTTGAAAAAAGTTATTATATTGACAAAAATATTTATTATTTTCAAACTTGTAATAAGCACAATTCATATCTGAGTCGGTCCTACACTGAATTTTTTGTGAGTGTCTAAGCATGATCCGGCTGAATTTGAGCAATGGCATGGGTTATATACACTTTTAAGTCATCAATCACTTGCGTCGTATTGGGTAGACCTGCGACTTCAGGAAACCCCACAAGAAAAACCAAGCGGGGTCAAATCGCACGATCTTGGTTGCCAATTCACCTCACCTCTGCGACAGATAACTACCCTCTAATCGTTCATGCAGATTGGGCACCGTGAAGTCTGCTTTGTGGCACGTAGAACCACATGTCGTCTACGTCCATATCATTCAATTACACCCCAAATAAATTGGTTATTACCGATCTGTAGCGCTCAGCGTTGACGGTGAAGACCTCACCAACGTCGTTTACAAAAACGTACGGAGCGATGACGCCGCCGGCCCAAAATCTGCACCAAACAGTAACCATTTGTGGATGCATTGACACCTGGAGAACCTCGTGTTGGTTGGGGACGTCCCATTACGGCAATTGTTCTTGTTAACATAGTCATCATTCGAAAATGCGCCTCGACGCAAAATATGGTTTTTCGGCTAAAATTGGGTCCTCTCCAAAACGCTCCGAAGCCCAGTTGTGAACAAACGGCGTTGTATATGATCATTAAGTTTGAGCTCCTTTTCCAGTTGGATATTGTACGGGTGTAGGTCCAAGTCCAAAAGCAAAATTCGGTAAGATGAATCTACGAAAGGTCGTGTACTTGTTCTCTCGACCAATCTGGCGTTCCTTTGACTTGCAAATTTTGGCTGAGTGTTTACCGAAACGGTCGTCTCGAATTTGGCCACCAAACATTGAAGAGTCAACTTTGAAGGGCCACCGTGGTCTGCCATAAAATCATTTTGTTAATCCACTTTTATTATTTGGACCTGTTGCCATGGTGACTTGGCATCGATGGCTGAATAATAATACGTTAGACAAGACGACACAAAAACAACATTGCCGCCACAGGCTGCCAATTGAAGAACCCTATAAATGTAACAATAACAGATAGCCGAAGTTTTTAATCCATTGTTTCTCATTTTCATCGTTGCACGACAATTTAATCAATTCAAGTATATATGCAACACCCCTGTCTTCCACACATATAGATTTACTTTAGTCTCAATATTCTATCAAATTTGTTCAAGCTAATAAGCTTATTATCATTTATCAAACTCCTCACTAACTCCATCAATGCTGCCCCGTAATAATTTAAGTTCTTTGGCCTTAAAAATTCTGTTCGCAGACGACAGATAACATTTTCTGTCGCTGACTTCAACAAAGCTCCTCTCCGGCTCAACGAAAAGTAATCCATGTTGGATAGCGAAAGCACTATTACGTCATAACCTTATTTAATTTCTTATAGCACATTTTTCCTATAAACCAGGTCTTTCACATAGTCTCTTTACAATCGAATAAAATTATAAAGTCTAACATATATTCCTATTTATTTATTTAAAAATGTCTGATGATCGATTGAGTCAACTTTGCAAGCACTAATGGTTTTGCTGATATCCATATTATGTCCTGTATGAGATCATCAATGAGATAATTAAAAAATCATGCTGGTTAGCTATTTTCTTTATACCTCGTCACAATATAAAAGCCATGGTTTCTTCTATAAACGTGCTTTTTTTGGATATCAGGCTGCATGAGGGTGATCCTGAAACATGCAACTTCTCTTTAATACCATAGGAAGGAAATTGAAAAGGTGTGATGTGCCCTTCTCCCTGTCATTTAGGATTGAAAATGGTTATTGATCGACTGAAGGTGAAATTCCTGTTTCTTTTCACCAATTTATTAGTCTATCCTTACATAGCTGCGTCTATTTTATCGATTAGTTAAATTTAAAATTTCTCAATTGCAAAGAAAAACATGCGAGTTTATTTTCGAATTTTATGGTGTCATCTGTGTTTTGGATAATGAAACATTGTAGTGACGGCTATTGTAGACGTATTGTATTATTATTGTTCAAGAATTCATCTGTGAAAGTTTGTTTAATTGTTCCAAACGGTTACGAAGCTTGGTTTCCTGAGTGGAGAATTTTTTTTCCTTTGATTACTAGAGTCGGGTGATGTGAACTGTTTAAGACTCTTTCTCCGGTGACGTAACAAAGCGTAAGGAAAGTTAAGTGACATCTCCGACCTTCTGGGCGGAGTCCAGACGCAGAGATTAAAAGTACCACGGACATATACACTGTCATTACCTGTAATTGCAGCTTTTAAAGTGGCACTACCCTGCCAACTCTTACTCTCTCTCCCTCCTTCTCATCTTCCTCTCTCTTTGTTCGATTATTTAGAGCCACATGCAAAGGACAATCCGTCAATACTTTGTACTCCGCTCACATATCATCGCACCCTCAGGGTGGAAAAGGGAACAACAGCCACCACTCCTACTACCACGCCCAATACATCATGAGATGCCGCGAGAAAGTTTGCGAGTTGTTCTTGTCTTAATGAGTATGGAGAAAGTTACGGTCACGAATCCAGAAGGTGGTAGTCGTAATCAGCTCGAGGAAGGCTTCTGGACCATCTATCTTCTGTCGATTCAACAAGTCTCTTGAAGTTTAACATGGGCTTTGCCCGATAGGAGAAAATTCTTCCTGTAAACGCTTGGACTATAATAATTATATAAGAAGATTGATATAATTGATTAAAAATCAATAAAAACGGCCAAAAAAGTGAGCATTAAATATATAACTATTTATTAGCAAAAGCGACGTTTCATCTCCATTTTGAGACTTCTTCAGGCTTAAAATTTAGCATTGCTAAATGTATTTTCACAGTTTTGTATACTTCATTGTTATATTTTATGTTTTTATGAACTGGTGATTTACTTCAGAAAAGGACTAACAAAATCATTTTTTTTAATTTAAGGATTTAATTAGATAAAAATTAGTATAATTTTCACGGATATTGAATTAATAAACATCATAATTAAAATGAACCGAATAGCCAAAAATCAGAAATAAATCATTTTAAAACGATTTATCACCACAATTTGGGACCTCTTCATTTTATTAATTAAAAATTTATTAAAATTTTGGTTACTATCGTAAAATTCGGAGCCTAACTAGAGACGCCTAGAAAGTTGGGGGACGAAATGTTTTAAAATTTAAAATTATTATATTTCTGATTTCGGTCATTCTTTGCATTTTATTTATAATATTAAATCAGATTTTCAATTACTTTATTATACTTCGTGTTTAAACCTTAAATATATATATACATATATATGTGTGTGTGTGTGTGTGTGTGTGTGTGTGTGTGTGTAATGTAACATTGTTAATTGTTACGGTTGAATATAATCCACGGCGTCAGGTAAGGATGCCAGGTACCAAAATATGAAAAAGTCAGGTTTCCTGTCTATAGATATTCTGATATTAGCAACTTGTCTTCAGACACAACATGTTATGGGTAATAATTATATTTAACGTACCTCAAATAGTAATTAATTCATAAATACTTTCTAATTCAATAAAATATTGAAATAAATGGGATTTATTAAAAAAAATTGAATAAAGCAAAATTTTTATAACGTTTTGTATGAATCTCAAGCTAAATTGGACCTTGCGGTGTATAAAAAATTTCGATCGTTACTCTACTGAATAAGAAGGATGTTTACATCAACGAAATCTCACAGAAACACCGGTCACCAGTGGTGTGTTGAAATAGCAGCCAACAATCACAAAATACAAGCTGAAACGAATCCAGGCCGGCCGTCTGCAAATTGCTTTATAGAAAACCAAATTCTTTACTCAGATAACTTGCAATTCCAAACTCTAAATGCAACTCAGCAATAACTTTCCCAAAATAATCCCCAAATGGAATCCAATAAATCCGTATTTCGTGCTTCTTCAAACGGAAAGAATAATCCATTAAAATATATAAACGACTCCCGTAGTCAAAAATGTCTTTTTTCGTTGCTGTCTCAATTATTGGTAACAGTGGACGAGATAAGCCAGGGATAAAAATGAATCAACTCGGAACAATTCTTAGTGTCTAAGGGATATCTATGGCCTAAATATAGTATACAAGAGTTAGAATTATTTTATTGTTACATATCATTGCTTACTTTCAATGGAATTTGGAATTGTGTCACTTGATATATAATAATAATAATAAATGCAAGTAAGAAGTACACCATATGCGTCTCTCGCATCCAAGCTTCCACCTCCTTTTATTTTGCCAATATTCATGTCGCATACCTCTGTCCTCCATAGCTTGCATCACTCCTTCATTCCACTTAAGTTTGGGTCTTCTTTTTTCTTTCGTTTTGGGGATTGTCAGTGAAATATTCTTAATGACCACCGTTCCTCTGGCATTCGTCTTAAATGTTCATACCAATTCAAGCTCCTACTTTCTATTGTATCTCAAATATTTACTGATGTACCCACCATTTCTTCCCAAATGAATTAATTTCTTATCCTTTCTGTTCTTGTCTCCAGAAATCCATTTCAGTCGGTCTTAACTTTCCTTCATTTTCCCAAACCTAAGAACCATATATTGCAATACTCTCCACTATCGTTTTGTAGATTCTTCTTTTCATCTTGTTACAACTCTGATCTTCGCTATTCTCTGCCGAGGAACGCTGTTTTACGCTTCCCGTAAATCGATGTAAATAAGATGAGTTTCTAGATTATGTGCAACCTTTTTTCCGTGACCTATCTAATACTGATAACTACTGAAATTCGAACAGGTAGGAAATATACAGTCGATCTCCTGTGGTGTAGTGGATAGTGCTGCTGCCTCACAATTCAGTGGTCCCGGGTTCGAATCCTGGCATGGGCTTGGATGTTTGTGTTGTCATGGTTGAGAAGAACGGGATTAAGACTATTGGAGGATCGATACTTTGACCACGTGTCACTCCAAATTCGGAATGTGTCATGCAAGATGACAGTCCGCAGTCGACTCGGTAGGCCCAGGCTCTCGATGGAATATACAGATTAGTTGTATTCTAAATTTTAATTGAAAAGTAATAATAGCCGGAAAATGAGTACGAAAGAAAATTTTAGGTTGGACGTAAGAAAAACATTGAATAGAGATTGTAAATGACGCATATGAATCTAAAATGAGATAAATGGTCTTTGCGATGGCGTAAATTAGAGTAAAAAAATGGTAATGCGTATACAGAAGAACAAGAAATAAAAATGAATAAGTAAGTAAGAGATTAAGATCTTGTACGTGATTCTTTGAGTGCCATAGACGAAGACGACACAAGTACAAGTAGTTGCCTCGTCATGATCCTGTGGGCTAAGCTAAACACTCGTCTTAAATGCGCACTCCCGTACTCTCCTTTAACACCTTCCCAGCTTTTTTATTACTCTGTTCTTAACGTTCACTTTGAATGCCGACACCATCCATTCAGAAGGCCTGTCCCCTTCCTTCGCCATTCCCAAACACTTGTGCTCCGTATACTACGACGCACCTTCTTGATCGATGAGAAACCTGTTGCGTGACACCAATTCCTATCGGTAAAACCCCAACCAATTCCGTGAAAGAGTTTTTAGTAATAACTGAATGGGCATGTCTTTTATATATTTTTCTCTCTCCTGTCGATGTATAAGTTCTTATTAATTACATTCTTAATGATTAAGCTGAAATTTAACTAAGCAACACTGACTGTTTTCATAGTCAACTCTATCATTCCTCTTTTGTGGGTGCTTTTACCTTCACTAATCTTCTCCAGTTAATAATGACAATGTTATCAGAAACATTGGTTTTACTTATTTGTAGTATTGCACCATCTATCACATAATTTTAATGGAACAGAGGGCAGATATTGCCGTTGCTTATTAAATTTTCACCCGTAACAGGCTTAACTGAATATTGGCAAACCACACACTTCTACTCAAATTAACTAATTAGACATTCCAGAGAAAAACCTCGTATCAGTTACTGGTATTATTAAATAATTAATTTTACTTGGAATCGGTTGGTCATGTTTATACATAACTTCTTCGATTACGTATTATAAAATAATTTTATAAAACAACATTTCTCTTACATCTACATTGAAGTATGTTATTTATGAACTATTAATTTAATTGTTTTCATTTTTACACGCACTTGATTATGAAAAAAGGATTGTCATAGGTGTTAAAATATATTTTTATAAAGTTAAGTGGCAGTAACATGCGAAGTACAAGTTTCAATTTTCCAAAATTAACCTCATATTAATAACACGTTATCACGTCATTTGTCTAAACCATATTTTACGTAATACTACATCAATCAATTTTTGACCTATAATATTCATAGTTATCATACTATCTTGTGATAAATCAGTAGTTTAAGTTTATGTTTTAAATGACTTATTTCATAAACTCCATAAAACTAATTTTATTAGTTACATAAACTTCTATATAAATATTAATTTTAATTCCACATCTGTGTCTAATTAAATAAATAAATAATATAATTTAATAGATTTTTTACTTTTGATTTTCTTTGAGGCATTCCACAAATCGGAAAGTTATTGTGAAGTCCAGTTAGTTTCTAACTTCAGAATGAATGCGTGATTCCTAAACCACTTTATAGTAGGTTACTATTGACGCCCACTACTAATATTGTTTCGTAAAACGTACTTAACTCGCAAGTTATTACAGAGTCACGTAATTCTTTAGTACATCTGGTTATATAGAACTGTTTGTAATATAAAGAGGATAAGTTACCGTATCCAGTAATCTTGATCACCTTCTGAGAGAAAGATACTGTTTACACAACCCTGGCGTCCTTGTGGCACATTTTTTCAGATCTGATGGAAAATAATACTTTCGTATCTAAAATCTAGATCATACAGGTCAGAAGGTTGCTGATTGTTCGAGGGTCATTGTCTCTGACATTGCAGCCTTTTAGTAAGATAAAGAGAAAGAGTTGCTCCAATTTGCTAAAACAGCCGGACGTAGAACAAAATGGAAGACTTTCATACTTTATCAACAGCAGAGACGATAATTTAAAAACAAAATATGTCATGAAGGTTGAATGCATTTATTTTTTGTAAATGGCGAAAGTCATAGGATAACGAAGTTGCTAGTTGAGAAAATCGCCATTTTTTTTATAAAACAGGACAAGGGAAAGTTTATAGTTTTTAAATTATACATGTTCATAAAAAGTCATATTAACGCTAAAAAAAATATAAATACAGAAAATTTTAACAGGATCAAAGTTTTAATATAGGAAAAGCGATTATGCCAATACTCAGCAGCGAGGAATGTAGAGTCCTTAACGATTTAATTCCTAATATAATTGAACCGAACCAAGTATGTTATAAACTGAACGGCTGCATACACTCATTATACTCCACTCAGAAGAATGAGATTTTTCTTTTATTTACGTGAACTCATATTCTGTCGTCTCAAAGAATATGATTTTAATAATACTGTTCCTTTATATTTTAATAATTGTTATGATTGTACATCGAATAATGTAGGCGAAAAATTACGGCCAAAATTGTCAGAATTAAAATTATTTATTTGTTAAATTATAACACGACGTTTCTTTCCTTTGTTTGGAACCTCCTCAGGTGTGAAAACAATCTACAAAAAATAATAAATATTGATGTAAATGAAATAAAATAGGCCTATATAGAAAAATACATAAGATGCGTTGGGTTTATACACTTACACCAAAAATAAAACAACTTTCTGGATTATTGTTGGTGTAAGTGTATAAACCCAACGCATCTGACGTATTTTTCTGCATAGGAATTATTTATTTTATTTCATTTCATTTCCTTCAATTATAATTATTTCGTTTTAGTTCGAAATTAAATGTTTGTTTTCATTTATGAGGAACAGATGACGTAATATGAGAGGGAGTCAGTAATGACCACTGGTCAAATTATTCACCTTTTAACGACCTCCTGAGAACAGTTTCATGTCTCCTATACAAGCACTACAGCTAACATTAATTTTGCTATTATGTTTCCTTCCCCCTCATGTAGTGTTATTGTTCTTCGATTACAAAACGACTGACTTGATTTATTTAACAACTGCCTCAAGGGACCAGCAGAAGAAAATTAGTTCTCCATTTACGTACTGAGTAAATCACCTCTGCATTGTAAACACACGAACTAATACGCCTGTAACACGACTAATTAGTTCTCACAAAAGCGAGAATCGAGCTGCCTGACAAGACTGTCAACTGTGTGCGAATTTCGTGATCGGACTTTTAAACAAGTATAAGACCTTGATTTGAATTGCCTGGACTGATTGGTGCAATAGAAACACTTGCTATCTACGCAGGCATACATTAGCCATACATGGAGATCGTTATGAGCGTTCAGGTGAGTTTGTGTGTGCGTGTGTGTGCCCATTATGACTTCCGAGAAAGTCAATCGATCTGCATAGTGATTCCAAGAGGAAAGTGTGTCTGTCTCTCCATATTGAACGTAATGCGTTTTGGTATTTTACATTACCACCAATTAACACGCAGACCGTGTAACCTAATTTTCTTGAATACAATTTTCCTGATAACGCTCTAACGTAATTTTGCATCTTATTCCCACCTACCTTAAACGTAAAAACAATAAACCATTTTCAGAAGGATACGAAACATGGCACCTTACTTTTGTGAACACTTCGTTCGCTTAAGAAACTACAAAGGCAAATAGTTCAGAGAATTTTAAACGTTGGTAAACGTGAACTTCTTACAAGCTTGAATATTGAAATCCAATAAGAAGGTAACACATATACTGCAGTGGGGACAAAAAAAAATTATAACAGGACACGGAGGGATAACAGATAGTCCAGAGAAGACAATGAACATAGGAAAATAAAATGAGACAAATTTATAGAACCGGCCATTCAGTAATTCAGAAGGAAACTGATTGCATTCAATCATATTGATATTGTTAGAGAAATAGCTGGAAATTTACGTATGGTTTGACGCACTGCTAATTTTCTGAGATTATAGAGGTTACTGAATAACCAAGGCCACTATTTATAGTTTTAGTCATATATCATATTACTTATATAAAATTCTACAGAAAGAAATAGCTAAAATAAGGACTAAAATTAATTAAGAAAAAAATAAATCCCACACAACGTTTTTGCAAGCCTTCTTCATTTTGTCAGGGAATTGAAAAATGCAATAACTACTCACAGCACAATTACTTTTTCTGTTCTTTTGCCTACTTCTTCTGTAATTTGTATACTTTAAATTTTCTAAAACACACACTATTTTACCAATGAAGTTTACTTTTCATGTCAGATCACTTGCAATGTCTAAAGCAATTAATAATATTCTGATTTAATACCTACTCATAAATTGGTCGACTGGGGAGAAATAGTGAGTCATGTCGAAGTACGATGCGCAATTGTAATGGGGCAACTGGGTAGTATACAAAACTAATTTGAAAACATTGACACAAGAAAGCATATTGTTTTCAAATCAGGATATGCTGCAGGTAAAAAAACTCAACCATAAAATTTAAGGGACGATAAGTACATGGTGTGGTAAAAGGGTCTAGTGGCAACTCTCCAGCTGCTGTTCCTTCCCGATAATAATACTCCCCTTCTTACTGACTGACTATTCTTGCGACCTGTACAAAACTTAGCTATATATGCACTAATCAACTTGTACGAAAATTTATATATATAAATTGGAATCACCACATATAGGTTGCATTAATAATGGAATCATATTTTCTTCAAACCCTTAATCATTAATTAATAAGAAAAATTCTGGATATAGACATAGGCGGAGATTTGTTGAAAGGGTAGAACTATAACAGGAAATTTTTTAAATTACTGGTACAGTAATGAGCAAATTTTTATAAGATCAACATGACTGGAAAAATGTCATCCGGGTCATGGACACGAACCCCAGACCTCCTGATTTCCGGGCGGGCACTCTACCACTGAGCTAATCTGAGCCGACGTCTTAGGACCATTCTTGTAACCTAAGCCAGGCTCACTAATCACACTCTTCACAACGTAATTCTAGAAACACAGTGAAGAACGTAAACTGTGTAAATTGATCAAAGGTGCATGAAATTCAAGTGAAAGGAAGCTGATTAATAGCTTACAGCTAATTTATCATTATGAACATCAAATCAAAGAATATTTGTTTCCTTTCTCAATGGTATATATTATTTGTACCGCTTCTTAACCTGTAGTAAGTCACACACGGACTGTCAGAAGGGATCCGGAAGTTTTCGCAGTGAGCTGAGCTAGCTAGCCAGTGTTTTCGTGACACAGCCCCTAGCGATGCACGCGAAATCCACCTGCCAATTACGAGAGAGAGAGAAAAGAAGGAACAGGAGAAGAATGGAATATTTATGAATTTCTATCGGCCTGAGGCCAAGTTGTCCCTGCCCTGTCACGAACCCAGAGGAAAACTGCTGGGTGCGCACTCTACGGGAGATATCATCTTACATTAACATCACCGCACGTAAATCATTATACGGGATGACAATGATGATGTTAATAATAACAATACTCTCATGGTAGGATTTTGCAATGCGAATTATGTTGCCCATGCGCGATAGCGGAGGGAACTAGCGAAGTTTCCCGGAGGACGAACGAAAATAGGCACGCATATCACTGCAACTACGTTGTTTGGGTTTTCTATGCTGGTTTTACTGGGTAGGAAATTAGAATATACCAAATTAATTATTTAACTACGATATTCAAAAGATATATAAACATCTTAAGAAAAATAAGTTAGTCATTTCCGTAATCTAAACATTTGCAACTTAGTAATGGTCTTTTCGATTCGGTGAATACAGTATTAACAAGATCAATTTGGCAATTGAGCCAATCTGTCAGCATAAATATCAATTTAAGTGATGATGTTGAATGATTGTTTTTGGGTGCTTATTATAGATCGGATACCCTACTGTTTTTTCGGGTTAACAGGCTACATGAGGAAGGAAATTGAAAATGGGGGATGCGGGATATATTTTTATTTAAACTATTTATTACAGAGAGATAGTATAGAATAATTCATGTGTAAATAAAAGAGAAGAGAATCTTATATGAGTATAGCTGAATACAGCTGAAAGCTCCTGAATTATATTTCAACGCACATTTCTTAAATGAACATAAATATACATTATTTTGGTGACTTTTGTCTGAATTATTTATTTGTAAATTTATGAATGGCAGATAATTGAATTATTCAGTTTCATTTAGATTCCTACCCATTATTTTCATCTTTCTTAGTTTTCAACTCAAGTTAAAATATTGGAAACGTATTAGTATATAATATAAGATCAACCCTCGATCGCTTTTCTTTATTTCCCACATTCCCTTCTTCTCCCTTCATTTTAGTATACGTTTGAGTGCAGTCAGATCGATCGCTCACCGTGATCGTTTAACCTTGGATCGTGACTGCTTCCGTGACTCACTCTTTTCTACATCGGTAGGCTGTCCCAATTCTCGTTACATCATCATCGGTTTATTCCTCGTTTTCCTCTTCCCCTTCATAAAAAAGAATAACTGACGATAGTAATAATCTCCTTTACACAATCACCTTTCCACCTGCAAGGTGAGTTGATCTCTAATTGGCGGGCTTGCAAGAGTATAGTTATTAAAAGTCTCCTTCTGAAGGTCCTGCTATTTCTAAAGTCACGATAAATTATTGCGATGATGTCTTTCAACTCTGCAATATTCCTGTTATTTAAAATACTAGGCTTTGTTTCTAATATGAAAAGCCTTTAAAAGTTATGAGTTTTTATGTAGCTCGTCTTTCAAGACCTCGTCCTGTAGTAACTAATAAAATTCAGTTTTACTATTATTAAAATAACATCTTCATACTCTCAGATCTTTCTGCCATTCCTTCTATTAACATGAACCAGGTTCTGAAATCCAGTAATTTCCAGTACACAATTATTTCATCTAACTTTATCATCTATATTTCTTCACGTCAGTTAATTGCAACTTTGAATATTGAGAGAACTTAATTTGATGAATGTTTTCTGTAGATTGACTCTCAATTTTTAGCCCATGTAAACCTCAATGGAAGAAATTTCTAACATTATTACGTGTAATATCTTCTTTATGTATCGAAAGTTTACGAAAATAATTTATTTTTTCATTGCAATTGGGAAATAGTCTTGTGACAGAGCGTCGGTTGAATTGAATTTTCCAGGTACTCAGACAGGCGCCAAATTGACGGAACGGTCAGGTTCGGACGTGTGCACTAGACAGCCATAGGGATTATACCCCAGTGATGACGCGGCTAGGGTGAATCAAAGAACACCTGGACGGGAAATTTTAAGAGTAGAATTTCAGGGTATGATAGGGAAGAGAATCGCAGAAAATCGCAGAGAATCAGGAATGATGAATATGTCGGAGATTAAGAATGAAAAAAGACTGCATATATCAACTACATATTAAATGCCGCCAGTCAAGTTTTTCATATCGACAAGTTTAGATTTGTTAATTCCATTACTCCTCTGCTGAGGAAATAGAACATATATAAATCTGACCTCTACTTTTATTACAATTTATAAATCCCTAAATAAATTACTAATTATAAGAGTTATAAACCTATTTACGGCACCTTACTGCTTACCTGATATTTTTCTTTGATTCAACAGTTCATTCCACCTATTCTTTAAAATCCCAATATAACTTTTACGCAGTTGAAATAAGCTTTTCGAGAAAGTGGTATATTCTTCTGAGCTCCGCGATTTACCTGGGCTATTGCTACTTAAAAATAATAAAATATATTTACAACTATACGGTGGTCGGGAGAGAGACTCGCTGTGGAAAAACCCCGTTCACAAAATGAAATTCAAATTATTGGAGGTGGTTAAATGTATAGGTACAGTTTACACATTTTAAATTTAGAAATGTTACAGGAAATTAATAATATCAATTAATGTCTCAATTCAATGATAACAAACGTTTCAGCTGAAGGAAAAAGAAAATAATAAATTAATGATTTATACTTTCCTTGAGAAAACGACAATGAGAGAAATGTGGGGATGACAAATCAAACTACACATTACTTAAAAAATTCCCCATCAGAAATGATAGCTGAAATCTCACTGGAGAATGAAAATTCTAGCATCACTATTTATTAGTGATATCCGACAGATTTGAAACACTTTCACTCATTTCATTTCATTTTGTTAACATAACCGCTTTAATTAGTTTACCCTAGAACCTTTTTATACTCGGACTTCTATACAGCTCTGTTTTACTATATTTAGTTTCATAAGCCGTCGAGAGAATAAAAATTTCTAATGTACCTTCAAGAGGGGATTCATTAATCCATTCTCAGTGTCCTCCAAGCTAATTGGAGTTTAAACTGGACTGCAATAATATCTGGAAAGTCACGAATTAGTTTAGAAGTCCTCATAACAATTATCTAGGAATTTATTTTATTATAACATCCTCCCCATTCTATTTCTCCGAATCCCCGCAATTATAACTTCAGTATAAAACGATTTTGGATATTATAGTGAGTTAGGTAAAGCTTCATGTACTTGTTTTAGTATGTTCTGAGATATTATGATTATTTTGGGGCTATTTTCTTTTTGTATTCATAATTTGGTACATAGGTTAACTATGGTTGTACGAGTTATTGGAACTATCTCCTAAAAAAGATTTAATAATAAAACAGTAATATTTACTGCTCATAAATATTTAGATGTGTAAAGGAGGGTTTAAATATTTAAATAAAAAGAAAATTTTATTGGCTAATTCGTTCACGTCTCAACAGAGACTTTTGGATGGGATATCAAAATTTTTTGTGCAGAGGCGTATTTGCTTTTCTCAAAGTATTTAATGATCTTCTTTTTTTCTTCTTGAATACTTATTCCTCACAATTTTCGACCAAAAGTTGTACTGATCTCATCTTTCTACTTACTTTCCTACTTAAAATATACGCTAATTGAATTTTCCTCTCCCTAAGTCATCTTCCAATTTCCAAGCAACGTCCTCCTTCTCTCCTCTCCTGACCACCAGTTACTTCCCATCTCTATAGAGGAAACGCCACCCAACGTGACCTGTATTCACCAATCGTCATTAATTTTCGCCGACCGCTGGATCCGCTCTTACGGAGAAATGGGTAAGTCTTGAGAAACTTTCATGGGTCATCGTACCCTGGGGCACAATCATCTTTAATCCACTGTACGTAGCTAGCAGGCATGTATTTTCGGGACGGTCTGGCACCTTTCTAATCCAGGAGTTTCCTCATCATCTCTGCCTAACTCAGAATATAATTATTCAAGTTTCCGAATTCAATTTGTCTTCAAATACATATTAAATTACAAAGGGTTCGCTTAAGGTTACAACATGATGGCGCAACTATATTTTGCATTACGTATGTTTTCAGAACAGTTTCTATTAGGAGAGCGTAATTATTATGAATTAATGGAGACGACAAAAGCAAGACTTATTAAGGATTGGGAAACTTTAATTAAAATAACCACCGTCGTCATTATTTGAACATTACCATACTTCTTCTGTATTGGCAAGCAACGAATATACAAGCTGGAATTATAAGAAAACGTCTTAAATGAGTAAGTGGTACAAGGTTAAGAGAAACATTGAGCAACGTCCCAGCAATTAAACTTGCTTCAGTTTCTCTGGCAGCCTTACAGTCTCGACAAGTTTTCCTTCTTCGTCTTCCCAATATTTCACGACAGGTCTGCTTGCCCGCAGAGCGCGACATACGCAAACTAACCGAAAGCTCACGACTTTGAAGAATAAGAAGAAAAAAACACGGTAAAGCGGTAACGTGAAAGGGCAGTCACGACGTTTTGCATGAGATACACTTTACTTTACCCAAACGAAATTTAATGAAACCAGATAAATCTGTTGCTCGAACTTTTAATTGGAAGCGTTTAAATTGAAGTTTCTGCTACCGTTCTTTAGGAAGGCGAGCAGGTTTCGTTGTCGATATATCTAGCAGAATGGTGAGGAGTGTAATGAAATGATTGGTGCTATTATTAGAAATGAAGGAGGATACAATAAAATAATAATAGTGATATCGTAGAATGAAGTTCATCTGCGGACCACTTACGACTGCAGCATCTCTTAGATGAGCTGTTTTCATTACGGGAATGGTCAAACCGGATTGAACAAGTTGTTATTTCTTTCCTTTACGTATCTATTGAAAGTTACTAATTATCTTCGAATAAAGCGGACACATTTCTTTCTTTACAATAATTAAAATGAAACTGATTATTTTTAAATAAATTTCTTCGTGTGTATTTATTACTCTTGAATTAGGTAGTATCTAATCATAGTAGTCTTAAAATTATACGCATGCTTGTTCATACATATTTATTTTTTATTCATTGTATTAAAATTGTGAGCATGTCAGATTTATCCACTAAGATAGGAATATGTCATACGATAGTCATGATACGTTCCTAAGTCCCAACATTCAATAATTTTGTCAGAACATCAACAAAATTATTAAATTAATATTTAATTGTAAGGCTTTAGGACTTTATACTGTCTTTATGTATTTTGAACATCTTTTTCCATATTTTTAGTAAATATTTTAAATCGGAGCAAAGTTACTGAACATATACCAAATAAATCATATAAAATTTATTTTTTGTGTATATAAAAACAACCATACATAAACTGTAATTACTGTTGTTACTGGTTGATATTTCTTTATAGCTGTACAAATATGCTGTGACGAATGAGGTGGGGCACGTTCATTTAATTATTGTGTTCCCACTCTTTTAGACTGCCGCAGGAAATCGTGTCTGCGAATTTATTGTTCAATTCAAGAAATGTCCATTTTGTGAATACATTTCTGTAGTTATCTTTTCATAATTATTCTTGAGCGGTAATACAGTAACAACGGAGATACATTGTGTAATTAATTGGCCTCAGTATAAAGAATATCTCTCTCTAAAGTAATTATAAATTCTAAGTTTGAGTCTAAAATGAGTTGCTGTAAGTACTAGAATTATTTTCACTAACTTAGCGTTATGTGTCTCCTTCTATCATCTATCTATCCAGGATATGAAGAGATTTTTTTCCATGAAATTATATTACTCAAATATTCCTAGACATATCTTTACATCATCTACTTTGTAGAAAAACAGTCTATTATCCCTCAAAAATTCCCTATTATTAATATTCATCAATATTTAATAATTTTTTAAAATTGGATTAATAATCTTTTAATGCGATTAAAATAGTTGGCGTTTGGCTGCTAATTCCAGTGAAAGAAGTGACAAGAGAAAATGTAACGATATTTAAAAAAATTAGTAATTATTTACAAAATGAGACTGATTTATAACCAAATGGTACAATATTATAATAAACATTTTAACAGTTATTGTAAAGGCAGTGGCTCCAAACGTCAGACATTTAAATATCGTAATTAAAAAATTATATGAATATATGTATGTATGTTTTTATAATACAAAAATTTAAAAACAGATCCATATTTTTTGTTTCATTATTTTTCAAAAATTGTCCTCATCCGTTGAATGTAATCAGACACCACTGACAGATTTTTCTTATTTAGCTCATTCCAGTATTGAGAAAAACCGAATAAGTGATAAATAGCATATTTGAAAATATATTAATAAAAATTTCTTCCAAATAAGTAAGTTGCATATAAACAAATTGACAGTAAATTGTTAATAGTCCTTATTTTCTTCAGTGAAAAAAACTATTTAGCCACGGCCTTTGTAAGACAGTGATCGATGGTTGAATATTTTAATGTTTTTTTTTCACATTGTTCCAATTATAAGGACTGGAGCAACATCATTCCTATTTGTTCCTGTAAACGTCAAGAATAAGAATGAGAATTGCATGAAATCAAAATAATATAATAGAAATTGACTTTGAAACTGCTTAATAATATCTGAAGGACTTTTGAAAACTCCATTAAATAAAGACATGTCATACGATGCAATGGGACAGGATTTATGGAGTAAATCTTCATTAAGCTTCTCTGCCTCTCTGGCCAAATCCGATTTTGATAAATAACTTAATTACTTACGGAAACCACTCTATTATCAATAATGAGACCTCTAAATTACTTGACGAAAACCAGCCCGAACCTTCAACTCTTGAATTATTCATGATCATTTTGGTCCACTATCTCTGTATGCGTCTCTCTACACATCGACCAACCTCTTTTATTTTAGTTATATTTTATTGGCACTAAATTAGTGATTAAACAGAAAGGTAGATAAATGAATCTCTAATTGAAATAATGCTTCGTTAATGTACAAATATATCAGCCTCCTTTTTTTACAGTGTTGATTAGTAAAACATTTTAATTACGAGTGGCGGAGGGACGCTGCTAAATGACGCTTAAAATGACATTTTATACTACCGGTTAATTGATCCATAATTTAAGATTCTCGTTTTACAAGGTAAAAGTATATGAATTTATGACGCCGAAGAGATTTTGCTGAATGATAATGCGACTACATAACTACGTAACATTTACATAAGGAAGCAATCAATTATTAAAGTTGAAGGGAACTTGTATGTGAAAAAAGTACTGGGAATAGTAAAATTTGATGACATAATTACGATAAATCAGTTAATTGAATGTTTAAACAGTGTAACGCCACAATAATAAGTATTATAAGTGTAAGAAGAGACAAAGTGGAATGACAATTGAAATTATTTGTCTTTGTGGTTGTCGTAATTTCTTAGTTATACTTAAAGACATCGGGCACCAATTGATCGTTAAATAATTATGTCATCAGAAGAATCGTTACTTGTATTTGGAGGAAGGGGGATAATATATATTATTTTCTTCTTGACTGAAAAAGCAAAAGTGATAAATGAGGACTGTTTCTTTTTATATATTCGATTTTCTTCCTTTACATATCATGCCATAGATCGCTCTATAAATCGGTCCATTTGAATCATTTCCAAATAGGTTCTCCTATAGAATAATGATGGTGAAATATTACTTCTGAATTAATTCCATTTCGCAGATTATAAAGTTCTTTGTAATCCTGTTCCCGCTTATTACCAAGCAGCACGTTAAAAAAAAGAGTCAAACGTAGAGACCAAATTTGCATGCACGTTACTACGATATAAATAACACTGTAATTTACGCGTAATTAACCGCTATTATTTCAGCTTTTATACCGGGCAATTAAATGCAGCAGTGGCACCTCAAGTAGATCGAGCAACTTGAGGAAATCGTAACGTGTTTCCTTTTGTGGACAGGTTACAGTGGTTATTTCTGTTTCTTCCTGACACACTTTTAAGTGCAACAAGCAGGTAAATGAGCAATATTTTCTTTCTCTGTATGCAAAAGCGAACCGTGCTTCAGTGTAGTAATTGTTCGGCCTTGAATCGTTCTCTCTCGGCGTCTCCGTTTCTCTATAGATCTACCTTCATTTATCTTCCTTCACCGCTATCCTGTAAACATTACTGATTTGTTCATTTAATTCAATTTGAGTTTCAGCGTTATTACCCAAAAGTTAAAAATATGATTAAAAAATATTCTAATCCGACCAAGATTGTGTGCGAATAAATATTTTATTCAAATAATATTAAATAAATAAATATTTGTCGGATTCAACTTGAGTAATGGATAGTCCGTCACTTCTAAAATTACACGTTTGCCTTGGAACCTATTGATTGAATTATTTACACATCTTTCTATAACGTCGTTACTGAAGCGATCAATTTTAAGAAATCAAGTAACACCTGTCCCTACATTTCAAAATATTTTTCGTTTGAAAAATCTTTTCCTAGTACACCTGTGTTCATGGTCATAATGAGAAAGGAATGAGAAAAAACATCAAACAGGTGTTATTATCCACTTTACGCTTTAAACCTAACGACTAACGGGAATATTTCGCCGACTAACAGTTTCACTGATTTATATAAAATAGAGCTAAAACACTTGCGCGTTGAGCTTATTTTACCTTCCTGTTTTTTTATTTATCTCCTTTAAGACCTATTTTAATAATCATATCTGGTTTAGTTGGTAGTCGTTTGAGGGGAAACTAGTTCTTGTTCAGCTTAAGTTGTCTTAATTATACGACATTCGAATAACTTAACACGTGTACGAATGACTTGATAACATGGGCGAGGGAGAAATTTTGTTATTTTCTACAGCAAAATCACTGCTATCTGAATATAAAAAATGTATAATCTGCAGGTTTAACACTTTTATGGAATTACAAAACTGCTGCAATTTGAAAGATAAAGTTGCTACTCCTGCTGTTTATAATTCGTCTTGAAGTTACAATTTTCTCTCCCTAACTACAAGTAGTCATTTAAAAAAATAAAATATGGTTCATCAGCAAGTATTTGCGGTAAGGCAATGTAATCTCGCTGTTTAAGAAAATGTTGTCCTTACTGCTTATTTTAAGACACTTTACAAGTTTCTTGACTGCAGATGAGCTTTAGTAATTATTGGAATTTTCTAAGCCCTTGGCTACCTTGCTCTAACTTCCAGATCCCCACTTTCAAATTCCCTTCCTATGCTATTATTGGGGAGTTGGCTGTTTCAGGATCACCCTCATGTAGCCTGTTACTCCCTCCTTAAAAAAAATTAAACTGCATCAAAATCGTAGAATAAATATTTAACCGTTTTTCAAATAAATGTTTACAGGAATGTACAAATTGTAAACGCTGAATGAATTATTCTTAGTGTAATAGATGTCTGTAGTAAATTGCCAAAATCTCCAAGAAAATGGAAAATTAATAAAAGATATTGATGATAATTTATGTAAAAAAAATTTTTTATTAATTGAGGAATAATTGAAACCAATTTTAAAAACTTGATAAATTTATCTTTTTAGTTTCAGAAATTGCAAGTATTGTATATTTTAATAAATAAATATTGTGAAAAGTGTGTCACTTTTACTTGTACTTCGCACTTCCTTTCTCGATAGGAAATTCGCTATCTTTTAGGAAGCGTAGGCGATAAAGGACAGTTTAAACAGAGGGTCTACATTTATATTTGCCTTCTCTTTCTCCTCCGGACCTAGATTCAGGGTATCAGTGGTTTGTGAGTGAGAAAAGAGGGAGGGAGAGAGAGAGACCTGCCAGGGGACAAAGCATAAAGGGACTGCAAATATTTTGGAAGATAAAAGGTGAGTGAAGGGAACTGTCTGATACGGGGAGAGGGAAATTTTCTCTCTGTCAAAATACTGTGTACTGAAGCAATTTCTACAACTAATCCTCTCCCTGTAACTATATGGTAAATATTTAACTAATGTAAACTGCCGTGAGTCCGAAAAGATTTGAGACTGAATTTTTTATCTTATCTATAATCCAATGACATTGCATCAGTGGAGCTTAAACAATAGATGTGCAGTTAATCAGTCAGTTGCGATCAGGCAGTGTTAAGTAGTTGATGTGCGACAGTAGTTAGTAGACGTTGTTGTGTAACGAGATCGCAATGGAGGAAGGAACAGGGATTAGTTAAAACTTTAATATTTAAAACGGCTGCAGAGACATTTGAGTCTATAATCATTGAACGCTTTAAAGAAGGTCACTAGATGTCAATGAGAGGCTAGGACGTTCTACCTCAAGTTAATCCGACGGGAAAATTGAGAAAATTCGTGATCTTTTACAAACTGACCGTCATATCTCATGCAGAACTATCGCTGAAAAGGTGAACTTGTTTAGAAAAAAGGTATCCAAGACTTTTTCCGAAATGTTTAGGCGAAGAGAAAAATTTGTACCTCACACCTTGACTCCCGAACAAAAGTTTACAACATATAGACGCCATCCGCAACTCGTTTGAAATGAAAAACGCAGACAATTCAGTTCTGGAAAAAAATGGCCAGTGGTAACGAGAATTTGTGTTCTCAATACGAACCTACTACAAAACGACAAAGTGCAGGATTGGTCAGTGATAGTTCACAAAGACCAAATAATGAACGAATGACAAAATCAAAAGTGAAGATAATGCTCATAGCCTTTCCTGACATTCACGGCAATGTCTACAAAAAATTGTTCCCTCTGTTAACTATTATAAATTACTATTATTATTCTGGCTGCCATTGATCGATTGTGCAAGAGGGTTCAAGAGGTTCACCATTATTAGTGGAAGAAGACAGATTTCGTCCCGTTGCACGATAATGCGCCAGCTCACATGGTTTGAGTCGTGGTTCATGTCCTAGCGGGAAAAAAAACAAGCACCAGTTGTCAACCACCCTCTGAATTTGCGCAGAATTAGTTATGTTCCCGAAAGTACAAAATTCATATGACGGGTAATCGCTTTGATGACGTAAACGACATTCAAGCCACTGTGACTCGCGAGTTGAAGAAAACACCAAACACTTTCTGATTGTTGCATGAACGGTCTGATGTTGTGTTGAAGTGAGAGGAGAATATGTAGAACACTTGAAACATTAAAACATTCATCTTAAATTTTCTCTGTTTTAGATTTATCCAGTCTCGAAGCTTGTCTGACGTCTGGCGTATACTAATACAACGACTAATAGAATTAATTAAACAACATTCATGGTACTGAAGAGTTCGCGTGGCCATACAATACTCTTCATGCAGACAATAAACATAATAATAATATCTAACAAATATTAATATTAAGAGTTTGTTAAGGAACTATAAAATTCATCATTTATAATTACGTTTTTTAAACGGCGAGGAAGAATAGTCCCGTAAAAAATAATGTTAATAAATAATAATTTATATGACTGATTATAAATTAAGGTATCTCATTATAATATAATTTAAAGTTTACTTTGATTTTCATTTTTTAATGTTTATTTTTACCCCTGATGTTAATTTTTTCATGTTAGTATACTGAATATACCAATGAAATATTTTATGAATATTTAAGCTGTATTTATTTATGATCGTAAGATTTTTTTGTTGTAATCGTTTGCTAGCTTTTCTTAGCAGTGACGGAGTTGGTGGGTTTCTTTCCACCAATGACTAAGCTGCGTGAGGTCTTAAACTGCAAAGTAATTTTTGGTCCATCATCGTCACCACAGGGAAGCGACGCTCAAAGCGAAGACGAATACGGCGTAGATATAAATTTTTGTGCGGCATTAACGAGGAAGGTAGGTTTATATGAATGGACATAATGGCTGGGAGCTAAGCAGGGGATTTGGAGTCCATGTCCTGTCTGTGTGGCTGTCTGCTGATACCTTGTAGTCTTGAGGCCTCACGACCTTGTTTTCATTGTTAATTCGCTAACACATTCAGAATGACACAGAAGCAGACGGACACAGGAAGACGAAATCTATAAGTAAGAAAATGCAGAATTAATGCAAGACTGATAAGCAAATTGAATTTTCACAACAGTCTGTGTAATACATTCTGAAATAGATTTCATTTATAAAATTAACGGATTCATTAAACAGAGGTGAACTCCCTCTCTATCTTTCTCTCTCTCTCTAGAAAAACGAATTTCGTTAATATCTAACACACAGCTTGTTTTATTCAACATCAACCAACCATTATTGAAAACCTCTAAATATGTAACATTTCAAAATAAACATCTTGCACTTTCTCAAAATCTGGGACGCTTATTAGTTTGATAATTTAAGAACGAATATACTTTTTACTTTTCATTCAGTAATGATAAGGTGTGTAATTATGGCTTTAATTACATTGGAAAAGTTGCGAAAACTGATTTAGTCATCTTAATTCTCACTTCCTATATTAATCTATTTTCTGGTTTTATCTCATCTGTATGGAAATTCATATTTTTGTTTGGTGAATTAATTTGATTTCATTGGGCGTGTGTAATTAGATGTGATTTTGACTTATTATTTTAAATTTCAACTGTACGAGAATGATTATTTCTATTATTTTTAGAATTCTGATTAAATTTTTTTATATTTACTTACAAATTTTATTGTTAGAAGATTTAAAGATTCGAAGAAAAATGTAATTATGTGTTTAAAATAATGAAGTTTAATGTCAGTAAGCCTTCTTGTGACTTTTATCTACTTGGAATATTTAGTAATTTCTGTGAATATTTTTCAGATTTAAATTCTGTGAAGAATAGAATGAAGCGAAAAAAAATTGCATTTTGTGTGTGTAAGTGAATCCTAGACAAGCTTCATCTCTCAATCATTCCCTCATACCTTTCCTCCCTACCATCTCGTTCTGTCTTCCTCTGATTTACTTTGCCAGGTTGTCCGTTGGCTTCGTCCTTTACAATAGAGAGGCAGCCGTCTTTCCCATAGCTTCATTTTTCCCAGCAACAGTACCTTCGCCGTTGCTCGCTATTCGCCCCGTGAGGACAAAAGACTAGACCTAGTCCATTTATCTAGCCTAGTTCCCACAAGCTACAGCAGCAAGCAAGCAAGCTATTTGCATAGAGCGAAGAACACGCCAGAAGCAAGCTCGTCTTGCATAACTATAACCTCCACATATGTGAATGTGAGTGGTGAAACACAAACTCCAACAAACCGTGTCCAACATAGACAAAAAGCGTTTTAACTTCACTGCTTTTGCACAATACACCCCGTGGGGAAAGACGAATAATTCCCCATTATGCTTGGAATTTAGGTGGGAAAGTGAATATATTGGTTCTTTTGTTATTGAAAAGCATGAACCAACAAAATCGTTTACTGATAAAAATGAGGAATAAATAAACAGAGAAAAACACATAGAGGCATATCTTGCAATTAAAAATATTTTTAACATTCATTAATTTACGACCATTCTAATACACTCAGCGTTTTCAATTTAAAGTAGATAGACGCAATTTCTCAAATGTGAAATGAAAATTTGCCGTTGCATATAATATGATAAAATTAAACGTGCTTCTCTTTTGAATTAATAAAAGACCAAGCATATTTTATGTAAGCTAAGTGTGTGGATCTGCACCCTCTCACATTTCCACTTATACGGACCTTCAGCAGGTGTATTTATTTTCAGTGGAGTCTAAATGCTGTTAATAAATTTGTGGCAGTCATATTGGATGCTTAAATTTTTATTTATCCACTAACGGTCTACTAACTAAATGCTATGAGCTAAGTTTCTTTGTTATGAGATTCTGTCTTATTAGTACCCTGCCTTTGAAGAATCGTCAATATGGATTACAATGGTTTTTAATTAAAGAAAGGGTGTGGTAGTCCAAGAAAGAGTTTATATGGATATAAAATCAATGATGGCCATGGTAACGGATTTAAAGCAACAAAATAAGTTTTTTTCTGGCATAATTTGACACGTGTTCGTGCATATTTCTGATTACACTCTTTCCGACTCGGGTGACTGGAGAAGAAAGTGGTAGAAAATTTCCCTGTCCTTCCTCATGTCTTCCTCTCGGTTGGTTTCGGTTCCCACAGACGCTGCTGCACGTTCGACAGGTTACACACGGCACGAATCGAACCGAGGTTGTCGCAACGGTGACCTGCCTCTCCTATCCTACTCTACTCTCCTTTTAACTTCCGCTTCGTTCATTTTATATACTGGCGCAGCACGCAATCGCTATTCTATCACGCTACATGGGAATATATTACCAACATTATCAATTACATCGTCCTGTCGTCCAGTACCCCAGAATGCAAATGCCGTGCTGAAATTCAATGGCAACGGCAACTGAGAAGAAAGCTGTTAGAAGTTACTTATTTTCAGAGAAATTCACTCCTCAGATCAAAAAAGGTCAAAGTGTGGAACACGTAAAATTATATAGCCTATTAGAGTGATTGGGTGAAACATCACTCAGCAAGAAATATAGCACGGTTCTTGGATGCGAAACGGAAATGTTCAGTCAAATGAATAATATTTATCATACACAAAATCAGGCAAGACATGAAGGAAGAAAGTGATGAGAATAGTTTCATTCTGGAAGGACAAATCTCAACTTCAGTCAAGTTTTCTTCCTCATTTACAATTCCGGAACTACTTCATCGGAACATCTGTTGACAATGTCAAACCGGAAATTTACTGCTACGATTATCACGGCCGATATCACGATTACAATTGATTAAGTTGGCTGATCGTAGGCATAATGTGGGGTTGGTGGATAATCAATATTAATGGCAGTATTCTAATTTCACATTACTAATATTTCATATTCAAGTGTGCTCCAAATCCTCTTCCACTCAGAAAGATTTCCATGCTTCCTGAATACTGGTCCCCGTGAATAGAATCAAGTTTTATGTTTCGACCTCAGAACGGATGAACATTTTCAATTTGTATATAATAAAATACTATTACAATCTGATACTTGAATTCAGAATGACTGAATATTAGACTTCTTAGTCTGATGAGTGTTTTGATGAGGCTCATCATATAACTGGGCTTACTAAATCAAATGGTCTTATCAAATATCTATATTATAACAGACCAGTTACAGCATTCAAATTAGGGGTTAATCTTTCTGAATACGTACGGTACAAAAATATCTGGAACTATACTACAGAAAGGATCAAATTTCGGAATATGAACGCCATCTGAGATCATCTCACACTGACACTGTCCTTCTCAACCTGTTAAAAAATCAACTTCCTGAATAGTGTAAAATGTATTGGTCGTTCAGAAAACATCCTTGACCGAAGATCCAGCAAGAGCTTGAGCCTAAATTAGATGATTTTTATATTCTGTAACTACTAGCCTTGTTTATTTACGGAGAACTATATTTAGGAGTGCAAAACAGTTAATTCCATGCTTTTATTCCCAAACGAGATTTGAAATAATTAATCAAATCTTGTTTAAATAAGTTAAATTAGCCTCTTTGTCAGTTTTTGAATTTAAATATCGAACATTACAACGTTTCGTCGCTTCAGGTAAAAATTTAGCTGTACATGGAACCTCACTCCAGGACACCTCGGGCAAAATATTTAATTGTCTGATAAGCTATTCAAATTAGTGTTCATTTTTAATAATATTTTTTAAATTACTCATTTTGATAATTATTAATGTTGTCAAGTATTTATGCATATGGGATTTTTGTGGTACTGTAAATGTGTTTTATATTTTCTTTCGAGAGCAGATAAATATTAATTTCTGTTATTTAATTTTATGATTTAAATAGCGATCGATAAAGACAATTGGGGTAAAAATACATACATTTCATAAATCAGGAATCAGTCAATTAAATTTTAAATAATTTTTAAATAACTGGAGCATTATTTAGCTAGTAACACCAACTTAACCACTCCTGTGCCCAAATTAAAAACATTTTCTCTTACAGATATGGATTCAGGTAATATTTTCCCAGAGTTTATTTCAATATAATATTCAACCGTAATATAATTTCGAAATAGGACACTATAAAGTTTAATTTTTAATTATTCTTGTTTTAATCCTAGGAAATATAATATTCTACCATTTTCTTTAGCGCATTGTGCAAATTGTAATACTGAGGTGTTTACATAATTTTATAAACACAATTACGGTTATTTACATATGGCCATTGATATACGTTTTAAAAGGCATTTTTAAACTGACTAGCAGTCAAATATTTTAATGTAGAAGAGACAATAATTGGCAGTTGATATTGTCCTAAGAAATGACTGGAGCAAAGAGTTATAGATTAATGTCAATTGAGGTAACAATGGCCGTATAGTTTAATTATATACTGCGATTGAAGGTTAGCTTCATTGACGATCACAAGAATTTATTTATTGTTTCACTCACTAACCTTCCGAAAATAGAAAGAAGATATTGCCAGTGTTGTTTTACGATGTCGTTCGTTTGGTTACGATACGAAATCATTTTTTACAGCTACGCTGCAACCATAGCACCACCCTCGTTTCCTGAGGAGGAGTAGAGGAGGCAGGGGTCAAGAGTGCTGTCATAAAAGGGAGTGAGCTCTGACAGGGACACTAAAACACTGAGACACGCCGCTTTGCTTTTATGCTCTATGGTAGATGAATAACGATTCACGGTTCGCCCAGATACCTGCCCCGTTCTGTTCGGCTGTGGCAATAACGCTCTCTAACGGGCTCAAAATAAACGGAGACAAAAAAGGTTCTTTATGTTTCACAATACTTAACCGTTCAACATTTTGTAGTCAAAAATAACTTGGCAAATTGACAAGTTGATGCTTGTCAAATTAGCCATCGGACCTACAAAGAACAAAGTTGAAGTATTTTTGGCAATAGAAACTTTGTTATTAAATTAAATTTTTTATACCCAAACCATTCTCAAAACATTCTCGTATTAAGCTTTATTATTTTATAGTATATACTAGTAATTAAAGGTAACAGTACTTAAGGGTACACTACATTCGAGGGACGTGAAAACACTCGTTTTATAATTTTTTGAACAGCCTAAATATTTTTGTGTGGTCAAATCCAACCCATTTTCAATCCTAGGTTGTGTAAATGGCGAAAATTTGTCAAAAGGTTATTTTTATAGCAGTGTCATTTTGACCCATTTTTGCTGGTCTGAGTAGACAAGATAATAAATAATACCAAAATTGTAAAAAATCGAAGTTTCAATCGACCAAGTGTCCTTAGAATTTTTCTAAAATCCTCAATTTTCTATTCCAAAATTGAGTTTTTTTGCAGTTCGGAAGAGAGGGTGGGGAGTTGATCGTTATTGGAAATAAAGAAATCTAGTGATTTGACTGGGTGAGGCAAAGAGAATAAGCCCTTACGAGTTTCTTCAAGTTGAGTACGGACTTTGCTATGGCGAGAAACAACCTAAACATCACCTTCAGACAGAAGAAAAAACGGAAGTGTGTTGACATATTCACTTCTTTCTCATATATATCGATTATTGTTATTAAAGTTTATTTAGTTTAATACTTTTATCTGTGTGGAATTTCGCTATCAAATGCATAATATTTTATTTACTTTTATAAATGAGCAATTACTAAATATAAAAATTTACCTCTCGCGAAAAATAAATTATAATTTACGTTAACATAGTATCAACAATCCAAAGAAGTTTATTATTTCTTCGGTAGTTAGTTCGCGATAAGTTAATTGTGAACTATTTATAATTTAATGTTTAGTTGAGTTTAGGAGATCTCGAAATGCGTATGGAACACGAAACCTTTAAGTTTTTTTCATATATAGAACCTCAGAATATTACAAAATATGAAGATCATGGCTGTCTTCGGGTCCTGAGGAACGCATGGGCCAAATTTGGTCAAGTTCGAACCATTAGCTGCGATGCCTATAGCTGGGAGATACATACTGCAAACTGACGTAAGTTTTTAGATATTATAAAGATTTACAATAATTTTTTTAATCTTTCAAAATAATTTATTTTCCAACATTAATAAAATAAACGTCCAAGCTTCTTCCTAGCCCGTGAGCTGAAGTTTCAAATTTGAGAAGATACGTATTAATAATTTTTGTATTTGTATTAATGTTATTGTTAGTTGGAGACCTTTTCTCACTCTAATCGGTTTTGGAAAGTTACAGAAAAATTTTACTCAAGCAGAACAGCACGTGATTTGTTTCATGCCATTTAATGATGAGAATTTTGCTTCAATACTTCCTTCTGCGTTTCAGCTTGATTACGTAAAGCAGCGTTATATTAAAATATTTTTCGCGTTAGCTTACTAATTAGTGACTCCTGTTTTTAGCTTTTTAAATAAATTGTGCTTCATGTTGACAAATCTTTTTATAATAAAGTTTATAAATTCAGATATTTGGCAAGGTAATATTTATACACTTGTTTCAGTATTCTTCGTTTCTCATGTAAAGAGGTATTGCTAAGAATGGTTCAAGTTATTTAACCCTTGGAAATAATCTGTTAACCACAATATGGTCGAGAAGCTGATTCATGTTTTTTCCTCCGAACCATTTGGTCTTCATATCACGTTACAAGCTTGTGGAATCGCCGAAAGTATAGGGGAGCAGAGTGGCGAAAGAAATACAAATCCCATGTGAGCAGCATCTGCATAAAAGCACCAAGTACATGTAATGAGATAGTTTTGGTAATTGTGTAAGTAAAACAGGAGGGGAAGGCGCGATGGGGAGCCTGAGCTCAACAGAAATATGGTCGTAGAGGGTAGGGATACAAATGAAGATAGGGGCGAATCTAAAACAGCGTGTAGGGAGAACAGACGAGTTAATTAGACCCGAAGAGCAATAATACAGCTGGTACAACCACAAAGCAAGAAAACAAATATTCACAAGGCAAGCACATGGATTGAATCACCCAGATGGTTTCCCAAACAAAAAACGTTACCCTATACCGTGGAATAATATCTACGTGTGTTTAATCAATCAACAAACAAGATCGAGCTTCAATTGCATGAAACCTATGTTTAAGTCATATGAAGTTTAATCTATACATAGAAAGTTCGTAACAATTAAATGTGAAATGTATTAGGACAAAGTGTTCTAGAGCTATTTCAATAAAAATATGAACTAATAATATAGTCTACAACCTACATCGCTCAGAAACACTATTTTCTGTCTACTCATGTGAAATATTGTCTTTAGAAGCGTTCGGACATTTTCCGCCATATAAGTGACGTCATACGTGTTAATGAATCATAAAGTCATTAAACACACTTGAAAAAAATGGCAAACAAGTAATTTATAAAATTGAATGTAAGTATTGCTTACAATTCTGTTTTTGAGAAACCAAAAGTCCTTTACACCAAAGTATTGACATTGACTTGTGTTCTAAACATATTAAAATAGTTGTTGATCTTATTTGTTGTTATGCCTGATTTTTTTCTTTATTTAGGGCCGTTTAAGTTTTATTCTGTAGTTTTTACCTTGGTAAGGGGTTCAGAAATTGTCCTTTACGTGTTTACTAATTGTCATTTTAAATTTAATTAATTATTTAAAAAGTTAATCACCATCAGCAGTTATCATAAATCAATTGATAAATTGTCCGAGTCATCTAAATATCTCTAAAAGAACGTTGGGAAAGGGTCGTTGTAAGTAACAGTGGTATTATCGGAAGGACGTGGGACAAGTATCAGGAACGCGTCCAACCTAATGAAAGTTAGTCTACGATTTTCTCTGTACCACTTGTTGCCAAATTCTTTGAAAAAAATCTTTAGGTATCCCCTTGCAGCCTCCCTTTGCTATTCCTTTACTGTTATAGGAAAATGGCCATAACGCGGAATGCCATCACGTAGACTGTATTTACCAAATAAATGTACAAATTTATGATATGCATCTAGTTGTTTATTTTTGAATTTAGTGCTGTGTCATTAATTAAAAACATTTTTAAGATAAAAAGCTATATTACAAGGCATCATCCATTGCTCTGGAAAAAATACAAAATATTTGACATATTAATGTTTTACTCCATATGGAGTCAACCGGTGGTTGACCAAATGACACACATATATCTAAAATTTGAGATACAGGTTTAAGAATAAATATTGATTATTACATCTGACCAATTATAATTTTAGGAAGCGAAATTTAAATTAGAAGAAAGTTACTGCATATGATTGGCAGGTATATTGGAACATATTTACAAATTTAGTAACTTTTCCTAATTAAAATCTTGAAATATTTAGGACAGTTTTTAATAAAAGTTAGGAAGGGTTTTCTAGCAGTAAAATCGTAGTTTCAAATTATATGTGCGATAATAAACCCAAAACCGGGTTAGAGTAGCAATTGATCGTTACGACTAATTTATTAAAGTGAAAACACCACACTTATAATTTAATTTTGAAAAATGAATATGTAGATTCATGTAATTATTTTTTCCGTTCTGCACTGTTAAGAAAAGTTTATGGTGAACATTGCATTTTAGTATCAAACACTGTTTTATTCAATTTATTTACTTTCATAGATCATAAATAAAACCTTGATCAATATTTTTGTAAATTTTATTCAAAGGCAGGGGAAAACAAATAATTAACCAATACATGAATCGTTCAATTTAATAAGCACAGAATGAAACGAGATTGTAAATATTTTTATTAAACGGAACGTAGAGTCACGCAAAGAAGAGATCCGGAAAATCTCTTCAAAAGGAGTACGTATGAAACACTATTATACACATATATGTTCCGGTGTCGTATATTGGGGAAATCCCATATCCCGCTGAGTTTCCCCTGGTTCAGTTTTTTAAGGACTTAACCTTCGGCCTCACTACGTTTCCTAGTACCGCTTCTCGGAAACATTGACACTCATAAAAATGTCCGCTGGTTCGTAAATCAAGGAGCCCCACATGTTTAAAAGGTTTCGCGAGAATGGACTCGCATGATCATTATTTCGGCCACCGTAAAGATAAAAAAGGGAAATAAAATACGGAAAATAAAAGACACTGAAAGAAAGTAAAAGAAAAATAGATGGCCTGAGGATAACATCGCAAGAGCAGAGCGTTTACAACACGGAATCGCTCAGTTTATTAAATTAACTGTTACGTCCCTCCAAAACATCAACTATGACCTCCGCGTCCCCATACCAACTTTTATATTCTTCCATCAACATTCCTTCCCGAAACGAGGACGACGTCAAAACGCAAGACAAAGAAATCTCTAAACCGGAAGAACACGCAGAAATAAAATACACTCCAAGTATGATATTTCCATGAGCTACTAATAGATTCAAAGTATAAGGTGCATGTAAGTGACATCGTTATCTAATGAGACCAGAAATGAAATAATTTATGCACGAATTGAGAAAAGAAAAAAGAAAATACTGTTGAAAGAAGGGAGACGTAATATAAATTCTAATATTTGTGAAATTTTTCTTCATTTTACCAGAGAAAAAAATTTAAAGAAATAATAAATTGTTTAGGAAAACTATAGGTTTATATCCTAATATAATATTGGTAGACTTAAATATATTTCAATAATTGGGAAAGAGAAAAAAGGTTCTTAAATAACATTCAGAGCATTTAAAACAATAAACGAGCATAAGATACATTATTGCAATTCTCGACTCTCAACTTTCTGTTACTGTCGAACTAACTTTTATGAAAATAAAGCTTTCTGTGTCAGCAAGAAGACTGATCAATTTTGAGGTGAGGTTCTTCAGAATAATGTTAAGTATTCAGTTAAACAACAAAAACGATTAATGAGCAATTAATTATGAAATGATGACTCGGTAAAGTTTTCTGGACCCCTTACTATAAAATCAGAGAATACTTATAAGAAACGTGATAAAATGTCCCTCAGGGTGAAAGACACAGATTACAATGAGAAATTAGAGTACATTAATAGCTTGCTGAGCATATATTTTGGTATAATGTACATTTTTAAAATAGAGGTTTAGTAGTTTTTATAAAAATTGCTGAACAAATTTATTTACGCCTTGCAGAACGAAAAAACTAATGACAGTGACATCATTTGTTTCATGCGGTTTGGGTCTAATAGAAAAGAAAAAGATGATTCACCCAAGGGTCGAACCGAAGCTACATGAAGCAATGCTGTGAGACAAATTGATTTAAAATTTCTTAGGAACTAACCAAATAATACGAATATTGTTTGATATTATTAGTAGACGTTTTTTTAAACTTCTCAATGTCCCACTAGAAAAAAATAAATAACGTATTTAAAAATTAATATTTTTTGGTTCCATATTGTCTGTAACAATAACCTCGATGTTTTGTTTAGGGTACGATTGACATTCATCATTTAACGATAGATAACCTTTATCCACGACACTATTCGTGAACACAATGCTACATCGACCTCTTATTATTCATCTATTACCGTAATCTACAATTACAAATCACGCAAAGACTACGCAGCGAGAGCACGATACGGTTCCGTTCGGAATACCATATTTGGTGGGGTTATACCTTACCGAAGACTAGGGATTGACCCTAAAGGTGAAACAAAAATAACTCTACAAGCTATAAAGCAACTGAACAATAGACACGAAAAAGTTCATGGAGGGCAACGAGTTGTTATTTTCAAACATATTCATCTACAGAAAAAGAGTAACGCACTGGAAGGTAATGAAATAAGTCATTACTTCTTGCAATTTTTTGTATTAAAGCATTTGAGTTACAGTCAACGTAAATACATCATTAAATTACTTGAAAGAATTTTTATATTTCGTACTATTACCTTAAGCACTAATTAGCTTATGCACCTAAAGGTTAATTACCTCCACCTCTGTTGTTTCAGTCGTACAAGTCTTTCCCGTACAATCACTATTCTGATCGTCATTATCTAATTATGACCGTAAATTGTAGTAAATACTTATATTGCATCAATTTCTCTTACAACTTTTTGAGCTTTGTATCGGTTTCTGTCCATTTTATCGGTTTTTATTATTTATTTCCTAAATTACATTTTGTCCAGCTGTTTCCAATACTTTCATTGACATGGTTACTCTAACACAAATATTTTCGGGCTGTATTTCACAGCCTTGTTGACTTTTTTACCTATCAATGTATTCCTGTCCGAACCAGTGACTTTACTCAATTAATTGCTTCTGTAGTGTCACTTTCTTTCAATTATTATTTATACTATTCATTTATCGTGCATTTTATCCATGCAATTACTTTGGCCATTTTTAATTTGGAAAGCTATCAAAGTATCTGTAATTTCCATTTTCTTTTATTTAAGGAAAAACGATTAATTCATGTTGTTACTTTACATTAACTGTTATTGTTATTTTTTCCTGCTATATTTCCTGTACAACTACCGAGAAAAAGCCTTCTTCTTCTTCTTCTTCGTTCTTATGTCTGGGTGACTCAAGGAAAACAAGGCACTATGACTCACTGTTCCAGACTTCCTTCACAGAAAATTTCTACCTGTGATGTTATTCTAAATGTGGGAACTATAGAGGATTTCAATAACTGTGGGTCAAGGTTGAAAAGGAATAAAACAAGCTGTGTGTGAGATACCAACTAAATTATTATTTTATTTGAAATTCACGTTCAAATAAAAAAGGGTTTTGTTAAAACCACACAGACAGCTTGTTTTATTCCTTTTCAAGATTGACTCACCCTTATTGAAAAATCCTATACTTTGATATTAATCTTTGAGATACCTATTCTAAGCATTAAAATTGAAAAAAGATTTTATATTTAGAAAATTCTGTAATTAATATTACGAATATCATTACCTATCTTAAAAAATCTGTTTTTAAAAATCATGTCAAGTTATGTAAATGTATTACGTTAGTTCATTTCACGGGAAATTCTTAATAGTGTGTTACAGTTCACATTATCAAAGAATTTTTCTAAACCTACAAATACCTTGATTAAGGCCTGTTTTTATTTTTCATATTCTGGCTTTAAAACTAGACGCAAAGTCAATATTGTTTCTCTTGTCCCTACATTCTTCCTAAAACCAAACTGATCTTCTAACTCTCCAGCCTCCTGTATAGTATTTTCGTTAATGTATTTACATGCATGAGATACTAAACTAATTGTCCTTTGCTATTTGAATCTATCAGCCTCAGTCATCTTCATTATGAGTATAATTATGTTTTTTACTAAAGTCTTCTGGTATTATTCCTGTTTCAAAGATTTGTAAAACAACCCTGAACAGCCATGATATTGATTCTTCGCCCGATGATATCAACTCCGCTGTAATGTTATCAATTCCTGGGGCTTAACAATTGCTTAGGTCTGTCATCTACCTCTTCTTCTATTACTGATTGATCTAGATTTCCACAGCGATACAGCTCTTATAGATATTTCTTCCATCTTTCTGCCTTTTCTTCTTTATCCACAATTTTCCTCTCTCCGAATGTTTCTTTGATTTTCCTATGAGCTGCGTCTATATTCCCTTTCACAAAAAAATCTTCAACAGCTTTGCATTTCCCTTCGAGCCGAACCTCTTTGGCTGCTTCTCTCTACTATTTCATTCTTCAAGCGTCTGTACTTCTCTTTACCATTCTCATCCCTCGCGTTTTTATATTTGCGCCTTTCATCAATCACTTTTATTGCTTTTTGTGTTATCCATGCCTTCCTATTGGTCTGAGATATTTTTTCTATTTTTTTATCGGCTGCTCGAATCATTTCTTTCTTCAACAGTGCCCATTCCTCTTCTATATTGTTTCTTTCTTCTTTATCTATTAATCTACTCCTGATATCCTCTTTGAAACTCTTCTACTGTTTCAGTTTTTATAATTCCAATCTCTTTGTTTAAATTCCTTTCTTGACAATGTTTAACTCTTTCCGCGGAATTCTTACAAATTGCACTGAAGTGTAGACACGATATTAGCACAGGTTCATTAATCTTAGAAACAGAATGTTATGCAGTAAGTCTAGATTAATCGCCCAATAATGCCATAATGTGATAAAAATTATTCTTCTTTATCTATTATTCTACTCCTGATATCCTCTTTGAAACTCTGAAGAACCTTCTACTCTTTCAGTTTTTCTAATTCCAATCTCTGTGTTTAAATTCCTTTCTTGACAATGTTTAACTTTCTTTCCGCAGAATTCTTACAAATTGTACTGAAGTGACGCGATATTAGCACAGGTCCATTAATCTTTGAAACAGAATGTTATCTAGATTAATCGCCCAATAATGCCAAAATGTGCCAAAATTATTTAAGTGGTTATCCGGAATTTAAAGTAGAGGATAAGGAGGGTAATTGAAATTTTATCAGACAAGAAGAAGAAGACTGAAAGTAAAAATTTGCTAATAATAAACCAACACATTTCTTTGGAAACGATTTATGGCCTCGACATTTCATAACGACCACTTCTATAAAAAACAGTATCATATAATACAAAAAGTTCAAAAGTTAGTTATGTTCTAATAATCTGATAAACAATGGTTTATCGAGTGAGTATATTCAGTGAGTATAGAAAATACGTCACCTTCTCACACACGCTTAAAATTATATGCCTTCTGATACCTTATATTTTGAATTTTTATTTTATCTGTTAGGATTTAATTATTATTAAAGAAAGTACAGATTTGATTAAATTTTACGTGTTATTCAATACACTCTTATTAACTATGAATGTTTTGTAGAATGTACTTCACCGAAATTTCAGCATGAATAAGAGCTTATTTGGAATACTCTGGTAAAGTTTCCAACTACGCTACTCTCCCAGGCATTAAAAATGAGTGGTAGTTAAAATGGATCATAAAATTAAATTACTTGCTGGTAAATTAACGAGTGCTACTCACTCCAGTTAATATCGGAACAATTATACAATTACCGTGGCGTTTTCTTATGCTTATTTTCTCTTATGGGGTTATTACCATGGTGGTTAGGAAGTGATAAAGATGCAAGAACGAACGATTATAATATTGAATAGAAGGAGCTGTTGGACTTATTATAAACCAATTTACATAAAATAAAGTGTACTGATTTCACTTGGGCCATAGTTTTAAAAGTCTTGAAATTAATAAAAGTTACGTATTCAATATTTTAAAATTAAAAATAAATATGACATGCAAATATTTGGCCAAGCCTCTGGAAATACATTGTTGTAACTGATACTGATAATTCGCAACTTATAATGGTCATTAAATCAGTTATAAATTTATTAACTACGATAAAAAATTAGAGCTCAAATAATTAGGTAATTAATTCTTAACTTACTTGATTGTCCATTACATGTTGTGAATTTTTTACAAATGTTTTACAACTAAGACTATCATTTCATTATTAGATTCTCTTCTCAGAGAAATCAAGAATTCTTGATTACAAATAGCCTATCGATGTTTGCTGAATTATTAAATATTTACTAAAACTTTCAAAATGATCAGTCAGGTTACGTGGTAAGTATTTAATTATGTGATGCAGCAGTGTTAGAGTGGTATTTAAATTCTTATATAAAAAACTAATTCGTAACAATTATTAAATTGGGTTAGTATTAGATAATACGTTTTTGACATACTTTATGTATACTTAAAGTCTGTTAACTGACGTTTTAATTTATCTCCATTTATATACCATGAAAATAATGTCCATTTCATATTAGTTTTGTAACTAGTATAGTTAATCTCTTTACGTATTTTCATTTCTTTGCATTTCCTTGTCTGCGTATTTTTCTACATATTCTCATATTTTTATATGATTCACATATTTAAATAAGAACATATTCATTTTTATAATACATGCATAATTACTAGCATGCAAATGGGGAAAGTTAATAGGGAATTAATTTTTCTCAAATTAATATTAATATTTGTATTATTTATTTTAAATTTTTCAATTATTATTACCGTTTAAATTGAAAATTTCTCCTTCTTCTGTACGATAATTTTTTAATTTTTACGGTTCTTTAAAATAAAAATGAGTAATTGAAGTCATTTTAGAATATTGTTTAGTTTTCTTCTACGTATAGTACAGCGTATTTATTAGTTGCATATTGGATTATTATAAATACTTGGGTAGGATCATTTTTATTCTCTGCATTAAAATATGAAACACCTCTAAAACCTCACTTTTTAATTAATTTTCTTTATTAATTATACGATTTAATATTTGTTTTCTTGTCAGACTTTCTTACAACATTCATTTTCGATTCATTTTTGTTATGTTCTAGTTTGGTTATCCCCGTTATCCGGTATTTGTAATCATGTAATTGTTTCAAAGTAACTTCTCGACTGTTTAAGATCACAACGTGTTAGAATATTTTCATACAAAAAAAACTGTGACTGATTATACTAAATTTTACCGCCACTTTTCCTTTCAAGTATCAATCATTTGTCTGGACGAAAGAAAGGGATGGTGACCCCTGCAGGTCCCAATGAATATTCACGTGTTTTGATCAGTCTCCCCTAACTACGTGCTGACATCACAATAAATAATCCTGGAAAGCGAAACTTTTCTCCATTGTGTTCCTTGGGCCTAAAAGTGGTGGTGATTAATCGTTCGTCTCCTCGCCGGTGAGACACGACCAAGGAAAAAGGAAACGAGCTCGAGCCTGATGGAGCCTTTACTGAAAAAAAAAGTTATGTAAAATCATCCGACGAAATTGGCAGAATTATTCGGAAATTAGTTGCTTAGCGGAATAAATTTTGTAATAGATAAACAGCGAAGTAAAAGAATATTTTTGTTGCGATTTCCTGTCGTATTAGTGGTTCGTGACGTAATAAATGTTTATAAAAATTTAGCGTAAGTTAACTTACTTTATATTCATCTTAATTTGTAAATTTAAACGAATCAGCTAATAAATCTGAATATTTTTAATTTAATGCAATTAAGTTAGAGCATTAAATCAATAAGTACAATAAGACGAGTAAGCGTTTCGATGAAACTTTGGGTCCTCATGAAGCCATTCAACATAATTTTTTCCTTAATTTCGTATGCTGTTACTAGTCGTAAATTACTACGTTTCGTATAAAATAAGGAGACCTAAATTACTCGTGAAAGCATTAAGCATTAAATCTACGGTATACAACGAAAAATCTTCAAGCTAACTACAACGAGAATTAGTTATATGACTAAAAATAGTCGACGTAATTTCAATGTAAAATTTTAATTGATAAAATTAATTGTTTATACTTAGCTTCCAGCGGACCAGGAAGAGGTTACGTTTGTATTACATTCATTTAATCAGGATATTGATGAACTCTTAGTTTAGGGAATACATTTAAGCAAAATAAGAACTAACGCCCCCTATAACAGACAATTACAAACGTTTTTGCAACTTTTAAACTTAAATGATAGACGTTTCAATTATGATCCTTGTCAATGTTTGTAAACTATTATACGGGTCATTAATTCTTAATTTGTATATGCTATTCAGATGCGTTAATAGTTCTTATAATTATTTAACCTTTAGGGAATAATTGTTGTAATTACGAATTGTGAATTTTTCACTTTTAATTGTTTCTAAATAAAATTATTAAAGGACTATTGTCTGATTAATTTGTCAAAAGTGATCGTTGCACTCAGCTACGTTACACTTTATTGAAAAATAAAATAATAAAATTTCAGGATCACCCTTATGATCAACCGGTTTACTCCCCCACCCTCCCCCCTCCCAAAAAAAAGAGGGACATTAAATCATATTGGATCAGTCGGCCAATTGCCTCCTAAAACTGGTGGAGACGTGGAGAAGAGAATGCTGAGACCCCACAGCAAACTCCTTTCCTGTAATTCGGAAGGGCGTGAGAATAGGACCCGATAGACCGACCTATTTGATGCAGGTTTCCTCGTTTTTTCCTTGTATCTCTTTTAGGTGAATCACCAGATACGATCCTAAAACTATAGTCAGGTGACCCTTGTCAACCTTTACCTACCTTGCTCTACCTTCCTCCCTTTTTAATGAATTTCCTATGCTATTAAAGAGGAGTTTCTTGCTTCAGGGTCACCATCATGTAGCATGTTACCCCTAGCCCCCACCCCTACCCCATAAGAAAGAAAGAGGGACATTGAACAATGAGAGATACAAATTGATGATGAAGAAATGACTTTAAGGTGACAACAGTGTGCTGAGAACATTTGACGAATAATAATTATTTTATATAAAAATTGTATTTAACGAGGGCGTGTCTGCTTGAGTCTTGTACATTACTTGAATAACTTTTAGTGATCCGCCTTTTGTTTCTGAAGGCAGAAAACAAGCTAAAACTTTTTCTCCAATAATTATACCGTATGGTGAAATTTGTATGAACCATGAAAATTTTTATAACTGGGTCGAAACTCAGTGACTGACACGCAAAGTCAGTTGAATTGTTTACTTCATTTTTCTTTTTAAAACCACATTGACGGGATTATTCGTGAAGACCGACGTACTACTGTTCAAGACATAGCAAAGTTGTAGTAAATGTTAACAGAGTTCATAACATTAACAGTAGCAACCTCAAGTATAACAAAACAAGTGCAAGGTGCGTTCGCAAGGTGACCCAAGAAACGATTGGTGAAATTGGTTCCTCCCAACAGTCGCTATGTGGCTTCCTCCGATTTTCATTTTTTAGTTCCTCACTATGTATAAAAATGTTCGGCAACAACGAGGAAGTCAAAAAATTGTGGAAAATTTGTTTTATCAATAAGACAAAACCTTCATTGCATCAGGCATAAAAAATTAGTAAATCGCTTATGACCAGTTTATTAATATTTTGGGGGATGATATTGAGTAAGAATAAAAGCCTTATTTTTGTGAAATTACTGTTTTTATCCAGTTCAATTTTACTCTTTAATTATTGCATGTCATTACTACTTTTTATTAGTTCATTTTCCCATAAATAGAATTCGAATAAACCTGTTTCTTTTTTTCTACAAACCCCTTGCAACAATTCCAGTGAATTTTACTAAAGACATAATACATCCTGTGGGAAAAATTTCCGATCTATTAAACCAATTCCAATTAGTAAAAACTTTATTGTGTCAGCATTCTTTGTTCTTACAGACACTGATGTGGAATTATCAGGTTCATATCTCTGCCTGTATTTGGTGGTCATTTTCTTGATACATGAGTCTGTAATCGTCTCCTTTTCCTCGTTTTCAACTTTCTTCCATATATTGCCTCTCGCCTTTTGGTTTTTATTGTCTACCTTTTCTCTAATTTTTTCAAGTTCTCTTACATTACTTCCTCTTTTAAACATAAACTGAGTCATTAGATGAATGATAGTTCCGATATTCTTGAGTTTGTAACTGGAAAAATATATCATTCTTCATCGATACTGTGGCGCCAGATAGCTTATTATCTCGTTACTTTCTAATTAAGAATCCCTGCGCCTAGTCAGCGGCGAAGTTTCCAGAGCACTACACTTCTTTTTGTCTCACTTGAAGCCATACATCAATCATCTTATAAGGTTCGCCTTTCAAACCTGTCGTTAACTTTTATTTTATCCATTCACAATGTAACCAGTGTGCAAATACTTTCCCGAGCTTAATTGCCATAGGATAATTAATACCTGGCGCTTTAAAGTAAAATATAGATCAGTTTTCTACGACGGGGGTCACACAGTTAATTTCTATGTCTTTCATTCTGTTATAGCTTGTCTTTTTTGGCACAATTAACTGACACTGAAGAGAGCAAAGCTCACCTCCGTTTCTTTTCCTTTTTTTTTCTCTTTTCGAGAGAGGTGCATTCTTTAGTTTATCACCTCACCTGTCAAGGTGCGTAAAATTTACGACCTTCCCGACTTTCATGCTACCGGGTCCATAACCGAATGGAATATTATGATTTCTTTTTTCTCTCTAACCCATTTCAAAAGTAACGGTATCCTTCAAACATTAGTCGCATTGAAAAACGAATTCGACATCTTTTAATGATGTTTTTAAAGAGAGAAGATTGTAATTGAGTGCGCAAAGTTAATGGGAAGTATGAGTTTGGGTTTATGGAGATTAAAAACATTCTTTACCGTTATTTTAGTTCTGTTACAGTGAACAAGCTCCAAGCTGATGAAAGAATAGCAAAAATATTTAAAAGCTAACAGGTAAAATAAATCAGTCAATGAATTAAAAATAAAATTCTGATAGAATTTTTCCGGTTTATATGAGTTAAAATGCCTGGAATAAACCTATTGTCAAGGTATTTCTAATAAATCCGGTATAATTTAAAAAGTCAACTCAATTCATAATGAGGACATATCCTTTCTTAAATATTGGCAGCAATTGGAAGTATCTATAATATTAAAGACAAACACGTAAATTACTATAGCAGGAACCAAAATTAATGACAGAGGAGCTGGTATCCGGCTTGCGATAAATGTACACTTTTTGTCCTTTCATTTTCTTAATTAGAGAAAACCAAAAGAGGTATAATCATCAGAGTTGTGGAACATTGATCTAACTTTAAGCTTTTACATGATAAATTATTTTTATTTCCAAAAATATTTTAGACACTAACCATACTTCTGACTGGGATAATTTCCAAAGTCCCGATTAGTTTCCGAAATGCTTCACACACAACTTATACTAAATTCCCACTGTCTCAAAACTGACACTTATTCGTTAGGCTGTATATATAACGTTTCGACCATTGATATGTATTCTTCCAAGCATATGGTATTTTTCTTCGTTATTTTATACTTTTATGACAATTGACAATCTTCTATTATCATTGAACGATCATATCTATAAGTTTTACCTTCTTTTTGAGACATGTCCTTAAGATAAATTAAATTAATTATAACCTATATTGTCTGATTTTGATCTTATTTATAACCTAATAAGTGTAAGCTGTAAAAGAAATGTTTGTGTATCTTATTTAAATAAAGATAATTTATTTGTCAATTGATACATACGGCGTGGCTAGATTGTAATTAAATAAGCTGAGAACCAGAGAGGCAGAAAGAGAAAACCATAGAGAGGATTAAATGTTTTGTGGAGAGGTGCCTTTGGTTTTTGGTTGCCGGGGGCAACATAAAGAAAAGTGTAATGTATCAATCAATAATGAACAAATGTTGGCATAAATGCATATCGTCTATCAACGAAGTAAATAAATTTTATGTAAACCGATATTAAATTAAATTAATTTTTTTTTATTTTCCTACCACAAGTGGTATTAAGTTGAACACCCCTGAGTGAGAGTTATTATGAGTATGCGTCATCATGACGTAATCCACGGATTTACGGTCTCTGGCGCCCGACATAATTATAAAACGTTAATTATTACGAAATTGACGTCCAACTGAGGGGGTTAAGAAGTTGAAATTATTACGAAATTGGCGGCCGAATGTGAAAGAACGGATAAACTATTACAAAATTGGCCATGAAGTACTATTATAAAAGTGGCTCCAAAAGTGATGCTTAATAAACAAATTTCAAATTCATTACAATTTTATGTATTTTTATACATATATACAATATAAGTCCGGAGTTTTTACTAATTTAATTCAAAACTAAATATTTTTAATTTTAAAGAAAAATTGACCTTTCAAATTTATTATTGTTAAGTAAAAGAAAGCCACTTTATGTAGTCAATTCTGTATCTTTAATTTCGGCCATGGCCATAAATTAAAAATACAGAATTAACATTTTGAAGTGGTTTTATTATATTTTATGATCATTTGTTAAAGTTGTTTGAATTGAATTTATTATTGTTTTAAATTTGTCTGTAGTTAACTGCAGATGTAATTTGATAAGTAACTTGTATCTGAAGAAGTCGATGAAAATAAATATTGTTTTTTTGACATATTGACTTAATTCTTAATTTGTACTTCATTAATTTGAAATAATTGAAGTTCAAATAACAATCAGCTAATGGTTGAATAAATGAAGACATGCTTGGTAATACGAATTTTATTTAGACTTTTTTTTGTCATTTTCAACTGGTTAAAATTATACGTGTATATTAAACTCTGAACGTCTACGACATCTTGTCAGTGTAAAATAGTATAGATTTTCTGCACTCAAAAGACGTAGACGTTGAGTTTATACTATATACGTATAATATGAAAATAACAGAAAAAGTCACAAAGTCTAATATATACTTGTCAAGGAGCAGATACTGACCAACTTTTCCAATGTTTTTAAATCTAAGGACTATTTGACCTATATTTTTGTTTTCTTCAATTTAATACTTTGTCAGATAATTTTAATGGTACTATATAGCTGCGATATATGTTAAATTTTTGGCTCGTCAGAAAGAAAACGACCCATTATTTACTTACTTTGATTAAGGAATTTAGGGAAATGTACCTGTCCTAAGAAGAGATTGGGGCGGCCGGAAATGCCAGAGATGTGTATATCCGTCGGCGTCATGGCTGCAAGAGGGGAAGAAGAAAAATAAACCTGCAGATAAGATTGTCCGTTATCAGGGAAGAACGTCACCCTCCTGACAGCGGCGGCCAGCCAAGTCCCTCATGTAAGCGCCTCGTAAACAACTTCCCTGTATTGCATCCGGTGCAATGTAATCAGGGTCGACTCGTTCCTACACAATCTTATCAAACCGCGAAATTCAACCCAAAAAAATCGTGGCTCGGTTGCTCCTAGGAAAGGGTAACAAGAAACAAGTGTTTCTGCATTCTGGTAACATTTAATTATTTTAATTTCTCCTTGTTTCTTCATAGATAGGTCATCAAGCTGGATGAGAGGCGTTACTTTCGCATGATACATCGTCCTCATCAATGAACTTAGCAAATAATAATAATTTTTAGTAGTATAACCCCGCAAGGTTTTCAGTCAATCTCAGATATTATTGTAAAGATATGATGGGTCATTGATTTATTAATATAACAACCACTTAAGAAATGGAAATTAGCGTCACATGTTTTTATCAAAAGTGGCATAGTTTCTGAAAATTTTTGCTTGGATTTGATACATAGTATCCATTTGAATTCAAACATATGCTGGCAGACTTTTATTCATCAAAATGCCTGAATGTTTACAGGATAGTGCGCCGGCGTCTACAATGATGGATATGGTGACGTAATGGTTCCTCGTCGCCACGTGCTTAGCTTAACTTAACACACACACACCTGCCCCAATCCCACAGCATCTGCCGTTCTGTTGACATCTCGGCAAGATTACCGCTAAAAGCCGCCATTGAGGTCGTCCCTCGAACAATGCCGTCCACAGTTTGCGACCCTCCATTTGCCATGTACAGGTGTGGCCACGGCCCTCAATCTAACCACACGAGGGCACAAAGATGCAATTTTCGCACAAAAATCTTGAGGAATAGACTGATGTTTCCTGTATGACTTGATTTCTCAGAGTTAGTTGTGGCCGTCACCAACTTTGGTGGAGGACTGCATCATCTTCACATCAACTAGTATTATAAATATTTAGTTTAATTTCTGTAAGCTTTGTCTTATAATGCTAAATGTTTACTTCATGATTCATCTGAAGTACAGAATTTGTAACGTTTCCTGCCTTATTCTGAGTTTCTTAAACTGTCACGGCTTTATTTTTGTACAGTGTGAATCTTTTTCTTTAATACACACAGAATATTAAGAGATAGATTAGCTAAGAAAGCTGAGAATAAATATAAAAGCACTTATTGAAAAACTTAATTCCGAATTTCCATGGTCCCGTTTCCTTTGGGGCATTAACTATCTAATTGCGGGACACAAATTTGACCTGCGTCGGTCTTAACGAAATGACACAATACGGTAAAAAATTGGGGTCATTCATTCAATACACGCCAACATTCTATCTCTATTGACTGTTTCAACCACATTGACCAGCATTATAAAAACTTACAAACTAAAATATTTATAAATTGCAAAAAACGTAAGGGCAATTTTGTGAATTAAAATATCCTTACTCACGTTGTTTGTAAACGCATGCAATTGTCATCTTTTCAAGTGCTTAAGTTCTTAAGCGGCTTTCACAGCATTGCTACATTTGTTGACACTCAAAAGTATTAAAACATTTATAGAGTTTTTTCAAATCAATTTATATTAACATATTCATATAAAGGGTATTTTTACATGCAAAATAATGTTTTTACAATATGAAATTTAAAAATTAATCACCTGATATATAAAATATATCATATTATAAAAACATATATAAAAAATAAAGGTAGAACAAAATTAAATACTATTAATTTAATACTATTACGACGTTTCGTCAACCTTTTTGGTCGTAACCGTCACTGGACGCAATCCATGACACAAAACTATCCACATTGTTTAATAATTTTTCCCGTTTTAGAAATTTACCCGATGAAGCTCACATAGAAGGACGAAACGTCGTTATTATATTAACTGTATAATGAAAATAAAACACAGAGAACGTTTTAAATGTAGGGGTTGATGTGGAAAAAAGTTTTGAAAAACATGGAGTGGAAGACGGGAAAAATAAACAATTACTACCCTACCCCATAATTGTAACTATAATGTAAGAGAAGGAGAGATTTACAGTATTTTAATGAGTTAACTGAATAAGTTAAGCGATTTGAAACAAAGAATACATACAACCAAATAGATAATGAATAAAAAGTCCATTAGAATATGGAAAATCTTGCCAGTTTTCTGTAATGTAAAAAAATTTACTCTGTAATCCATTGGACTGGCTGTTCAAAAATCGAAGTTGAGCTTCTCACATTCCAGACTTTAGTATGATGAAGTATATATAATTACATACAGTTGCAGAATTATTCTTTCCCAATTACCGAGATACGCTTCGTGTGACACTAGAAGCCAACTCGTCTTCTTTCTTGTTGCGCTATCTCCACTCTTCCAAAAGCTCTCATGTTACCAACGTATTCCCGTCAAGTGTGGAAGGCAACCGCTACTGCAAGAATAGCAACATATATTTAAGGCGAGATTCCTACCTAACTACGACATAGATAAACCGGACTCCCGTCTTCTATGCTCAGTGTGAAGAGAAAGAAAAACGAAATACAGGTAAGATTTACGACACTCGCCTATAACGAGACGATTCGCATAATGAAACAACTAAAATCCCAGAGGCGTTTCTGCATCTAAGGGATAATGTAGATTCTAACCTCACGAAAACGTCAATTATTTAACCGTTACCTCGTCCATGTTGCCAAGTGAACCTGTCACTTACGGTCCATTCGAGCGAGAAAATAGAAACAACGAACGGGTATAAACGGCAGCAATGTCTGGGCCATGAAACAAAGATGGAAGGCAGGAGGAAAGAAACAGACACTGGTCATTTATATAGCTATGAACATTGATATTATGAGAGTATCTGGCTACCCATAACGTACACATCAAGTAGAATATTGTCATTCCACACAAAAGTGGGGTAGAAAAGCCACTAAGCAATACTGATAGACTTTTTTTGGGGGGAGGGGATCGGGAGAACAGGCTCCATTAGGGTGATCCTTAAACCGGAAACTCTCCTTGAATAGCATAAAAGGGGAATTTAAGAAAAATGTAAAATATTGGGATTGTGCAAAAATCTGCAAAAAAATTACATTTGAAAATTTGGTCGCAAAAGTTTAGATTTAGTGTGACGTATTTAACATAGAAAATAGCTGTATCTGCTCTATCGGGGAAAGCAGGATGACTCACTTAAAATCATGAGTAAGCAATATACGTAGGAAACTGTAATTTTCACATCATTCAAGATCTCTGGAATCTGCCGTCAGTCTCATATTCAATAGCATCCTCAATTCTGAACTTTCTCCTTTCACTTAGATAGAGCTTCATTCAACTTAATAACAGAAATTTAGAGAGGAAAGCACGGACTTTTATTATTGCAGGAGAAACTAAAATCATATATCAACTGTAATGTCACAATTTAGCATAACTTGTCTTTAGAAGAATAAAACGTGTTATGTAAAACTATAAGACAAAAATTTTACCCTCAACAATTTTTAATAATTTTTGTTATCTTATAAATTTTTTATAACTGTATTGTGTATTCTACGTGCAATATTTTAATGAGAGAAGTTAATGGCAGATGAAACGAGATTCGTAAAACCTCAAAATAAATTTCCCATTATTCCTGAATTACCCTTTTAATTTTCTCCGAACACTCTTCACTACAAACTAATATATTCATTAATTTAAATATCCAAAAATAGGGTGCTCAATATTAGAGTATCGATTTTTTCATTGGATTTACAATTAATACGTATAAAAAACAAATAATGAAGGAAACTGTCTTCGATAGTTAACTGGTCATATTTACACTTCAGAACATTTTTTAAATATATTATAGTCCCTTCAACAATGCAAGTCATTAGCGATCTTTTATCAAGGGGCACATATCATGGTTACCTATAATGAATCTTATGACTAATAATTAAAAATACAATAGATATATGATGTCAGCTGTACTTTGCCCATGAACTCGATGAGATTCGGAACTGCTCTGACGTTGGAATAGAAGCCTTCATTACAGTAGTCCTGAATGATCCTTCTTCTGATTTCCGTTACTTACTCAAATATGATAATTTGGACAGCATGAAACTGGTCGCATGACTCACAGTTGGGTTTTTCAGATTTATAAAAAATATGAGCATGAATTAGAACAGTATAAAGTAAGAATAATTTTAAAATCTCAAAATTTCTGTTTTCTTTTTAATATTTTACGTGCAGTTAGCGGCAATGAGATGCTGGGTTGGAGAAGAAATACCGCTAATAGGAAGACATGGAGAACAGCAATAGAGGAGGCTAGGGCCCGATTACTATTACGCATTAAGGAGCCCTAGGAACAATAATAATTTTAATAATGAGAATAAGAATATGAAGTGGCAATGTGTTCTTAAAATTTTTTAATTTAAAATTATCTAAGTATCTTTTTTTCTTATCCTTTTATAAGTTCTCACGTAGCGAATTAAAATCAATGGTCTGTGTGAAATTCTTACTCAAAATATTAAATTTTCTCATTCATGTAGACGTTTTTCTTAAAGTATTAAAATTTCTCGGGCTTGTATAATCTACTAATTTCTTAAAAAGAAAATTAAGTGTCGTACATTTCCTAATTTATTTCGTCATACAATTTTTTGTGTAAAAATGTACCCAGCGTTACCCAGGAATTCGTTTATATGCGAAGTCCGCTCCAGTATTTAATTCCATAGTAAACTCTTTGCCAAAACGTGATTAAACCATGAGATCGTTCCACTTGAGAAAACTTACCTTTCCTCGCCTCAGTTAACGAAGTCTCACAAATAAACGCTGAAGATACAATGCTAGATGGAATGCTTCCGTATGAACATGTGTATGAATCGTAATTCAAACAATGAACCTTTTTAAATTGTTAAAATATTATTTCAAATATACTTCATTTATTCAATGTCAACTGAATCGATAAATAAGGTATGTAAGCGATCATAATATACGGAATAAGTCAGGACTCAGCAATTAGTAATCGAAATGTCAAAAAAATGCTAAGCTACGACGCAATGAACTTGCGCATGTATTGATGCGTAACTAATGCCACTGGTCATTAAACGATTAGGCTCAAGTTTTAGGATTATATGTATTTTAAGAAATCGATATATATATAGATAATAAAATTTAGTAGGAAAAAATTATTGATCTCGAAAAAAACGCCACCCACAGGATTCAACTATAATTAAGAACCATCTATAAAACGAACAAATTATCAAAATCGGTCAAGCCGTTTATGAGGAAAAGATTACGAAAACACGCACGCCATAATTGTATGTTTAAATACGTGAATCATATTAACGTGAAGGAATTAAAATTATTGTCTTGTATTAAAGAGCTGGCTCAAAACTTATTACGATATGTCATCTGATATATTTTCGTTCATTTTGATATATTTATGATTATTTGTTACTAAGCAATGCTATTTTTCTACAAGTTTCTTCGTCCTGACTCTTGAATTAAACTGAAGTTATTCGACAAAATAAATTACTTCGATTTTTGAACCCACAATTTGGCCCAAGTTTTCTCGTTGACTATAGTGAAATTATCAGCTTGGAAGCTCTTCTCACCATCTCCACAGCACACACACAAAATGTGTCTGATTTACAAAAGTAGCAGGTGGCACGTGGGTGGTAGTATTCTGATTTTTTTTGCCACTCTGTGCAAACCAGTGAGCTATCCAGACTGGAGGATCTGCGGAGCATCTGCCCGTGTTTGCAGACGGGAGTCCAACACCTGTCCCTTGCGATGAGCAAACATCGCTTCTATCTACACCCCTCTCTGACTCTCCTTCCTCAAACGTTCGTTAGGATTGAAATGTTGTTGCTAAGCTCAAAAAAGGAGTGGCTTATTGACATGTCCTTAACCATCCACTCCCATCTTCAACCTTTTAGCTAAGGTATTCTAATTTTACCCCTATTTTTCCTCTCTAACAATGCTGACCTATCTCACTTCGTCATTAAAATTTTATTGTTTAAATCTTTGGATATTTGATTTGTAATGAAATACATACGCAACCTAGCCTAGTAACATGTTTATGTCTTATTGTTGAAGTGACACTGTGTCATGCAAGTGTACAGTCCGCAGTCGACTCGGTAGGCCCAGACCCTCAATGGGCTGTAGAGCCATGGAGAAAGAAAAATAAATAGAAAATAATGAAATTTCTGGTTGTACAGCTGTTCTGTTAGTTAATTAATTGTTCATTGCATTGTGTGCCCTTTCTCATAAGTTAGTCTTTAGTATTCTCTTTGTTGACTGACTCTTTCTCGTTAAGAACTATCTGCATTTCTTTTTTCAGATTTTTCCCTCCTAGAAAAAAGTTATCCCCTTTTACCTCACGTGGTCTCGACAGTAAAGTTTTTCTGATCAAATTAAGTTTTCCACCGGTGGTGAATTCCATTCAGTATTCTGTACTAAGATTGGTCTGATGCAACCCTCCATTCTGACATAACCTGCACTAGCTTTTCATTTATACACACCACAACCAACATTTCCCTAATCTGCTTAGCGTAATACATCCTTGGTCTTCCTCTCCTGTTCTTACCACATACACTTCCCTGTAATGCTAATTTTACAAGATCCTCATATCTCAAAACGTGTCCTATTAATCAATCCCTTCTCTAGGTCAAAGTCCTCCACATTATTCTCTGCTTAGAGCTCCCTGGTTAGTTACTCAATCCGTCCATCTGATTTTCACCATTCTTCTATAACAACACATTTCTAAAGCTTCTATTCTTTTCCTTTCTTCAGTGCCTATCGTCCACGTTTCGCACCCATATACCGCCACACACAGAACATTATTAGTTATGATTTCCTAAAATATTCATACTAATATTAGCCGTAAATAAAATCCTCTTTTAGCGAAAGAATTTCTTGCCTGAGCTATCCTACTCTTTATGTACACTATACTTTCTCCCATCCCTAGTATTATGCTGCCGAAGTAGCAGAATTCCTTAACTTCCTTCAAAGTATCCCTTTCCAATCTAACACCCTTTGTTATTCCACTATTTCTCATACTACACTTCATCAACTCGGTTTTCCTTGTATTAATCCTCATGTTGTACTCTCTCCAGGTCAGGTTCATGCCATTTATTATGGTTTCCAATCTTCTTCTGACTCCCCTAATACCACAATATCAGCAAACCTTAAAGACTTTTTTATTTTTCTAGCAGTTTCATTCCCTTATAATATTCATTTTGAAATTTCTTCATCCTTTCTTGATTTCTTCTTTCTGTCTTGCCCTTCAATTCTAATTACTGCTGACTGCCACACGTAGAGGTTATGGATAACTTACATTTCTCGATATTTTATTCCTGGCATCTTCATAATGCTTAATAGTTCCAGTATATATTATCACAGGCTTTTTTCCAAATCTACAAATGACATAAACCAAGTATTGTTTTTAAAGACTTCATAATTTGTAAATTCCGAAGAAACTACTATGTTGGCACTTAACATTTCATTTCAAAGTCAATTTAAAATTTTTGTAGACAAAATTATGAATCAGGTACTTAATTATACTACAGTACGCCATTTCAGTTTCAAACAAACGTCGAAAACATTTGTGGACACGGACGAATGAGTTGAAATTAAATTATATTGAAGTAAGACACCACAATTAGCTATACAGGGCAAAAATAAGAAGAATTTTTCAAAAACACCTCAGTTTTACCCAGAGAGTCCTTAAGTTAAAGGGGTTCCAAAATGGATTTTTTTATTTATTTAATTTTTTTATTTGTACGGACATTTACCTAGGAAATATATATATATATATGTGTGTGTGTCTCGTTCCCTCAAGTTTATTACTTTTCTAGCGGAGAAACCGGTAGATAAAACAGAGGTTCCACATATATAACTTCAGCATATTTAAAAAATTTAAAAATCATGGGTAGCTTCGGGTTCTGAGAAACATGAGTGTCAAATTTGGTTAAATTCGGACCAGTAATTTAGACGCCTATAGCTGTGACATACTGACGGACGCGCCGACTATGGTTTTGATATTTTAAATTGATAAGTATAAAAATTTAAAACAAGGAAATATAAAACTTGTTTGTATTTAAATATAAATCAGATACTTTAATATTTTATTCATTTAAATTCTATCTTATTTATGGGAAAGCAGTTTCATATTTGTGAAAGAGTATTTTTGTCATCGTCTAATTTTGAAACTTGTTATAAAGACCACAATTATATGAGATAGAACGAATTTAGTTGAACCACAAATATCTTCCGACCCTTATCAAGTTTTATTACAACGTTAATAGAAATTAATGAATTATCACATTCACTGATTGAATTTATTACGTCTGATTGTATTTTACTGTTCATTGTAGACCACATGGTTAAACGATATTAGTGAAGTGAATTATGCAACCAAGGGCTTCCGTTGAGAAATGGTGCTCGTTGTTTTTTCCATAAAGGAATACAAGTCCCGCCATTTCGGTAGAGGAAATTTGCTTCTCATCGGGGTTGCGTTACTGGAGATCAAAATCACTCATGCTGCTTCCTGCCTCTCTTTTGAGAAGAATTCCTCAGCCGTTACCACGACCACCATCGTCAATGACTTGGTTTCGGATTCTCTACGGTGGCACGTGCCTCAGTCAACGACGTCGTGTCTTTAGTCAAATAGATGGGTGGCTCTGCCTTGTTGATTGACAGAAGCTACTGGTATAGAGAGAGGAGACGACAGGAAATAACCGTCGCTGGTAGTGGTGGTCCGTTATTAAAAGGTGCTCAAATAAACGCGGCGGCGATATCTGTGTGCACCTGGAAAGCCACTTCCGTGCTAGAGATGTTTTAGCAGCATTCATTGTCTGTAGGTCACAGCTGCTTCTCGCAGCTTCCTGATGGCCATTTCCCCACAAATGTCATGTGGGCGGGGGCCGAGATTTATCAGGTCCCAACTGCCGAAATGTGATGCTTGTGTCTGTCTCCGTGGGGAATCCAGACTGCTACCGGGTTACACACGCGCTGGAACAATCTGGAGTCTCCATCTGTAGCAGACAGCAACCATAGTTAAAAACACTTGGCGGTTTTCGGAATTTGAATTTAAGATGACTTTTCATTACCTGAAATTAAAACTACAAGACAAACCTGGGGAAAGAGAATTAAATTATAAATTAAATAAGGCAGTTAAAATAAATAAAAATGTGATAAAAAATAACAAAGAAAAGAGAAAATCCGAGCAAAACAATGCTCAGTTTACCTACAGTTATGAAAACGAAAACATAATAAGAGAGAAATATGGACCAAATACTTTTAATTTTAGTCAAATTTATGAAGTTTTGGTATTTAAAGCCAGAATCATCTGCTTTACTAAGTAGGCTTAGCATTACAATTTATATTTACCAATATCCATTTTTTGTTGTTGTGGTAATCAGTACTAAGATTGGTATGATGCAGTCCTCCATGCTAACCTATCCTGCGCACTTCTTTTAAATTCTACATAGCTACCACATCCCACATCCTCCCTCGACTATTTAGCGTATTCCATCCTTGCCTCTCTCTTCTGTACTTACTCCATACACTTCCCTCTAATACTAATTTTACAAGACCCTCATGTCTCAAAATAAGACCTACTAATTTATTCCTTCTTCTGGTCAAAGTCCTCCAAGTTGTTCTCTCTCATCCTTCCTGTTTGTAACTTCTTGGTTAGTTACCTTACCTACCCATTTCATTTTCATAACTCTCCTACAGCACCATATTTCGAAAGCTATTCTTTTTCTGTCTGCAGGTTTCGCACCCATATAACGCCACACTCCATACGAGCATTTTTAATAATGATTTCCAAATATTCATACTTACATTAACCGTAAGTGAATTCCTTTTTTTTGCGAATGCCTTCATTGCATATGCCTACCATACTTCTACCAACCCTAGTCATTATGCTGCCTAAGTAGCAGAATTCCTTAACATCCCTTTCCACTATTTCCCGTACTGCACTCCATTACCTTGATTTTACCTCTATTAATCCTCATATTGTACTATTCGTCAAGAATCAAGATAGAGCTATTTGTTATGTTTTCCAAGTCTTCTGACGACTCCCCTAATACCACATCATCAGCAAACCTTACGGTTGTTATTTCTTCTCCTTTCAGTTTGATTCCCTTTCCATATTTCATTATTAATTTTTATCATGTAATATATGATATGTACTCGACTTTAAATAGTGCAAAACTCATGCTTGCCAACTAACAGCAAGCGCTACAATATGTGAATCCTTATTTATGTATTATATATTTGGGTAAGATCAATTGTCGTGAATATTTTTCCTATCAAATATATGTTTATTTTGCTTGGAAAAACAGTCATATTAAAGATAATAGATTTTCTTATTTAACATTTATAATTTGTAAATTGATTCAAATCCCGATGATGATTTTTAATGTGCAATAAATTTTATAGGAACTTATCACAAATGATAAAACATAAATATATTTAATATTAATACGTTTAAAGAAGCCCAGATATTGAAGGAGGTGAAACTTATGCAATGATGTAAGAAGTGCATAAATTGGCACGTAAGAAAACAGCTGTAGGTTTTTTATTTGTGCGTTAATGTTATTTCAGTAACTTCCCGTACCTAGTACAGGTACCTTTGGTAATTCTCTTGAATTAGTAAACGTTTTTACGCTTTACTTTTTAATTTACATTAGCAGATAAATGGGCAATAATAACCCTGTGCTTAACAAAGAGCATATCTTAGTATAGTCGGTGCCTCAAAAGTGTAATATCAAGGACAAGTAGGTAAACGCCTTGCACTTCATTCCTCTTAGACTGATGTTCCCTCACTACTCGTTTACCTTATTCTATAAATTGAGTTCATTAGAAGACCATTCCTTCACGTGAGACAAACTACTGCAGTCCCACACTAATTCAATCAACTTTTCATTATTTCGCTCATTTTGTCACTAGTCAGCGCGCGATTTCTATAAAACTCTACAGCTTGTTCGTCGTCCACCACGCTAGGTTGCATCTGCGTCTAGGATTATGGAATATTAAGCTTACAGAGTTTGCGACTGACGAGCTTTTTGTTTTTCTAGGGCTTTGGCAACGAGCCGGAGGATTTAGAGACCTTAGAATTATATTTTCGAGGCGCAGACTAGAGTCTCTAGAACTTCTCACTTAAAATTCTACCAAATAAGAACATGCTTGTCATTAAATTTGCAACCTGTACCTATATTTGCTCATATTTAACATGCTTGGCTAATAATGTTATAAATTATTTATTATTTCAATATGCAATATGCACGTTACCCCACTATACAACCTGCGTCATGATATTTTCTATTCGGGGTGCACCTGGAAGCTCCCTCAACATGGCAGCCCTCATTTTCCTAATAGGGGGTCCTTAAGAGAAGACATTGTTCTAACGCTTTGTTCCAGCAGTGGTACCGGCCTTCGAATATTCCCACGCATACTTCCCCTTCCGCTTTACTTTCATTCTGCCAAAATTTCATTCTTTCCTTCCTGCTAAGCGACTACGGTTTAAGATGGGAACGTGTTTTATCGTATTTTTTTATCTCTCTCCATTTCTCTCCTCCTCTGCACTTTTCTTTCTTCTGCGGCTAACCAATCGTCACCACATCTGAATTGGGATAAAGTTTCACCTCCTGATAACGATCGCTGCTGCTGACTGAGCGATCTTATATTTGCATGTCCCACGTATAAGAGCACAGGGGCTGTTGAGTCCACCCTTCTTACTTCTGCTGCTTCAGCGACGACAACTACGAGATTATTCACACGCAGAGTTGTCTACTGTCCCACCGCCTAGGGGGAAAATCTTATCTCGCGTCCAAAATCTCTATATTGCGGTTCCGTCTGTGTTTCCTTATTATTCTCACCATTGTGGTGAACTGAGATATGACAGAGATATCAAATGGGTAGGGGAAGGCGACGGGGGTTCGATACTACTTTGCAAGCAACTGCGCTAACACGTCGAAAAAAAGCTGCAAGGAACGGTAAAAGGATCTAATGTGCTGCAACAGAGTTAGTGCGATGTACTGAATTTACATTTTAACGGCTTGTTGACAGATTGCTTGATGAACATGTCTGATTCGTAGATTATATCGTCCAATACAATTGTAAAGATCTCATCCTAGACGACAACCAGAAAATGTCGCGATTCAATGATTTGGTTTGTAGTGAATGTAAAGGCTGTAACACCCTGGAATGAATATAAGGGTTTTACAGGTTTAAATTAAAGAATTATTATTTACTAAACATTCATTAGTTTACAATACAATAATAATTGAATACATTTTAATTTCCAAACCCACCGTTTTTTATTAACACTAAATACTTTATACAAATATTTACAATCATTAAATATCTTACCAACTAGAGACATGAGATCGTTATTCGTATTTGTAAGTAGATTTGCATCCTTCTATGCCCTACAGCAGCTTTTTTTTACTAATTCCTTGAACTATAAATATAATATATATGTTCTTCAGTAAATTTTATTAAACTGTTTAGAGCCATTATTCGTAATAAATGCATAAAACGAAGCGGAAAAAGTGATATTTTAATAGAAGGAAAGCCCCATGGACGATGAATGAATTAATGCTTGTATTACTTTCTGATTATTACCGTTTTTATATTCGTCTGCATCTGACTTTTCTCTGAATGATGAATTCCTCCTAATTTAATTTATTTCATACCTTTTATCGAGTATCGCACTGTGCCAGTTATATTGTACAATTATTCGCTATAACTATTAACTATAATTAATTAAGATATCATACATATATGGGTTGCAAAACAGTCTAGTAGCCAATTACCTAAACAATAATTAGTTTTTCATTGTTATTATAAAATTCTCTGTATTATTTATGGGGACAATACATTGCCTCTTTTGATAACTTTCTACGCAATATTTTCCTAGGAAATTAATTTTCTGAAGCCTCTAGGTTTAAACTTGTTCCCTGCATGTAGCTTCTGAATCTGTAATAGTTTAATTTCACAATTAAATACGAGATTTTTTCCTAGCCTAACACTATTTTTAATCGCATCTCTTAAGCCGGTCCGGACAAACTCGGCACGTTCCAACGTTATCTTGATTTTTATTCCATTACTTTCTGAAGATTTGAAATCCACAACCTGATATTTATACGTGATGAAAATATCAATTATAAGAAGTGTACAAAATGACATAAAATAACGTACCATTGAGAAATTATTTCATCTTTGTCATACTCCAAATTTCATTAAAAAACGTGCATAGTGTGTTAAACGCGTAATATTTGTTCATGCGCAAATTCCCTAATAAAATCACGCTTTGAACACCTGCAGAATCTTGAATGGGGGTGAGAGAGGGGCTCATTCCACAGACTCTCAGCAGGATTGAATTCTATTCATCCATAAGACGTGTTTGATCCTGTCGCTACCTGAAAGTTGATATTTTTCGGAGTCATCAGTAGAACAGTACTTTTGGATCTTAAACTTGGTTTACTTGTCAGTCCATTCGTAATATTTTCTTCAGCTGAATTTTTCTCCTCCACCCTTCTTCAATGCCAATTAATATTCAGAGGAGAATAAATGATTCAGTTGAAGCTCAGCATACATGCAATGAGACAGAATTTAGAAGATCAGAATGGAGAAAACCTTGACCGGACGCGGGAGTCTGACATGAGGACGGGCAGCAAGTATTGTCTTTATAATTAATATTTACATGTTACTAGAGTATATCAACCCTTTCAGCAACGAATTAATTATCTATAATTAAATACAATCATAGGTACTATATTGCTATGTATATGTGTATATTAATGTAATCTATTATCTTAGCTTACTGGTGAATATTACTATCGGCGGACCTGACCTTCTGACGTCACGCGTCTCATTTCTCAACTGCATCTTAACTGAGCCCGTAAACCTGATCCTGCCAGTATCCTGAGCAGAATATCTTACACGTTCAACATCAAACGATTTAGTGGGTATTTACATTACACTTAGTGGCAGAAGTTAAAATCTAACCTGTCTAAGGAGTATCTTCGTCAAACCTACGATACTTGAGAGACGGAGACTCATGTTAAATGATACATGAAACGGGAATAATTTTTATTCAGTCAAAAGGATTCATCAATGCATTTTACGTATTATTAAACAGGATTGATTTAATATTTGCATGTGGTTACAATTTCAATTAATTCAGTTTATGGAGGAATATTTTCGATCAATAAATAACTTGTTTATTTTTCAGTAAAACTATTTATTTAGCACGTCGCAGTATTATAAAATAAAAGGTTTCTTTATCCATTCTTTCATTTTATTTCCATTGCCATTTAATATTTCTGAAATTCTTGTATCATGGAAGCTACGTTTTGGGCATGAATTTTGACGTGTATTTTTCTGTTTCCGGTTGATAAACTCTGTTTTTTCTTCTGCCTTGCAGTTCATTGACAATTCGCATCAAATATTATAATTGTAATTTACTGGTAATAAATTTGGAATGCGGTTAAAATCCTCACCATGCCCTGAAGAGTCCAGATTTATGCTATTTAACCCTTTTACAGTGAGGACAGGAAGTGCAGTAGACTTGTGGAGAGGAAATACTTTGTGTGCGTATTACTCCGGTTTGACGTGGTTATGCACAGCTGTTGACCTGGCTGACTGGCTGGCTTGCTTGCTTGCTGCAGGTTTTCTGCTCTTGCTCTCCCCTCTGGAGGTGAGTAGCAGCTGCAAGTCTTAATTGCGTCTCTGCTTCCTCCCTTTGAGACACTTCAGGTGCAGTACCGGCCCTTCCCTTCCTTTCCTTCCTGGTAGCTGCTTATGGACTTGTTAAGATGACCGCCGTCAGTACCGCCACAGTCTTTGCCGAAACCCGTTGAAGACTTGTGATCATCTCGAATGGTAGTAAACACTGAATAAAGCTGCGTGGTTTAGTGAAAGTCACACAAGGAACAGAAAAGTGGTTACGGGGTCTCACGAAAAGTAATTCATCTTCACGTGTGTGGTCATGTGTTACTAATCGTGCTCCGACTTCGAATTTCAGTGTCGTTATGATCGTCGTCTCCAATAACCGGCGATGACCGTTCCACGTTTGTATTTCACTTCATCCAGTTACATAAATTTTTGTCAATCATAGCGTTGATAATATTTTTATTTTCTATGGTTGTTAACGTTCATTACCTGTTCCTTATTTCTGTTTATCTCACTGTCTGTTAATGACACTATCCAATAACTTGTTCTTATTGGATAATTTAGGCTGTTCACGTACCGCAGTGTTAATCTATCGTTGAAGCAATTAAATTCAACATTTGAATCTATTTTTTTGTTACGTTTTCTGCTGAATAAGATGAAACTATTCGCGACACGCCCGTTACTGTCTGGAGTGCGACACATGTAGAAAATGGTCACACCTGTATCAACAATTATATTTGAGAAAAGTTGTATTTGTTTAAAATTCCCGCACAATTTTATTTGAAATGTGTAAGATACGAATCACGCATGTCGTAATATGATCTTCAATTGGCAAAACGGTAAAATTATTTTGGACTCTAAAGATGGTCTTAGTTTAATCTTCTTAATAAACTTTTATTATTCATTCTCAAAAGAAAATTTAACGCCGTTCCTCAAGAATTACTGTAATATATTTCTGGCATTAGATACTTTAATTTGCTCTTCGCACATGAGACATATCTTATGACCTAGAGACTTTCGCAGTATTCTACAATCAGAATTGTTGTTGCCATCAACCAATTTTATTGCACTATCATTTCAAATTTCTCAAAAATTTCCCCGGAACACGTAGAGAAATAATCCTTTGTTTTTGCCTTTTCACTGTCAATATTTTACTTTATATCAGTTTAAAAAGCTATACAAATATTAATCAAACGACAGTTCAAAAGCCTCAATTCGGCTGCTATGTTCCATGCCTTTTCAAGAACAATAAATCTCTTTGATAAAACAGGTAAAACTGGAATTTCTTTTATGAGGCACCTGTAACCTCTTTAACCGATAATTTTTTTTAAAACTTATGTTACCGTCATCAATGTTTGCCTAAATCGATCCTTATACGATAAGTGATTTTTGAATCACAACTCCGTTCACTCTGTTTTCGTCCTTATGCATTTTGTTCATACCTATATACAATTTTACTATCCGTGAACCTTGAAAATACTAATTGGTCAAATTCCCGTTTTTTATTCATTATTTTTCTACTAATATATCATCGTTTGAATGTTGTGAAATTACTTCTTCCGATCACTATATTTCACTGATAATAGCATACATGTGGACGAGAAATTAAAACTGTTGTTTACCTACATCTTTGCAAATTTCTCATTTCTTTCACCAATACTTTTCATCATCATTTCGTTTCTAGCCCTACTGCTCTCGGTATTTCCGTAATGACTTACTAATTAGTGATAATATTCCGGTTCATGCGCTTATCGGAAGAAGGACAATGGAAGGAAAATAATCTCATATTCTTTTAAAACAATTTATTTTATCTGATTTTCAGTTAAAGGAGTAAATAACCTAGTCAAATAGCCAGAATAAAATTTTAATAAAACATTTTAGAAAATATTAAAATTTGCTCCATACATTGACCGTACTTGTAAATCGTATCAGTTGCATAGAAATCTTTATGAAAATAATATATCTCATAAATAAAAAAATGAAAATAGAAAAAAATTCAACTGTGCTTGTTGAACACACGTTGAATCTGGTTGCTTATTTAATGAAAGGTATAAATCCACCTGAAGAAATTCCGAAGTAGGAGCGAAACATCGTGGTATTTTTAATGTCTGAAATTTTTTCAATGAATTTTATTTATGAAAATTTGACATTGTGAACTATTTAAGCGTAGTAATAATACATTTCAAAAAATTAGCTGATGGATATATAAATATCTCAAGTCGTAAATTAACTTATCTAAAAGAATTATAGGATAAAATGTTGGGCAATGTGGATGGCGGAGTTGTCTGTTAATTACAAACAGTTTCATAATAATTTTGCATAGGAATGCGTACAGTGTATTGTTTGAGGTTTACCTATATTTTGAGCTAATGTTGGAGGCTGGTGGTGGATTTGAAGGCTGCAGATGGTGGCATATGTGTCGCTAACCGAGTGACGGTTACTGGTGACACAAAAGGCGGCTTCGACCCTCCGCACACACACACACACATACAGCACTCGAAGGGGGATGCAGGTGTGGGGAGAGGAACACAAAACCTGACTACTGACTACTCAGAGAAAGCGGGAGAGAGAGAAGATTGGGAGGGGGCAAGGCACGCGACAAACCCTAAAATCCAAGCCATCGCACGAATACTTTCAACGTTATATGTATAAATATGTATGAAGTGTACACACATAAAACTGCTAGTAAAAGAGGGGGTCGAAGGTACAACTCATTACTTTGAGATTCGTGTATCTCATTACGCTGTTCAAAATTGTATCCGTTGTGTCTAGAAAAAAAAATCAGCCGTAATTTAGTTTTCTCTGCTAAGGATCCAGCATATTTCTTCAGCTACGAAACAAAATCTTAACCCTTTTTTTCTAAATATTTTCCGTCTCATGTCTCATTATTATGAATATTTATCTGACTCGCTTCTGTTCAACTGCATACCAAACAGATAAACGTCTCTCATTCATATTTTACAAAATAAATTAATACCCATCCTTTGCTGCATAGAGGCACAGGTGGGAGATTTTGGAATCTAGAAGGAAGGAAGAAAGGTTTTCGTTATAAATTGTACACGATCAAAAAAGTCTGGAAAGACATACGGAATAATCTTGAAAAACCAACTTATATTGCTTGAGTGTGTTAATAATTTTAGATAAAGAACGAGATCTCACTAAATAAATAAAACCAAATTTTTATTATTAAACCGAACCTTATGCGATTTGAACAGTTTAACTGTAACACGGTCTCCGAAGAATCATCCAGCAACAAGGTTTAGAACCAAGTGAGGACAAATGTCAGGTAATTTTATTGAATATACGATTTAATTTAATTAAAAAATATATTATTTATTTTTTGCGCTATAGTTTATATATTTATCAAACTTCGGGGATATAGCCCTTATGCAGAAATGAAATTAGAATAAGGGAATATACTATTTTAAATGAAGAATCATTATCAAATGTGAAAAAGCATTTAGTCAAATTTTATCAATTTAAAATATATAACGATCGAATAATCTCTAATGTCTTACTGCTTTAATATCCTGAACTCCAAATGTTTAGGTCACTAATGCTCAATCTCCTGAATCCTTCGTCTTTTAATGCTCCATCGCTAAAATAATTTTTTTCCTGGGTCTTTAATATCTTGTTCCCGCTTCATTTCCGTCGGTGGCGGGGCCCGATCCTGTCCAATCAAAATTATTTATTTGTTGTCTCTAGCGGAAGCCATTCGCCCCACTCCACCGATGGTTGTGGGGGAAACACCACTCACAACCCTATGTCACTAAAAAAAATTAAAAACACAGACTGCGCCAAATTATCCCGATTCTATTACCCTATGAGTAACCTTCCTCAACTTCTATCACGCCGCTTGCCTTTGATTTTGTACCACCAAATTCCACATGTAGTTGTGTTTTACCATTACAATACATGCCTGTTAGGGGAGTTACTTGCACGCAGGCTCACTGAGGGCCCACAAGTGTGTGTTCAAGTGTCGCAAATGGGGAACAATTGCCTTCAACCCGCGTTTCATTGGAGTAATTTCGAGATATTTACTAACGATATACACTTCCCGTGGTATTCAATTACCCGGAATCAAATTATAAAATTTGAAGATAAATCAGTATCCAGCCGATTTTGGCAGAAATAAAATTAATTTGAATAAGGAAAATTTCGTACACCACTACGGTACGTACCTTTCATTGTAATCTCTTCAAGTACGTCAAGATCCAAAAAAATTATAACATATTGCAGGTAATTAACACACAAACATGGCGGCCGGAACGATTGTTATATGCTTTTTATATGGTTGGAAATTTCTTTGGTTGTTTGAACGTTGAGCACTTACAAGAATTGAGTAGTTTATATCTGTTTAATTTAGTCATAGTAATTTATTATTGCGCCTGAAGAGATTCATATAAAAAAGGATCGAAACGTCGTGATGTACTAATTTTTTCAAATTATATATTAAGTGTACTTATGACTACCTATGCTCTTGGATAATTAGCAACGGAGTAGTACGGATCGTTTCAATGTATTTATATGAAAATTTTTTACTAGCCATATTCTCAAAATATTAGGTAGGTAATGATTGTGATAATCTGTCAGATCAATAATTTTTCATTTATGTCGTCGTATAATAATTTTCTAGGTGAGACATATACTATGAAAAAGTAATAATAGTTGTTGAAAAATCAAATTTGGCTTCTTTTCTTGCCACCTAATTTATGCAACAATTTTCGTAATTGCAAGGTTCGCCAGCATTTAAGATAGACGAAATTTATATTTTTATTTGACTTCAAATTCAGTTTACTTCTTTCAATCTTTTAGTTTCCCCAGCTACATTTTCCTTTCTTCGTCGCTCAGGAAGTACGAAGAAATCATAGTGCGTCAATTATTGGTTTTGCATATCTGCAAGGGAGTGCCAAACGTGGGCAGGTGACTGATGATGAGATTCCCCGCTATTTGGAGGCAGTAGGTAGAAAGGGAAGGGAACAGACAGGGGGGGCATTCAAAGTTTTGCAGCTGTTGTGTCCCCCTCTTTTCGCCTGTGGAAGGACGCGTGCGGCTCGCGTTGTGCCACACGCCAAAAATTCCTGGAGTCCCCGGACTATAGATATGGCGCGCACTGCACGCACTTTGTAACGCACCCTACAAAATGGCTCAGCAGGAATACTGTAAACACCCTGCCAGATGATAATAGGAACCAATAATCCGTTAACCCTGAACGTGTTGTGAGGCAAATTTCCCGTTCGCATACTCGAAATTTTTCAATATATTGCTTCATACGAGAGCGATTTGGATTTTTTCAAGCAACACCAAAAATACAGCATGTTTTCTTTGCAAAATCAAATTTTTCGTTCACCTGAATAGTATCGATTCGGTTTCAGACACATGCCAGAATTGCTTTTGTAGGCAAATTTAATCCTTAATACAGAAAAAATACTAAACGTATCGCAGACCATTCCGGTGATTTTACAAGTGCTTCTTTATTTAACAATCTGTTAATTGTTTACTACAACACATTATTTCACTGAAACTTTTCTCGGCCGCTAATAAACTAATTGAGTGCGGAGACAAATATAGAGGAAAGACAATTAATTCACCTGATGATGGCGCAGAAACGTCGTGTTTTAATAGACAATTGACCCGACTGATAAACCAAGAGTCATTTTTAAAAGAATTAATGTATAATCTATAAATAATTAGTTTCTCTGAGATTTAAATAAATAATTAAATGAATTATAACAGCCTCTTTGTCAGCTTTTTATTTTATTTAAAAGATGAAACTACGTTTCGTCTCTAATTTGAGACTTCTGCAGGTATAATAAATTAGCTGTTCATGGACCTCGTTCCATGACTCCTTTCTACCGAAAAATTCATTTAATTAAGTATTATTTATATTTCGGATGTACATATAGAGAGTGCGGATGAAGTTTCAGAAAAATAATAATAATCAACATGTAGTTTTGATCCCTTTTTCGGGCTAAGATTCTTAGCATATTAGAATAAAATTCAGGACGAATATTTAACGAATAGTTGTAGTATATTTACGTAAATTAATTGGTGTAAAGAACTCAAATAGTAATAAGGTTTTAATCGTTATTTCAGGGAAGAATTAATATATATTTATGGCATTATAATTTAATTTAGATACTCTAAAAAATTACTTCGATTCAGGAGAAAATTAAAAAGGCGACAGAATTCCTTGCTTAAATCAATTTGTATGATTATTGGACAATACGTATAATTCATATGAAATAATTCATGGTGATACTTATTGAAGGAGGTACTCAAAAGGACCATATCGAAAGGAGTAACCTGGGTTCAGTTGCTATTTATAATTCAACAATTTCATTGTTGCTGATAGTTGTAGTTATTTATTTCTAAGTACATTGTTGAATTTCTGTGGTGCAAAGGTAAATTATATTCAGTAATTTATAAATTAGAAGGACAATATAGTGTACATGTATTATTTAATTCCCCGTTGGAGGATAAAATTTTATATTTTTACGATGTGAGCTGGAGGATAGTCTCCGATTTTTACTGAAGCGGAAGGTTGATTCTCTAACGCAGAATCTGGCCAAGTTTTCAGAATAAGCCGTGTATAAATACGTATATTTGATTCAGATATTGAGGGACACAGCATCCTCCGTGGTACAGGTGAGTTTCTAAGAAGCAGGTATACAGCAGCTGCAAAGGGACCTCGTTTCTTGCAGAAAGCGACCGTGCAAGGCTGGGGTGCCTTTGGAAAACATCCTTCCCCAAGAACCTTGAACCCTGAAGGGGCACACAAACAGCTGGAAGGAAAACCTGTCTTTCCCTCCTATGTAACCATCTCCGCAAAGGAAAAAAAGGGGGAGACAGGATGTCACTTGTGTTGCCCCTTAACAAGTGTTCATTCATTTCGTCCGCGCTTTCCAAGAGACCTGATCGAAAACATCACCTTGCTTGACCCAAATCCAAAACAGGTGATGACCGAGGATTTTATCAACAAAACCAAAAATATTTTTCGGCTAGAATCAAATCTACATGATCTCACAGGGTCAAGGAAAAATATATTAATTTTATGGTGAAACGTAAAGATAAACCATCTTTCATTATAAAATGAGCCTTAGATTCCAGAAATAAGAAAACCATTCGATTAGGAAGTCAACGAATGAACCATACAATCTCACAAGATTGAGAATATTTAATCCTTACTTATTTTCAACATTGTTTGTCTGATCTGAAATAAAAACAACGAGAATTTTGAAACGACTTGTTTCTGCATCTAAATGATTGGGCAATAAATCGTTATGCTAGAAATGGACACATGAATTTCAATCCTATATATAGTGTAACTAAAAAAAAGCAAATAGGATAGTCAATATTATTCTGCAATAGCAGTTTACTTCTAATAATGGAATGTTCACAAGTCCTACGACTCTATGTCAATAAACTTAATTAAATACAAATCTCATTATTTCAATTTAAAGAAGTTTAAAAATAAATAAAATTGGTTACAACGTATCTCACCCCGGCATTTTAAACTAGGAATAGTTACAGAGGAAAGTTCAGCTTCGTATTAGAAAAGAGCTTAAACGAAATTTTGAATTTAAAATAATAATAAAACTACTGAACGTCAAGGAGACTAGTAAAATTATTTATAAGTTAAAAGACTTATAGTAACCAGTCTTATTGTACAGTATGTCACAATTTTTATTCATACAATACGATATTTTAAATTCAGGAATAAAATTTTTGAATAAACATAATGGGTGACTGATAAAATACATTCATTTTATCCAATTAGTAAAATCGTCCTATACTTTCCAGGAAATCTTATAAGAAAATATTTGAACTATTCAGTTACACAACACTATTTCGCAACTAAACTCTAGAGTTTTATTATATTTTTTCCTGAAAGGAAGGATGAATAGAATCACTTAAGTTGCAATATCTTATCAATCTCCTTCGAAGAAAAGAAAAGTCTAAAGTAGTTGCGATAATTTATTGATGTAATTATAAATTATTTGCTCTGTTTATTAATTTTCTGTTTTTCTAGGAAGTATGGTTTCCACTTCTCCAGACACGCAACGAGGGAAGAGAAGACCATTACAAAGAATCCGTGAAGTATGAAGAAAGTACGAATAATGCATAATACTAGTTTTCGGTTAATATTCCTATCTAATTAATACAAAGCGCGAATGGTGATGAAAAACATGAAAACATAAACATAAAAACCTGTAGACGTTAGAAATATGTACCGAAAAGTTGTTATTTTTAAATTGTATTAAAATAAAGTTTTATTCAAAGTATAAAAGTTCAAATTAAAAATACTAAAAATAATAGATGACAATAATTATTTTATTTGTAATGAAATTGTTGAACGACTATGAAATTTGGTAGGCCGGAGTGTTCTGGGAGAATCATATTGGGCATGGTGAATTAATAACTGTTGTTAATGTATTAAGGGAAACCATCCAAACAATTCAAATTAAACTGATGTGTGTACGGTTTACTACTGGTACTTAATTAATAAACAGTGATTCTCTCAGAGGTATATTTAGTGGGAAGGAGAAATAAATAGACTCCTTACAAACAGTTGCGACCCCACAACAAAATCGTCTCCCGTCATTCGGATGCCGGTTTTCTAGGGTTTTTCCTGCATCTCTTTAGGTGAAACACCGGGTAGAATTCTTAAAATATGGTCCGGGGGCCCTAGTCAACCCTTGACTACCTTCCTCTACCTTCCAAATCACCCCCCTTTCAATTCCCTTCCTATGCTATTAAAAGGGAGTTGCCTGTTTCAGGATCACCCTCATGTAGCCTGTTAACCCCCTCCAAAAAACAGTTTACCTTTTTAATTCCTTTTCTATGCTACTAAAAGGGACTTGCAAGTTTCTGGATCGCCTTCATGTTACCAAAGGAAGAAAAAAAACACTAAACTTAGCGAAGTATGAACCCCGCGTTGCTAAGCAAAGGCAGCGATATCAACTCAGTAAACTATTCTCCTTGATGGTGCGTAGTCAGCAAAACGATAAAAAGTAACGTTACTTAATTATCCTGAAAATATTTGAGGTAAATGACACAATATATTGTGTAAATTTTATTTTCATTATAACAATTATAAAACTGTAATTAAGAAATTGACGTTACGTTAACCGAATATTGAAGCGATGTTCGGCAATCTAATTTCTGTTTCGTGTATAGCGTTCACAATTATTTTCAGAACATTTGCGGTACGTGCAAATTACGTGGCCTGGTAGAAGTTTGTTCGTTTAAAAAATTATTTTAGTTTTTATCGTATTTATTAATTATTCTCTGAGTTTTTTACATGAAATAAGCGTCAAATAATGATATGATAATGAAATATTAAAGTGTATAAATGGTGATCATTTTCCATTTATATTCTCAAAATTGTATTTTAAGTTTTTAACTTTTCATTTCACGGTTATGTATAAATTGTTTTCTTTAAATATTTATATATTCATACTCGTGGTGGTCATCTATACCAAATTAATTTTTTTTACTTTTGTACCTGACGAGGCTCCAAGAAAAGGAACTAAACGTTGCGTTATTATTATTTTTTATTAAATAGTTTCTGACATTTATTTATTGAATAATAATACACACTAATTATTTTTTCAGGTCTCTGGGTAAATTAATAAAACGCGACTGTTTGTAACTTTTTGATTATGTTGAGAACATGTGTGATTATTCATTATTAAACGTCGTAAGTCAGAAAAAGGCAATTAATTCTATGTTTAATATATTCCACATTAAATGGTGTATTTCTTTCCTTCTTGGCTCATCATTGTTTTCGTTACTGTTTTGTTTCTGCCCCGTGCCAATGAATGGAGACATTGGAGTGGCCTGACACCCCCGCCACCAGCCAGGAGGGAGACATATGTGGCGCAACGACGGGTGCCCTGGGGCAGGTACGGTCTCTCTTCTTCTTCAAGGTCGTCTGTCCCCATTCACGACGACGCCGGTAGTTCCATTCATTCACACACACACATTCCACAAAAGACTCCAGCCAGCCTTGACAAAACTCCTACGCCGCCGGTCCTGGCTCCACAGGAGCAGATGGAAAGAAGGAGGAATTGGGCCACTTGTTCCTCACCTCAGCTAACTCCAGTCACACTCCCTTGCTCAACTATAAGCTTAATACCGTGTTTATGCAAAAATTAGATTAATTAAAAAAGTATTTCCTTACAAACAAACCTTATTAAATTATTTTCTTGCCGATACTGAAGCTTTTATTAACAATCATATTAATGACCAACTACCCACGGATATGGAATATGAGCTTTATGCGAATTACACCATTCGGATATATTCAGGTTGGCGGTCGGGTAAGCTCGGGTTCGCACGCAGAGCGAATAGATCTCATGCTCTACTTTCACTGTAAATTCAAAATTTGAGATCTCTTCGCTTCTGCGACATGTACGTCTAGATTTTCATCCATCTAAATTTCTTGATTCATTAAAATCACACTAGACGAGGTTCCAAACGTAAGTAAGAAACGTAGAAACAACTATTATTAAATTTTATATACTTAATAGGCTGATAAATTTTATTAATAGGTGATGCCGTGACTTCATCGCACTGAACTTGGACAAATAGCTCTTTTTCTTTTGCCCTAAAAAACGAACCAACAGGTACAGAATTTTGACAAAGCTGAATTCATTAAATATATAAGAAGTACTGTATCATTTATGCATCTATTTTATTTTTAGTCCAGGTTTGTTGTGAACAGGTTTCGGAGCTTACTCGACACAAACTTCCATCAGACAGAAACTTCCGTTATATTTATTGGGATAGACTATATTTTTTATGCTTTTAAAAATGAACAATTACTAAATATTAAAATTTTTCTGACGCGAAAAATAAAACCAATTTATATACATCGTATCGACGATGCAAAGAAGTTTATTATTTCTCTCGGCCAACGATAGGTTGATTACGGTGTGAAATGTTTACAATTTAAAAAATATATAGTATTATAGATCAAGCGGTATATGCAACCCACATTCACTTTTGGAGATCTCAATGCGCGCATGAACCAGAAACCTATCACGTAGAATGTTTTTCACAGTTTCATATATATATATATATATATATTATATTTATATATATAGACACTACTATCGTTGGTTAGATGCACCATGCCATAAACCTTCACGGGAGTGTACCCAACAACTTTCCACAGTTTCGTGGCTCTCCGTTTAGTATTGCATAAAGGACAAACAGACAGACCTACATATTTTTATATAAATAGATAGGCGTATTCACTAGTTACTAATTCTTCCCGTTATTGTGTCTTTCAGTGCTTTTCTTTCATTTCATGTTCAAACCTCACTATTCTCACTGTTTAACAATTTGTATTTATCAGGTGGATAAATATTATTTTATTTAAACTTATAATTAATATGTTATTTTGATGGAAGAACACAAATTTAATTTCTTTTAGAGAATAGAGAAGTGATTATGGTAATTAACGTGGTATTATTGGTCGAAAATTAGAAACTTAAACTTTCAATAGCTTCAGAACTAGGAACAGAGTGAGAACCAACGGAGAGACACTTATTCTCACGCCTCTCGTGCTAAATGGGTTTCGTGACAAGTGTTTCAATCTCTGATATACAAAAATAAAAAAAATCAGCGTCTTGATCGGTGATTGTATTCAGACCTTGTTACGTAAACAATGCCACTACCGTTTCCTTCCCCTTCCGTTTCCCCTTTCCTTTCTTCCACATGTTATCGTTTCTTAATAATCTATTAACAGCCAATCCTTCCCTCCTTCTTTCATTGGTCTTTTTTACGTGATGTCCAGGTGTGCTCTGTTTTCTATGGGAATGGCTGTTAGGCTACAACCCCAACTTCATTGTTCCTCGAATGCGAAACACTTTTTAAGTGGTACAAGAGTTTGGGGTGCTGGTGCCGATGTTTGGCTGAATTGTGATAGAGGTGACACAGGGGAGTTAGATATACAATTCTTTCTGATCGACCGTTATGATCGAATTAATAGATTTCTTCTTCAGATATGGGTTCCTGGACTAGGTGACACAAGAAACATACTGGAACTTTATGACAAAAGCTGGCTATTAAATGTACTACTGATCAATAATTTCTCATTTTTGTCCCTCTACGAAGACCACGCTACCAGTTAAATAATACTAATATTTCTACACTGTAATTTAATGAGGGAATACGATTCTATAATAGAGTTAGAGCTTTTTGTTGGAGTATAATGATAAAAATGAAAGTTTGTACAAGAAAATTTTCGAGTGTTTCTGATCTTCTATGCTACAGAGTAACTTAATGTTACTGAACGAATAAACGCTGGCTAGAAATATTAAATAATTGAAATTGATTAAAATATTAATTTCTTTAAATTACGATGATATAACTATTTATAATAATTAGTTTAGATTTTTTAAAGAGCTCTTTCCCCTCTTGGGAGTTGTGGGCAATTTAAGAATTTTGATCTAGAGTATTTATTGTTTTGAAATGATAATTTCCCTTAAAAAAAGTAAATTTATGTGTAGTTGTGCAATACACAGAATGACACCCTCGTGTAGGCGACATCATTTGATTGTTGAAACCTGTAGGATTTCATTGAGGTGCGTCGTACCGTGATCCTGCGTTGTAATTCTCGTCACAATAGACGTTGACAGACGTTTAATTGCCTTATTCTCTTTTTTTCCCAGTTTCATCAGTAAACTTTTGGTTACGACGACTACAGACTGGAGCTTATCCATCAACTGCATGCTATTCCAAAAATTTTGAGCTGATTTTTAGCTAATAACTGCACTTGGTTTCTCTAAGATTAACAACTTTCGTAATTAGATACTCCCTTAACGTAATGCCTTGCACGACAGCAAGGATGATTACGCCTATAATTTATCAGTAATTGGTTTCAAGAAATTGTTCACAACCGCACCTGTATGCTCCCATCAAAGTCATTACTTTTCTGTGCTTCGCTGGTAAAAAGATTCCCAGAAATTCTAATTCATTGCGTCTCTGACCTTATGTAATGAACAAACCCTTTGAATAGGGGAATTCATCCAATGCAACAGTAAACATCAAATTAAATAAAAAATATTATTCAGGAAAGGAGTCTTGAGCGAATTATGGAATTAATAAATGTATTCATAATACCAACTGTGATTACAGTGTGTATAGAATATAATTTTGCTTATATCAAATCTCAAGTAAACAAATATTCCTGACAATTTGAAGGATAAAATTTTGATGATACTGTAATGATAAAACAAATTAACTCGTAGTTTAACTGTACGGAATCAAAGGAAGCTACGCGAGGGTTACAGACAGGGGTAATTAAAGTCAGACACAACTGCGCCTTTGAGACTTTTCCCACACCCCGTGAAATTTGGCAACAGCGGATGGTAAGGAGGTTTGTGTTTTTCCCCAAAATCGTCGGTGAAGGAGGGGTCAAGCGGCTCCACCCAGAGAGGAAAGACAATAAATTTGATTGGAGAATATCATTCTTATAACAACATTTCATTTTAAAATAATAATATGCCTCCTATTTATTTAAATGTGATACATAGAATAAAATGATAAAAATTGTTATCAAACACATATATCATTTGAATATATCTTTAAAGTTTATGTTCTCTATGCAGATCAGTGAAAATGGTTGTTCGCTGACCATACGTGAGCCGAGCCGCAATTTAAATAGCCCAGAAAAACAAAATCAGGTATTCATTAAATGAATTTTAGAAGTGTAAAATTCTAGCTGATTAGATTTTGCCACTCTTAAAATTTTGTCGCCGTAGGCAGTCACCTATTTAGGACCTCCCATGCTCAAAGAGAGTACATTTCTATCCAAATGAAGAGATTCCTACGACATGTGGATCTTCAAATGGCAAGAAAATGAATTAAAAAGTGAATAAAAAAAGTTGAATAAAATTTTCATTCGATGATTGTCTCGACCTGCATCTCAATTCATCTGTCATTCTGTAAAAAGTCGAAAAGTCTTAATAATTGACTCCATTCAGAACTGTCAACCTGGCTGAGTACACTTTTTCAGCTGTAACCGTTACTCGCTCTTGCTTTTAAATAGAAGCTATTTTACGTCTTGCAATTACGTTCTTGTAATCGAGTACACGTACCTGACTGCCTCTATCCAAATTATTTCGTTTGCTCCATTTTTTCGAAATAATATTAAACCAACAGTAGCTCTAATTTTGAGTATACAAGCATAAATTAAAATTGCAGAATTTTTTTAATTGCGTTATTTTAAATTAATGGTCCTAATTATCTAAAATCCAAGAAAAAAATAGAAAATATCCTATACTCGAGTTAATATCTCATAAGCAACATTAACAAACTATAAATAAATATATCTACAGCAATGAGAAAAAAATATTATAAAATCCCTATAAATGTATTAGACAAATTGTGTGATGTATTAGCTAAACTAAACGTAAATAAATGCAATAATCTGTAAGTAACAAAACTGATATGGTCAACAACAATCATCGTAGTTGTTGAAGCCTTAAAATGACAATAGGAAAAAAATCTAAAATGATGTCGACCGCTTATATAGATGGCTGTGGTAATTGTCGAAAGCTCGTACCAAGTTCAAATTTATTATTTATTTATTATATAATATAAACATAATATAATAATTAAAATTTATTGGAAGTATTTTGGTAAGATTAATTTTATTTTTCATCGTTGCTTCTTCAATACTTGAGAAAAGTGGCATTTGGTAACTTCTTCATCTTCTAACAATTCTTTACGTGTTTAGCAGAACAAGTAGAAAATTCGTGGAGATACAAAGTAGTTTAGTAGGCAGTAGCCGTAAAAGTGTCGTAGTAAAGATGTAATAATTACACAATTCCGTGTCAGTGGGCTTGTAACAATGTATGAGTATTACGGAGCACCGGTAGAGGGGTGTTATGCAGATGGAGTGAATCAAAATTGGGAGCAACCAGCCGCTTCCTCTCTATCAGTCAAAAAAATTACCGCCAAATTTTATTCTTTACTACTGCGTATTCCATTTCTAGAGGCACGTGCTCCTCAAAATAATAGACTGTATGTACAATGGAGGGGTTGGATTGCAGCGGAAGTTCACGCCCCATCAGAGGAAAGAAGATCTCTTCATTTCATTCTCCACCACCAATTGAAGTAGTTACACAAGAGGACGTAGGGAAAAAACGGACATTTCGTCGTCACTTCCGTTTTGAGCGGAGAAACAGGATGACAAGGACCCACGGACAACTTGGCGCGTGGCACAGTGTCCGGATATTTCAAATTTCCATATTAAAAGATTCCTTACGGTGGCGAACGTTACTTGGCTGCAGCAGCAGCAGCAGATGTGTTGGAGGGAAAAAGACACACTCACCCCCGGATCTCCGGTTACGTGCACTTCCCGTTAGCCAAA